>VYXB01002930.1:577042-595574 GCA_013397135.1 Pachyramphus minor
GGAGCGGCACCCGGGAGCGGCCATGGCCTACGCGTACCTCTTCAAGTACATCATCATCGGCGACACAGGTGGGTCAGCGCGGCCCGACCCGGCGGGGCGGGGGGCGGAGGGCGGAGGGCCGGGCCCGGCTCCCCGCGCCCATTTCCGCAGTGCTGGCAGTGCCGCCGACGTGGTGCCTCCGCGCGGGGAGGAGGCGGCGTCTCCTCGCCGCCTTAGCGCCGGGCCCCGCCCGCGGCCTCGGCCTTGTCTCCCGAAGGCCTTGGGCCCCTGGCAGCCGCCCCCGGGCCCGGCTGACGGGACGCGGAGCGGCTCGGGCTGTGTCACGGCCCTGGCCGCGACGGCCGAGACGGGCAGCCTGTAGGGAGAAGGTGTCACAGCGGAACTTGTTCCTGAGCAGTGCCCCTGGTTTGCAGCCCCTCGGCAGCGAGGCCTGAGAGGTGCCACACGTCACCCCGCAGTTCCGTGGTGAGGTTGTACCTCGCTGCTGTGAGTTACCTTCAGCTCAGGCCGCAAGGATGCTCTTTCCAGCCTCGGCTGGAGGTGCTGCAGGAAACTGTGTGAAGACATGCTGTCAAAGGAAAATTGAAAGCCCTAGTTCCACTAGTCTCAATTTACAAGGATTTTTTTCTTTAAATACTGCTACTTTTCCAGATATTTCCTGCCACTTTTTAAAACGTATTGAATCATAAAATGTTAAGGAGTTGGAACGGATCTTAAAGATCATCTAGTCCCATGCCCCCCTTTGCCATACCAATGGACACCTCCCACTAGACCAGGTTGCTCAAGGCCCTATCTAACCTGGCCTTGAACACCTTTTAAAAATTTACTGCATTCTGTTTGTAATTGGCTGCTGTGTGACAAATAGTGCTTACGAATGCTGCTGGCAGAGCCATATGCTGCTAGGAATTGCTATTAGAAGCCCCTTTGCCAGTATGTTTTATGCTTCCTCAGCCTAATGTGGATGGGAGTAGCATACTTTGATCAAACTGTTGTCAGGCCTTGGTAACTAACATAGTTAACTATTGTGCCTGTGTATTGTACATCTTCTTTGTTGTTTTCCTCATACCTGTCTAAATGTCTTCTTTAATAAGTTTGATGATACACCTGCTATTTTGGATGGTATTCTAAGGGTAGCTGCATAATTGTACTTCATACTTGTGAACCAAATTATCTATTGCTGGAGTATAATTATACATTACAGTTGCATTACACATGAGGTTGTTAAGTACACTGGCTGGAACTACTGTGTGATTTTTGTTCTTTATTTAAACCTACATTTAAACTCTGAAAGCTTTTATAGGCTACTGCTGTAGTACAAGTGAATCTTAAGAAATATATCACAGCTATAATGACTGTGTTGGAAGCATTAGGCTGTAGATGATTACTGAAAATTCTGATTTTTTTTTTTTTTTTTTTGAGTATTTAGTTGAATTTAGTTCATTAAACCAGAGGGCAGGAGATTACCTGAGTAGATTCAGGAGAAGTAAACAGAGGTTTGTTTGTCAGCCCAGGGTGATACAAGATGGTAGTGCACAGCTCAGAAACAGTGTGGCCAATTCTGGTGCATCTTTAAAAACTATAATCATAGAAGTCGTAGAGATGGCAGCAAACAGTTGCTTTGGTACATTGATTGTATACTGATTAAAGTTTTACAATAAAATAGCCTCACTGTAATGGTCTTGTATTTCATTTGCTTGAAATGTGAAATATGGAATGAATGTGTGTCACTTATGAAGTTGTTGCAGCTGTTTCAGAGCCAGATTTGGGCAGAGTAAGGTAGAGAAAGGAAGCACAGAGGAAAACAGCTCACAAGTTTGGTGTTGGATTTTTGGTTAATTTCTTTAATTCCTGTAGCTTTTATCTGAGTTGCTACAGGAACTCCTGCAATGATTGTTCTTGAAGTGAATTAATTATGTCAATAGCGATAAGCTGGTTTTGCTTTTATTTAGATCTCCTATGAGCCTTTTAAGTATTCTAATAGAGCTAGTACTGAAGAGCCAATTTATGTTGTGCACAGTTGTCGGTTGCCAAAATCATGGTGATGGTTTAGGATTTAGCACTTCTCCTCAGATGAAGGCAGTTGAACTCACAGCTCTGATGATGGAAATTAGGAGTGGATGGTGACTGTTCTGTTCAGTTCCAGTGGTGGTCTCCCACAGCATTATAAGGAGTGAAGATATGCCACTGGCATTGTAGACCCTGTAGATTTCATAGCTATCAAGAAATTTGTCTCTGGTGCTTGATTTAGGCTCTTTGGAAATGGCTCAGCTGCCTGGTGACTCAGCAATTAGTTGTAAACAAACTGTAGGAGAAAAGTAAGACAGACTTAGCTGAGGACAGATGTTAACATTTATCTCCTCTTTCTTTTCAGCACTAAAAAACCAAAGTGGGTTGTGTGAACCATAAGCAAACCAACAAAAACCCCCTGCAGTTATACAAGACACCTGCATGTGTCTTCTCTGAATTGTGATTCCACATGCTTTCATTTGCTTAAACACAGGAATTCAGTATGATCTCAGTCTCTTAAAATGACAGCCACAGAAACTGACTGAGCAGGACTGCTTTGTGTTCAACAGCTCTTGTCCCTTTGCATTGCCTGCTTCATTGGTCATGGACATTCACTGACTTTTTTTTCTGGTACTTCAGGCATGGCAACTTTATGAGCATGGGATTGATTCTCATCTGTTTGTTAACTGTATTTTTTTAATATATAATTTTTTTTTTTGTATAATTGGGACTGGTTTAGAATCTAGTTAGTTTTTTGTTGTGGGAGAGACCTGAAATGACATGGCTGTATTTCAGGCAGACAAACAGTATTGCCATAAATTTGTGTGGGTTTTATATTGTGTCAGTGGGGCAGTCGTTGTGGAGTTTCATGGAGCTGGTATCTTTAAGAGAAAAATACAAGTATTTGGAATATTGACTGCTGTGAGAGTTTGCTTTGGAAATATTCAGATCAAAAGATTTTTCCTGGTAAGACATTATAAGAGTTTACAAAGGCATTTAGAAGCATATGTGGTTCTTTCTGCTTAGGGCTGTACCTCTGAGACCTTTGCCTTTGTGGTTGGTGGTGTCTTTCATTTTGGTTGCTGGTAGGAGTGGGTGTCTTCATCCACTCTTCCCTACACATCTGCTTTTGGCTACCAGGTGAAGTTGAGATGGACTTTGATCTGAGCTAGGGTGAATACTCTTGGCATGTAAGTATTGGCAGTCTCTGCAGTTGGTGACTGAAAGTCTGTCACTTTCTTTTTAGACATTTTTTTGTATAATGCTGAAATCTTTTTTACTTCAATGTTTGTTACCGGCAATGTACCGTGTGGGAAACTGGGAATGGGACAAGATTTCTATGAGGACTAGAGCAGGAATATTTTTTTCAGAATATTTAAGACTCATTAAACAGAATTTTCTTATATTAGAGTATGCTTACTAGATTCCATCAGAGAATACTCCTGAACTTTAGTGTATCTAAAGTATCGGTTTTGCAATGATCAGATTTCTTGCCACCAACATAACTTGTCAGTTGTAGTCCATCTAAATGTATTTCTGTGATCAGTGTTGTGGCATCTTCCATGAGCACATCTGTCTTCTGCTTTTCTTGGATGTGTTACTTCAGCAACCCTCTGAGCTTTTTCCCTAAGGGACTTCCACTTGCCTTCCAATTTCAGCAGATAGTTGCTGGTTCTAGACCAACAGTATCTCAAAGTTACTCTTATTAGGAGATGATGATGATGAAAGAAAATATAATTCCTAGGTGATCTAATCCTCCTTACTCTCTAGAGTAAAATAGGCTGTCTAGTCAACCATTTCATTTGTCTAAGAGACTCAGATGTTGAAATTAAGTAATTGAATTTGATCTGTTTTTCAGTCCTCTTTGTGAAATGTTTCTACTGTTTTTGCACTTTGTTCTGGAATGGCAGCTGTTACTAGCTAGCAATGTGCATGACCAGAGTTTCTTGCCCTTAATTTCTGCAAGTATGTAATAACATTTCTTGGTTAAACAGGATAGCTTGAGAACTTGTTTGTACCAAAAACCAGGACTGATCTGTGCTCCTTATATCTTACTTTGCGACCCTTTCAATGATACTTTAATCGATGACAAGTTGAATATGAGTCAGCAGTGCCCTGGCAGCCAGGAGGGCTCGACCATGTCCTGGGGGGCATCAGGCACAGCATCACCAGCCAGTCAAGGGAGGGGATTGTCCCGCTCTGCTCTGCACTGCACTGGTGCGGCCTCACCTTGAGTATTGTGTGCAGTTTTGGAAGCCACAATATAAGAAAGATCTTAAGCTGTTAGAGAGTGTCCAAAGGAGGGCAGTGAAGATGGTGAAGGGCCTTGAGGGGAAGCTGTATGAGGAGTGGCTGAGGTCACTTGGTCTGTTCAGCCTGGAGGAGACTGAGGGGAGACCAGGCACTGATTTCTTCTCTGTGGTGACCAGTGACAGGACCTGAAGTTGTCTCAGGGGAAGTTTGGGTTAGATATTAGAAAGAGGTTCTTTACCCAGAGGGTGGTTGGATGCTGGAACAGGCTCTGCAGGGAAGTGGTCACAGCACCAAGCCTGACAGAGTTCAACAAGCATTTAGACAATGTCTCAGGTACATGGTGTGACTCTTGGGAATGGGTGCAGGGCCAGGAGTTGGACTTAATGATCCTCGTGGGTCCATTCCAACTCAGGATATTTTGTGATTCTGCGAATCCCTGAAAGAACAGATATTAGGTGTTGTATAAGTACGTCTTCTTAGCATCTTAGAAGTTGTTAACTAGAATTAACAAACTGTGTAAGTATTTTTCCATACATATGTTTTCATGGGCCTATTACTGTGCACCTTTGTACTAATTCAAACACTTAATTTAAAAGAAAGTCCAAACACCTCCCTGCTAAAGAAAAATCCAACTCCACCCCCAATTTTTACTAAAACCATTTTAATTTGAATGGCTGGCAGTTTCTAAGTCTTTTGTGATCATCCAGGATGTGAAGAGGCTTTTTTATAGACTCATGGAGCTTAATTTTTTAAATTTTTTTTTTGACTTGCAGTTAGCAGTTGAGTAGTGCTGTACAAACTGAAACACGATTAAGCTGAAGAGCTCTTTTCACTTTGTAGGCCTGTGTGAATTGTTATGTAGAAAGGAAAAGTTAAATCACTGGCTTCAAGTAATGCTGCTGAAAATGTTTGTTTATATAAGTACTGAAGCTGAATCTTCTTTAAAAGAGTAAAAAAGCCATTTTTATTACATTACTTTTTCCAACATTATGTAGCCATTTTGGAGGTTATTTTTTCTTCCCTTCTTGTCCATGCTTTATATTTGTGTGTGAAATCCCTTTGCTCTGTAACTGACAGTTTGGCATTTTTTAGTTTGTCCTTTCTATAAATTTAAATAAAGCTTTCCCATTTGATGACAGAGGCTGAAAAGAGGTTTAAGAAAGGTCTTTGCTTTAAGTTAATGTCTTGTTATGTTTAGTCGTGTGAAAGTGTAGTACTGCACTTTCCTGACTTGCGTAAGGCTGCTGTGGTTGAAAAAGAAGGAGAGAGGGAATGAACTGCAGCCTGCAACAAGAGTAGGGCTTATTAAACATCTGGAAACTCTGCAGACTGCTGGAAAGAACTAAAAGTACCTCATAAGCCAGGTTAGATGTATATATCTTGTGACATTTGTACTATGTAATTACAGGGTTTAAATCCAAGTAAGTTTTAAAATCTGTTGAGACTTGCCTGTTGTTTAAAAATGTCCTTAACCTATTTAAAGATTTTTTTGTTGTTGTGGTTTTTAAAAGAAGATAAGAGAAGTTGGAAGCTTGTTTTGGCTCAGTTGGTGTTGTGGCGTTGGTTTCATGGACATCCAAACTGACATAGTTGGTTCCACATGAATGAAGTTTTTGCTCCCTGTACTTTGTGGTGACATTGATAGTCTGCCATGATCTGGATCAGCCACTAGTGCAGTAGAAAGCTACCTACTTTGTAGGTAAAGTTTTTACTTAGTAGCTGAATCAGCTGATTTGGCCTTGGAGCTGTGCTTTCGAAGATTTGGAGTACTTTCAGGGGAGGAAACTGGACCTAGGAAGATTGGTGAGTGCAAGATCTCAAAGGGGAAGTAGATTCTCATCTGTGTAGGTGCTGACCTGATGGATCACGGTGTTGTGTGAAGCAACCACAAGAAAAATAGTTCTGTGAGATGGCTGAATTAATCCGGTGTTTATCTGCTGCCAAAGACCTTGTTACCACTTCTTGTCTCAGCTATGAACTGTGCTGCTTCTTAGCTGTCAGCATCACTGCTTATGTGATGTCTCTCTTTTCTCTCTTCAGAGAGCCAGCTCAGTGCACAGAGATGGTTTGAAAACCAAAATCAAACAAATAGATATGGTCAGATCAGTGCAAGAGCCCTTTTGCGTAAGGAGATGGAACTGTGTAGGAAGGAGTGAGTCTACTCATCAGAGACAGCAGGCAGATTAACAGAAGAGATTTGTCTTTAGGATTCAGTTTTGAAACCCAGGTTGGAAGGACTACTACCACAGTTCTTTTCCTCTGTCACTTTTCTTGGCTTATAGTGGTGCTCAGGTGAGCAAGTAAGAAAATTATATTAGCTCCTTTACCCCCTTTTTTGGGGCATTTTTAGTTTTGAGCCATGTCAGCTTGTCAAGACAAACATCAGTGGAAGGAACACTTACGAGTTTTGTCTAGTGGTAAGAAAAACCTAGAAGTTGTCTGCATGTTCAGTAGTGCACCCCTGGCTTCATAGCCAGTAACTGAAGTTCCCTTGCCCTGTTCACAGGGAGCCATAGGGGCCGGAAGGGAGAAGGAAGCAAGTCAGCTCTCAGCCAAACCAAAACCTGGCTCAGCTGTATCATCACCTGTGCTATGGTTCCAGAGCTGATATTTTTTTTAATGACCTTGAATTCAGCCTGCTACTCAAAAGAACAACCTTTAACTTTGTTATATATTTTGTAGCCCTAGCATCATGCACACACGAGTGTTTTTGGTGACTATAGTCCTGTGCTGGATCCATTTCTTGATGTAGCTCATTCCATAACCTGTGAGTGAGAAGGCAGAGGGCAGCTTTACCACTGAGCTGTGCTGGCTTGCTGAGCCCTGAAATGAACACAAGTGTTGATATAAGGGAGGGAGTTGTTGAAACTGGGCCAAAGTGGACAATAGCAAAGCTCTGGCAATGCCTTGCGTAGGGAAATTGACTGCAGAGTGACACCGGATAAAGGAGGAGCTTTTAAGGGAGGCAGAGGAATTTGGAGAACGGACTCAGTCTGCTGGTTTGGAATTCAGAGGTGGAGGGTAAAATTACTGTAGAACAAGTTCCGCTTCCCATCACTGTTTGAGTACTAGGAAGGGATCCTTAAACAGGCACTTGGAAAGAAGCAAGCTGCCTCCCCTCTGAGCACATAATCCATTGTTTTCATTTGTTCCTAGGCAAGAGCTTTTGTTTACTGTGGTTGTTGAAGTGTATCCACACTCTTGCTCTAAAATACTAGACTTTTTTTTCCTCTGGGGTGGTTTATCTGAAGCTATATTAAAATAATTGTGGCAGTAAAATGGAGACTGCGCTAATAAATAACTGAATCTATCCCTTTTGTGTTCTACAATTGACTATCATAAGATATGCTCACCTACTTTTCACACAGTGTCTGCCTCATTTCATGTTGTAATATTTACAGTGCTAAGTGAACAAGATACCTGGTACGCAGCCACTCTGCTTTTTAGAGTTAAGCAGTGTAGTTACTTTAAGCCACCTGTGTGCCATGGAATTAGCTGCCATGCAACTGTTAGTTGATCTTTGCAGCATCTGTTTATGTCATGAGGTGGTAAACTACTCAGAAGTTCATATACAGCTCCTGTCCCTGATACATATTCCTGGCTGTGTCTGTGATAGTGCAGTCTGCTCAGGCTCTGGAAGCGTGTAGGCTAGGAACTATTCTCATGAGAACTTTTGGGATACAAACTTGCAATATCTTAAAACTATGAAATTAAAACAAAATGTAACTATTAAAGTATTTTAAAAAGTATTTATAAACTTAACAGGCACAATGGGCTTGTTTGCAACTTTTTGAACCTCTATTTCAGTCAGCAGCAGCACAAAACTTAGGAACTTTCAGATGGCTTTTTGCTGTAAGATTTCGAAGTAGCAGGAATGGCATTAAACAGAAACTAGTTGTTTCTTCTGTCTCTGTGTGTGAAACCATCAGTCTGCTCCTAAAAGGCTGCTATGGAGGTGTAACTAGAGGTGCAGTCATCCCGTGCCAGTCTGGGACAGGGCTTGTATCATAGGGACTGTGCTTGTCTGTCATTTTCATTCTGCTGATGTGGGTGTTTGTATGTTCACTCCAACTAAGCTGGTCACCAGCCTTACAAGGGGAAGAAATATCAGACTGCCACTTGAGAACTAGTGCTGGAACACGTAGTCAGGTGTCACTTTGTTGATCAGCTTGTGAAATATTGTTCCAACATTTGTAAGACTTATACAGGAATATTGGATTGGTTTGAGGTTCTGGTTTATCCGGTGATACTGAAATCACTTCGTAAGGTTAATGGCGAAAGCTGTTCCTGGTGTGACTTACAGGTTGTTTTCTGTAAGTGAGGTGGTGATTATGTTCTGTGATAGGGCATTTGTATTTCAGTGGTGATATAAAAGTTACCTGTGTATATATATACACACAGTGTTCTGTGAGTAGAATTATTACTATTTCAAGATTCCTTAGAGTTGTGTTCTCTGTCCCTACAGCTCCAGTACTCTCTGCCTGTCCTCCCTCCCGCACTTCCTCCATTCCTTCTCTACTTCTCTTGTGTTTACTAATATTTTTTGAACAAAATCTGTACCTTCTTCCAAGCTGCTTGTATTCTGACAGCTTGCCATCATAACCAAATAGCTACAGAAAAGAGGTCTAATGAGGCAGATGCAAATTTTGCCTTTGACTACAGTTCTGTGCCGCTCTAAGTTATTGACCTGCTGGCTGCTGCGTTTCTTTTCCCTCATTTGAATGAACTCTTGTGCTTGTCTGACCCTGCATTAAGCTATTTCTGTTTGCTTTGTCACTCTTGTCAGATTAGTGTGCTAACCCAGCGGACAATTGAAATTGCTTCAGAACTCATCTAAGCCATACGGAAAAATGGGCATGAGCATACTGTAGGGAAGAGAGTGGAGGTGGCAGCAGCACCAAAAACTGACCTAGGTTGTTGGAATTGCTGGATTGTTTGGGATATTAATGTGAGTGTCATCAATTGGTCACAACTCATTTTGTGACAAAACTAAATGTAGGTCTCATTGCTGTGAGATTTGATAAAACTGGCCACTGGTTAAGCTTTTTAAGTCTAAAATGACAGGTGGGTGGTGATTGTTTATGCAAGTTTGTTTCCTCTCTAAACCATACTAAAAAACTTTGCCGAGTTTAGTATAAGAAAGATCAGTGTCACTCAGTGCAGACCTCTAGTGTGCCTATCTTGTGTCTGCAGTGTGGTTCTTTTCCATATCCCTTTGTTTGCTGTCTTTTATTACCAGATATGTCTCTTCTGATGAGCTGTTGCTGACCTCTAGTATGTGGCTAAAATAGCCTTATCTTGCCAGACAGATAAAGCCAAGTACAGCAGGAACTTGGATGCTGCAGTATTGTCTGTTATGTGATAATAGTTCAGAGTTTAAATACATGTAAACCAAATGTACGACTGTCAAGTTTTAAAAGGCTGAAAATATGAAGTTTGACTGAACAGAACTGGAAGAATAAATCCTCCAAGTAAAAGAACAAGGGAAACTTAACCATAAAAAGTATTATGTTTACAAACCTAGGTAGTTTGAGTATTCCTCTCAACTGCATTAACTTCTACTTTTCTGTGCTTTCACATAAAGAAGAAATTGCCCATTTGCTGACCAATGTCCATGTAATCTGAAATAATTACACTGATTTCTGACTCAAATTGGAGTGGGACAGTACTTGTGTTGTCTGTCTAACTGTACTTGGAACTCATTTGTTGCCAGGTCTTGGACTGCTTTTTGACCTATTGGGAACCAGTGGGCAGTAACATATAGTGGTTTTCAGCAGTCACAGATGTACTGCTGTTAGTCAGGTGATAAACTAGGAGATGGATGGCAGTGTGAGTTCTAGGAATGAATTTTAAGCAATATATACTGTTTGCTTAAATGAATTTCTATTGATTTTTTACAGATTTTTTTAAAATTTGCTTAACGCTTCTTTCTTTTCTTTCTTTTAGGTGTTGGGAAATCATGTTTACTGTTACAGTTCACAGACAAGCGGTTTCAACCAGTCCATGATCTCACTATTGGTAGGTCTCTTTTGTGCTGCACAATGCCAGTAGTTGGGTGGTGAGTTTGTGGGGCTGTGGTAATGCAGGATTTCTGCTGTGATAAGGTACCAGTCAGTCTCTAGGTAATGAATATTTGTTAGCTCTCAAAGTCAAGTGGGGGATCTTTTTTTTTCTTATTGGAAAGGTAGAGTCTAAAACAATTTAAAAAATTCATAGCTGCAGTATCTCAACTGTCTCTTCAGAGAAACTGAAAGCTGGGCACAAAATAATTGACTAAGGGTGAAATGCATTGATGGTGATGCAATCAATGGCATTTTTTTCCACCAGGGAATGTATTAGCCTAGCCACAAACCCCTAAAGAGAAGTTGCAGATAAACTAAAGCAAAGTTAACCTTAAAGATGAATTAAAAAATTTACTATTTGGGAGGGCTAACTTTGGATACAGACGGTTTGAAGTGTGAATGTATTCACTCTTTGGAAGGGACAAGGGTTTTCCTTCACAACTCCTTAGTTGGATGTGGACCATTTGAATTAGGTATGATTTGGTACTAAGGGAAATGAATGCATGTTGACAGAACACATTGCCTCTGATCTAACTACAGTAAATTATACAAACTTTTGTTTATCTTTCCACACAAAATATGAGGAATAGTGTGGGAATAAATTCTTCCATGGACAAGCTTAGTCTGCAGATCAGTTTTGCTGTTACACATAACATGTGTAACATGATGAGATGCTAGTCTCCAGTAAGGTTGCAGAACCTTTGAACTTGTTGGTGTTATTTCAAGGAACCTGTTGGCTCTAATCATGAGCACAAAATGTATTCCTAGTCCCTATTTTAGTTTGTGCCCTGGAATAGGTAGGCATCCTGAGTTTGGGAGTCCTGAAATAGATGCTTGAAATATAAACGGATATTCTTCATGGAACAGAATGTGTCAGGTGGTTTGATTATGGCTTCCCTTTCTTTTGACAGTCCTCCCACACCTTGTGTGTGGCTGTCTCATACAGTTCAAATTTTTTGGCTAACATCAATTTTCAGATATTTGAGGTCTTGGCAGCAGATAGTCTGGCTGAGTAAAGAGCCTGAGCTCTTCAGGGAGGTATGAGTTATCTTTTCACTTTAGGCCTGCCAAATATATGACACCTTGTATATCACTTGTGCCTTTGGCAGCCCTGTCACCTCAGCAGGCTGATAGGCTGTGAGAAACAGCTTCACCTCAGCAGTGTGGTTGTAGTGCCAGTTCTTTGCCTGGTGTACAGGCTGAAATCTGGGAGCAGAACAGAAATTGGAGCTAGTGAGATGAGGAGGTGAACCTAGACAATAACATAATGAGGGATGTAGTAATGGGGCATGGGAAGCTGCTTGAAAAGGGGAAAAGAAGGCTGGGAATGGCCTCTTTAGCTGCTAGGGAATGTGTGTGTATTTTAGCCAGGTTCTCCCAATTACCTGAACAGATTTAGAAAGACAGAGATAAATAAAGAACATGGGTTCTAAGTTGTATGAAGGCCCCTGTGGGACAAGATGGGATGAGTTGATGTTAACTAGTAAATGCCCAACTGATTGTGTTAAAAGTCCTGAAAACAGTGATTTTAGCCTGTGGGACTGCAGGTTCTATTCCTGCTGTGAGAAGCTCAAGAGAGCGGAAACTGAAACTGGGAGAGAGCCTTTGCATCTGGAGTTGTGCAAAAATCAGCTCCAAATTTTAGCGTAACAAGCCTAAAATGTTATCTCTAAGATTTAAGAAATTCTGAGAGAAACTTTACCAGATGGGAGAAGGAAGGAAGATAGAATACATAGAAGCAGCTATTTTTCTGTCTTTGAACTACATACAGAGTTGTGTGTAAGTGTGATAGTGTACTCTAAAAGAACTTACAATATGACAGCTATCTCTGTTTAGTTTTCATTTGGTAATTGAAGTATCTGTTATTAAAAGAAATGAAGGATGGAGAGAGAAGCTAGATGCATGATGCAGTTTGGGTGGGGGGGACACAAACCCGAAACAACAGCAAAAAAACCCAAACAAAAACCAAACACAACCCTACTGTGCCCCCCCCCATATGTAGGTAGATATGGATGATAAAAGCCATTGTAAACATTCTGGTTGGTTTGCCCATTGCCCCTAGGAGATGCCCGTACTGTAAAACTGAACAATTTGTATTCCTGTGCAAGGGGACAAGCTTACCATCAAACTGTGTGTTTTTTTTCAAATTCAGAATTTTTCCCCAGCAGGTATTTTGATGGAACAGGATAAATATCCTTTTCATTTTTTTATGGTGGTGTGTGTGGAAAGTAAACGTATAGGAAGATTGCTGGATTTAAATCAGCAGCTCTATAACCGCATTTTGAGATCAAGTAAAACCTGCAGTGTTTACACTTGTAGTAGTGCAAGAACCTTCCCCTGGCTTGGCAGTCAACTTCAGAGAGAGCACTGTCATTCACCTGCCTCCTTCTTGCTGCCTCTCCACCTCCATTCTTTTGATTTCTTTGCGTACAGTTGCTGCAAGTTCTTTGGTTGCTGAAGAGCACAATGATCTTTCGCCCATGGCTTTTATTTGGCTTCAATATCCTGTTGAGATGGGACTGCCCCCTTCCCCAAAAATCATTCTGCAGTAAGCAACACTGTACCCTCAAATATTCTAAAAAAGCTTTTGAAGAGACATTTGGAATACTTCAAATGAGGGCTGCATAATTTTAAAAGACTTGAGACCAAGTCAAGACAGCGACCAGTTTTAGACAAACTTCAGCTACCTGTATATTTTCTGAAATAATAGGTATGTGAAGGATAGATTAATGGAAATGTGATAGCCTTTAAATTTGTCTTCTGTCTCTAGCCATTTGTCAGATTTTAAATACTGCAGTAATAGCCTCAATTTATGATTTCCTGTTAATGATCTTGAAATTGCTTTAAAAGATGGTATAATAGGCTAAAGTTCTCTACTGAAGAAATTACTTTAGTTTATTTTAAACTTTTTTTTTTATTGGTGATTAAATTTGATCTTTAGCTAGAATTTGGGAATTTTTATTTTTTTTTCATAAATGTGTGTTTAGTTAATACAGTAATAAAATTTATGTTTTTGAAGGTAACATTTTGCATGCTCATTTAATAGAATATTTTATTGATAAAGAATTGTAGGTTTATTTTCTTCTAAACTGGCTTCAGCAGTCTTTTATTGGTAGAGTGTTATAATAACTGTGACTTCAGTTTCCTGTTTGCATTCAAAGGGACACGTGTTTCTTCCTCCGTTCTAGAGCTACTAAATCTTTTGGAAAACCTTGTAGGAAATACTTCCCTGACTCTTGTTTTAATTAATGCATTTTTAAAGTACTTGGAAGGTAACAGTTACCTTTCTTCTTGTAAACTTTCTTTCTTTCAGCCACCTGGAAAATTAAAGGAAAGCAGATTGTGAAAGAGATTATTTCCTACAACACTGAGTGAACTTAAACTTATGTTTTTGCTTTTGTAGTATCTTATGTTCCTCTTTCTGATATATGCTAATAATGTAAACTTTTGTAAAATCTATTCAGGTGTAGAGTTTGGTGCTCGAATGATCACTATTGATGGAAAACAGATAAAGCTTCAGATATGGGATACAGTAAGTAATAAATCATTAAAATTGTTTAAATATATAGCCCCACTAACTTTTCCTTTATTCTGGCTAAGTTCTCTATCATCAACTCTCATATGCTGTGCACCTTGTCTTGCAGCTTCCTTTGGTTTCTGTGAAGTTAAAAATTTGCTTGCTAAATTTCCTCTTTTGGTGTGATGTATTCTTAGTGCAATTTTTTGGTATTTTCACTAATTTCATTGACTCTGTCAGATTTGTAAGACTGGAATTCATGCTGTCTTGTTTTTTGTGAGAATCTTCTATATTATTAAGAACTTGGATTTCTCTAAATAATCTTTCTTTGTGCATTTATGCAAGATTTGGTAAATACAGCATCCTATTGTGATGTGTCTACTAGCTTTAGTCAAGTTCTTTAAAGGAAGTGTTTGCATTTCCAAGGTAGAAGAAAACACATGGCTCACTTTTCATAAAAGAACACTTAAGAACACAAGTTCACTATAATCATGAAGATAGTAAATACTTCACTTTCTCAAGAAGGGATTGGTAAAAGCTTAAAGTTTCAAAAAGCTTTCCAAAAATCAGACTTTGACTTTTGAGGCAGTTCAGGTTAAGAACATACATTCGCTATTTTCTTCTTGCCACTTCACTACAGAGTAGTCAGCCTCACTGTCTACATGAAGCAGCTTTAAGATGTTCATACCGATAGCTGTATCTTTCAAATGTGTTTAACTGTTCTCTAAAGCAGAGTTGCCTGTTTCCTTTTCCAAAAGCATTTTAGGATACCTTTAGAAACTTTTGTTTATAATTTATAAGCTCCTTTTGAGCAGGGATTTTTTCCTGGATAGTTTCTTAAGTATATCACACAGAAATTAAAAATATTAATTGAAAACTTTCATACACTGAATAGACTGTATGCTTATGTTGTAAGCAATTAATGACTTAGTGTATTGGTCATAGTGAAAAATAAAACCATTTTAATTTAAAGATTATAATCTGATTTTTAAAACATGGGATATTTCTATTCTAATCTAATCTTGGCTTTGTAAGCATATCTGAATTCCACTGTCTCAGTTTTGATCTTGCATGCAAAGGTGTTGAAGGAATAGCAAAAATAACAAATATGATGAGTAATTCTCAAGAGATATTTTACTTTTGAGTGTTAAGGCACACAAAAGTGTCCATAATGACCAAGGTTACTATGCCTGTATCATTGAGTATTTCCTAATTTTCTTTTTCTGTTAGCCAAAACTGTTGCAGTTGCTGGTGCTATCTCAATATTTGTTAAGCTGGAACAATTTCTGTTTAATAAAAGAAAGTTCATTTTACACCTATTGCAAAGGAAACACGTTAACTATTTTGTTTCTGTTGGTGTTTACTGAGTCACACACCAGCATGTCTCTGATTTAGTGCTAGCCTTACACACCTGCTTTTAATCCATCACTGAGCAGATACATAAGAATTGGAGAACTTGATGAAGTTTATTTTGATTCTTTAACAATAAACTTGCTTTCTTAAGAGAATCAAAAAATCAGATTTTTCTGGCTTGATTCTTCTAGGCAGCAGTGATGATATTGTATTGTCTTCAGCAGATCACTGCAGCTCCAAGGAAAGGTGTGTCTTAGTAAAGGGAACATATGGAAGTTGCAGCATACCTTACTGCAGGAGTATGTTGTACTTTATAGGGGCAGCTGAAGCTAACACTGTTGTATGTCTGTGAGATCCATTTTTGTGTCCTTCTTGTATCAGAACTCTAGAATATTTTACTTTTTCATTATCATCTTAGTTTGGATCTTGATTGTGAAGTTAGTTCTGCTTACTGCAGTTTTTCATATGGGGTATACAAACTGAATTCCTTTTGGATGAGGCCAGACTGGAAGATATGCTTAAGAAATGCATGTATGCCCATTAGAAAGTAGTCCAGTACTTGCTCACGTGAACTGATAGTCTAGTAAAACCAGTCTGATTGAAAAGCATACCCATCCTGAGGAAAAAAACCCACATTCTATGAAAGATACTCAGCGTGGCCCTCACATACTTAGTGTTATGTTGCAGTCTTGGCTCTGCTGTTCATGTCAGCACAAGCAAGTAGAGTGTCCTGTTCTCTCCCAGCTGCAGGCAGCTCTGGATCTCCCCACCTCTGGGCTCTGCAGGCTCTGCTGCTGTGTGCTGTGTCACGCCCAGGTGTTTAGGTCTGTGAGTCCTTGGGTTTCACTTTTCCCTTCTGATGCCTTTAGGTCAGTCATGAGGAGTGGAGGTATTGGACCAGATTGTTCATTTGTTTGTCTTGAGTCTCTAGATTATTTTGTTTACTATGTCTTTAATCTTAGTAATGGCTTTCAATGGTTGGATAGACTGAGAAATACTTTTGTCTAACTGATTCTTTGGTAACTGCCTATTATAAATTAAGCTACTCTTTTGTGCAAGTGTGGTATTTGAGCTAGTGTCAGCTGCACAAATATCTTTTAGGGAACTAGAAGTGGTGTACAGCAGCAAGTAAGGATTAAAATGACTGTTCTGGAAGCTGCTAAACTTTCTGAGTTTAAACAAGCTTGTAGATGAGGTTGGTTGTCTTGTGGCAGCAGCATGAAACTGAGAAATATTAAAATGGCTTCTCCTCAGAAAAATTTCATTGTTATAGAGAGGCACTGTCGTATTACCAGGCTGAGTCAGTGGCCTTCATTTTGTTATTGAGGGGGATGTTGTGTATTGTATTGACTGTTACTAACAAGTCATTGTTGATGAGCAAGAGTAAGCAGTAGTTGAAAAAGAGTATTTAAGTTCTCTCAGACACTGCAGCAGGAGAGATCAAACATGATACTAATTAATACTCCTGTCCTCTAAATTTATAGGAGTAAGAATTTTTCCTATGTATTTAAATACTGTATTTTTTAATATCTATTTCAGCTTTATTTCATGGAAATCTGTGATTAAAAAACATTTTTATTATGTTTATGTACCACCTTAGCGTTGCTCAGACAGATGAAATATCTGAAATAATTGTTTTTTATAAGTTAATTGCAAGTAAGTGTTTTGTTTCCATACAAATGTGTTTTCTAACTTAATTGACAGTGTTTTCTAGTAATTGAGAGCTCACACAAAAAAGCACGTTTGCAGAAGACAGGAGACATAATTGTTGAAAGCATATTTCCCTTTCAGATGTTCTGAATATACTAAATCTTCTTGGAAATTAGGTTATTTTTCATGTAGTTGCAACCACTTTAGATCTAGTAGAACCAAATAAAGTTCCCTCACTCATTAAAGGAATATCCATTTCATCTTAGTGATTCTGACAATTGCTAGGATGTAAGGTTCACCCCCAAGAGTTCTTTACCAACTGTCTACTTCATGATATTTTCTACTTGCTTTGGTAGTCAGAGCATACTCTTATGTTCATGGACAGTTGATACATTATTTTATACACTTTTACTAATTTGACTTTTTAATCCTGGAACCTGCATGAATGTGGCTACATGCCATGGCTCTGTTACACTGCTGTGAAGTAACATCAAGAACTTAGAGGATCTACTTTGATTCCTGAAACTAGTTTGATCATCAGTTGACAGATTGTATTTGCTGCTGTGTGGGAGAATTAATATACATAATACTCATGTATCAGAGGGTGGGGTAGGGGGATTTGTCCATTTAATGGTTAGTCCTATTGTAGTTTGTGTAATATGACCATCATCTGAACTTCAGTGCTGGTAGCTAAGTTACTCTTCATACCCATGCTGGCACTTCAAGAAGCTGAAGCAACTTGATACACCTTTTAGCTTAGCATTCATAAACCTTTGTCTGTCATGTTTAAACGTGTTTGGTTATTCAATTACTGTAATATCTGACTAGGTTTAGATTTCTTGCCAGTTTATCCATGGCTTTCTACAATAGTGGAGCAAACTCTTGCTTAGGACAAGGCCTTAAAGGGGAGGAGTGTGACTCACTTTTTTAGGTAGTAGAACTCCCATTTTGGTGAGGGTAGGTACTTAAAACCTAAAGATTTCAAATACCTTGAGATAAACCATAAGTGTACTTCTAATAATGGAAGGCTAAAGCTTTATTTCTGTAATGTGTTGGGAATTGCTTTGGATGTCTAAATGGCACTTATTCAACACCAACAGAAGAAGAGGCAGATGTACAAATTGTCTGTATTTAGACATATGTACAGTTTCACCCTTGGAGATCTGTAGTCCACTTGAAATTTCAGTGCTTCATGCTGATGGGGTTATTCTGAAGCAATATGTAACTTGGCTGAATCCTTCACATAAATTCTGGCACTTTCTTATATTGTTATAGATTCTTCTTCATAAATATCTTTAGTTCTGTTCTTTTTTGGGAATGACTTTGCTGGAAACAGCAGTGGTTGTTTTTTATTTTTACACTACTTCTGTGCCTGTTCATACTACATGCTAGTAAATCACTTTAAAATTTTTTTTATTCTGGATTAGAGACATGATTGCAAGAAAGATTAATGCATTTATATAAACAAGTTGCCATGTGACTAAAAGGCTGTTAATTTATTTATAACTTTCAAAACTATATATAAAGGTATGTATTGCTCCTCTCTCTGGAACATTTTGTTCCAGGGACCAACTTTGTGGAGTAGTTCCCAACTGGCAGCTGTCAGAGGTGGTTTGACACTTGTGTGAGTTGGTTATTTCTTAGATGTCTTTTCAGTTTGCTGTACAACTTAGGAAAGTGTAAACAAGTG
>VYXB01002930.1:595603-624828 GCA_013397135.1 Pachyramphus minor
CTACATGCCATGGCTCTGTTACACTGCTGTGAAGTAACATCAAGAACTTAGAGGATCTACTTTGATTCCTGAAACTAGTTTGATCATCAGTTGACAGATTGTATTTGCTGCTGTGTGGGAGAATTAATATACATAATACTCATGTATCAGAGGGTGGGGTAGGGGGATTTGTCCATTTAATGGTTAGTCCTATTGTAGTTTGTGTAATATGACCATCATCTGAACTTCAGTGCTGGTAGCTAAGTTACTCTTCATACCCTTCATACTCTTCAAGCAACTTGATACACCTTTTAGCTTAGCATTCATAAACCTTTGTCTGTCATGTTTAAACGTGTTTGGTTATTCAATTACTGTAATATTTGACTAGGTTTAGATTTCTTGCCAGTTTATCCATGGCTTTCTACAATAGTGGAGCAAACTCTTGCTTAGGACAAGGCCTTAAAGGGGAGGAGTGTGACTCACTTTTTTAGGTAGTAGAACTCCCATTTTGGTGAGGGTAGGTACTTAAAACCTAAAGATTTCAAATACCTTGAGATAAACCATAAGTGTACTTCTAATAATGGAAGGCTAAAGCTTTATTTCTGTAATGTGTTGGGAATTGCTTTGGATGTCTAAATGGCACTTATTCAACACCAACAGAAGAAGAGGCAGATGTACAAATTGTCTGTATTTAGACATATGTACAGTTTCACCCTTGGAGATCTGTAGTCCACTTGAAATTTCAGTGCTTCATGCTGATGGGGTTATTCTGAAGCAATATGTAACTTGGCTGAATCCTTCACATAAATTCTGGCACTTTCTTATATTGTTATAGATTCTTCTTCATAAATATCTTTAGTTCTGTTCTTTTTTGGGAATGACTTTGCTGGAAACAGCAGTGGTTGTTTTTTATTTTTACACTACTTCTGTGCCTGTTCATACTACATGCTAGTAAATCACTTTAAAATTTTTTTTATTCTGGATTAGAGACATGATTGCAAGAAAGATTAATGCATTTATATAAACAAGTTGCCATGTGACTAAAAGGCTGTTAATTTATTTATAACTTTCAAAACTATATATAAAGGTATGTATTGCTCCTCTCTCTGGAACATTTTGTTCCAGGGACCAACTTTGTGGAGTAGTTCCCAACTGGCAGCTGTCAGAGGTGGTTTGACACTTGTGTGAGTTGGTTATTTCTTAGATGTCTTTTCAGTTTGCTGTACAACTTAGGAAAGTGTAAACAAGTGGAATGAGTAATTCCCGATGTGAATGAAATGTTCTGTCACTGGTTTTGAACATATCACACACATACGCCAGTTTTAAAAGCGAGGGAGTCTAGAGCTACTAGCTATGGTACATTGTGGTTTCTCATATTTCATGTAGATGTATACTATAAGGTTTCCTCCTAATAAAAACTGCTGGTCAGCTTGGATGGTAAAGGCCTGCTGTGATGCACTCAGATAACTTGGTCCTTGAAGAAACTTTCCAAATTCTTCAGCACTGAGAATAGAGAACTCAGCAAAATTTACTTTTTTCTAGGGAGTTGCTCTGTTGTGGATCCTGTTTTATTAACTACTTTTTTTGTCCTGCATTCTTGGCTCTTTACATTATTTTTTTTCCCTTAGTTTATAGATTCAAAAATATGCAAGTAGAGAACTTGCCAGTAACTCATTTTGCAACGGACACCTGTGTGACTACACCACACACTTGGAAATAGCACTGAGATTTCCTCTGGGAATAGTAACACTTGGACTCTTTTCTTAAATGTGCCACAGGTATTCTGTCTGTGGTAACACAGTTGCATGGCTTAAATGGTCCTGAAAACTTTAGTGGAGGTCCTAGTTCTCCTTGTATGTTAGTGACCTCACGTGATTGATAATGTTTCATGTTTTGGTTACATTGTTATTCTGAAACTGTTTTCGTCTCTATACTGAACTATGTTTTCAGAAGCACGCGGGTTGTATATTCTTGCAGTTCAAGCAGGGATAAAGATTTTTTGATCTGGACATGGATCTGGAAAACCTGATTTGAATGGTCCTATTTGGGCCACAGGGGTTGCAACAGGTGACCTCCAGAGGTCCCTTTCCCACCTCAATCATTATGTGATTCTGTGAAAAAAACCTTTTTAAAATGGAAGAGATAAAAACAAGCAAGTGCTGGATTTTGCAGGAACATGAAAGGGATAGTAATAACAAAACTATACTTAAGATAAAGGACTTATCTCAAATATAAAAGCTGATTTGAATTTATACTGAGCTTCTAAACTGCTACTTTTATCTGTTGCTCCTTGTAGCAAGTAGCTAAACTTGGAGGTCCTACTTTGCAAGACTGGTAAAGTAAAATTATAATACACTTATTTTTTTTTTTTTAAGTCAGTTTTAGCTAATAGCTTATGCTTGCTTTTGGTTTTGTCTCTGAAGCAGCTTGTCCCCCTTGGAAAAAAAGGGAGAGGACAGGAAGCAAGTTGTCAGATGAAAAAATGCTTTAAGTAATAATGATACTTAAAAAGAAGAAAAAAAGCTGTGGAGTATTTTCTACATACCTAACCCTGCTATTTGACCTTCCAGATCTCATTCAGAATTATACTGTAAATATAGTCAGTAAATTATATATATATATGAAAGGTATTTCTTATTATACATTTTTTGCATTATATATAAAATAAAAATTAATACAATGAAGCTTATTTACCGAAACTCAGTTTTATTCTGCTCAGAATGAAAGAGCATTCAGTTCGTGTTGTCCATTGGTATAGGTAAGCACAAATTCATTATTAAGATATGGAAGATGTGATCCTTTCACCAAAGATGATACAATTTTCCTCCCTTCGGGAAGCAGTGATATTTAAATTTCAACATAAGCAAGTGAGACACAATTAAAAATGTTACAGTATTTTCAGGATTTATATACTGAACTTCTGTAAGTAAGTGATTCTTTTAAGAACTCATTTCTTTTTACTATTTCTCGGTGTATTTTACTGGATTTTCTGTATTCTGCTATCACTGTTAACATCAAGACGTACTTGGACTATCAGCCAAGAGCGTATGCTCACGTATTCTAATCGTGTTGAAACTGTTAAATACGTCGTCTGTATTTCATAACTTTTTTCACCAGAATGGCTAAGATCAAGTGTTTTCTTAAACTGAAGTAACTGATTATTCTGGAAGATAAGGATGATTTCTGAAGACTGAACATGCCAAAACTTGTTGTGCCACTGTTCTTGTTCAATAACAGTATCTAGACCGATTTCGCCTTGAATTCAAGAATTCTTGGATTAATATTAAGAAAAGTACAGTAACTGTGAGAAGAAAGTTATCTGTACACTAATTTTGTAGGCAGGGCTGAAGGATAGCTTTTATTTGATAACTATTTCATTCTTACTTTTCATGGTTTTAAATCAGAGCAGTTTCTTATAGTTTTGCAGATAACTAGCTTACTGCACATAGGGTTTTTTCAACGTGAATATTAGTATTTCTTAAACGTGTTCTGTGTTATCTTTGTGTTATTCTAAAGCATCTGTTATTACTAAATATTAGAAGTAAATATTTTTTCGAACAAGTGTCAGGTGCTAGAAAGCTCTTCTGAAAAACATGAGCATGGGAAGCTCAAGATCTGCAACTATGAATATTTATTTTTTAGTACTGTGTTCTTTTGAGTATGTTCTTTTAAGTGCTGAAAATTTTACAGGATACTTTTCTATGAGAACTGTCTAATTTATGTAGAATCTAAAGTTTTTCACAGTGCATATGAAGATGACTCTTGTGTCCTGTAGCTGCTTTGACAAGCATTATTTATCAAGTACAGAGGAAATTGATTAACTATGGAGCAGAATTGTGTAAAATTGAATTCATGACTATTTTCTTTTTTTTTCTTAATAAAATGATTATGAAAGAATTCCATCTGAAGACTGTTGAAAGCTGGCAGCAGTTTATGATATAACGGATAAAATCTGCATCCTTGGCCTTCCAACAACCTTTACACCAGCAGATGGTGGGCGTAAAGATGTCATTCATCATTTATTTACAATGGACTTTATTTATTCTAGTGTCAACAGCTGCCCCAGGGAGCGGGTTATTGAATTCAAATGTGAAGCTCTGGGTTATTTGCTTCCTTTCAAATTTGTCTTCAGAGCTTAGTTGCTAGGAGTCCATTCTGTGCTCTAATAATGATTCATGTATTGTGAAGCCATTCAGTAAATTGGGTTGTCAGGGATTGCCAAAAAAGGTTTAGAGGTCTTGTTCCGATTTTTTTTTTTTTTTTTTTTTTTTTTTTTTTTTTTAGCAGCACTGTGCTGTAGTCTGTGTCTTCTCCTTATGTGCCTTCTCTTGCTACTGTTGGAGACTTTGTCCCCTCTCTGATTTCCCCTCCATATTCCTCCTAGTCCCTGTCTTCTCAAAAGTAAAATTATATGATCCTGTGATTCTAAGTTTGTGGTGTTCAGGACCAAAAAATAAACATGAGATATGAAATAACAACACCTTGTTTTCTACAGGCTTGGCAGGAGTCCTTCCGTTCCATTACAAGATCATACTACAGAGGGGCAGCAGGGGCTTTGCTAGTGTATGACATTACAAGGTGAGAGTGCCAACTGCATTATGATGACATGTCTTTGCAAAATTGTCCTGTGATATATAGCAGTGCTAAAATGTCTCATTTAGTTTGGATTTTTGTATAGATATTTGTAGTCTAGCATTGTGTCAACTTTACTCAAGTGCTTAAAATCAAGAAATAGCCTATGTAACCTATATACTTCCAATTTTCTCTGTATAGTAGTTGAGAATAAGTATACATAATGGCTCAGGAAGAATGAAACAAACTTTTTTTTTTTTTTACTATTTGACCATCAACCTCTGGGTTATCTTTATTGAGAAAGACCTCAAAATATTTCGTTAATTCCTTTCTAATGTTTTTATTATTGTAAGCTTTAATTTTTCTTTAATTATAACAGATTATTTTACTGATGTGCCGTTCTGCAAAGGATTGAAATAGTAAAACATAGAAGTTTGGTTACAAAAAATACCAGGAAACCTCTACTGTTGCTGCGTTTGAGGTTTGGAAAACACAGGTCTTAATGCGATAATTTTTTTAGTAACTGCTCAGAAGTTACAAAGGTTTTCCTGCTGTATTGAATAAAGACTCTATATACAGTTTGTTATCTGTAAACCTGTGGCTAGTAAGGCTGGCTTAAGAGGATTTTGGAACCTGAACATTTTCAGAAGTTGTGTGCCCCCTTTTGTGGATCCTGGCTCTTGTTGCCGCATTGAGAAATGACTTTAACCGGAGATTTCCTAAATGTTTTGTTCCCAGTTTATGTTTAAATATCAAGAAGTAACCTATTCTTTCCACTGGATTTCCAATATATGAATCTTTGATTCATAAATAAATGGGTTTACTCTGATTAGTATCTTAAAATCACTCTACAAGTATGAGATTTAATATTTAGTGTACACATTCTGTAAAAACTGTAACATGCCACATTCGTGTACCTCACTTTAAAAGACTTTACTGCCAAAGTTATTATTCAGTTTATAAACTCAGAAAATTAGCAATCGTTTTCTGCCTTCAGTAGAAAAAGTATTACTATATGACTATGTGATTATTTGTACTGTTTGAATTGTTGAAGCTGTTGGGGACTTTTAAAATTCTGTTCAGCAAGTTTTATATGTGTATAAAATTATAGATTCTTACAGCCATAAGAATCCTCTTTACTCTTTGTAGCAAACATGTTTTCAATTACTTTTTAGTCAGAGTTCATTAACTCTCCTTGTTTACAAAATTTTTGTTCAACTCTTCTACCTCTCACAAAGGGATTACTAGCTCTTATCCCTGGAGCATGTGTACTAATAAATGATTTGATTACTCAAGTAGAGAAGCTGACAAAGAGAGGCAAAGGATTTCTTGAAACAGAAAAAATTTTCTGGTTTTAATTTTCTGTTTTTAAATTTCTGGTTTTAATTTTCCTTCTCTTCCATAACTTAGGAGGGACACTTTCAACCACTTGACAACTTGGTTAGAAGATGCTCGTCAGCATTCCAATTCCAACATGGTTATAATGCTTATTGGAAACAAAAGGTAAAGTTTTATCAGCTATTATTTTGTAAGAGGGAAAGATTTATGACTCTGTATTTCAGCTTTTGTTTTTTTCTTAATTGTAGGAAAAATACTGCCTTTAAATTCCTTTCAGTTGCTGGGCATAGTTCTGTGGTAAATCTAAAACTTTTCCTGTTCTAATCAGACTAATACAGTCTGCAACATGTGGATCAACTACCTTATGTTCTGAGTATCTTTTTTACAAATAATTTTATTTCTAAAGGATTGACTGTGAATGCATGAAGTCATGGACTGTGTGAATTACTTTCTCATTATGTTTTTTTTTACGTCTGGAATCACCAATTAGAAGGACCTGTATCTCTCCATATAAAGAGAATATGATTCCTAATTTGAGGCGTTCTAAAGTGCTTTAGTTTCTGGTTAAGAATCACAGCAGAAAAAAATGTAATTAAAAAAAAACCCCAGAAGTCCATACTACAGGATTCACTTCAGAAACTTCTCTCAAATGTAAAAAGTATGTACTTCAGTGATTATATGAAATGCTTCTGAATTAGCCCGTTCCATATTCTGTACCTTTTTTCCAGGGTTGGAGGCAGAGAACGCTTTTTTAACCTGTTTCCTAGCAAATTCACTGGGTGATGAAAATACAACTAAAAGTTTCAGAAGTGTTACCTAATTTGTAAACAATTATTTACTTGATCTTGTCATCAGCTACAATGTCCAAAATTATAAAATGGTTCCTTATTGATGCTGAGACTTCAATCTGTAGTGAAGGTCTTTATAAAAAACCATCAGTGAATATATTAAGTTCATCTGTAATTTTTCTAGTTTTCGATCCCGTGAATTGTGGCATCGTATCTAGATATTTTTTGCTGGATTTTTTCAAAATATCAAAAGCATCACCTCAGAATTTAATAATCCATTAGTTATGGGCATTTACCTAATTGACCTGAACTTGTCTCCATGCCTCAGCAATTTTTGAAGGTAAAGAGGCTAGTTGAAATAATGGTGTGTATGCTTGCCTCTTAAAATTTAATTAACAGCTAGATCGCTTCTTAGATGCTGCTGAGAAACAGCCTCATGATAGAGTGAGTCTGGTTTTGCTACTCAGACCTGTTCAACTGTGTATTTTCTTCTTCCCCCTCTTCTTCCTTTTATTTTCCCCTTATGTCTACCACCTGCTGCCACCTCCTCCTGAAAAACATGTTAAGCATTAAGTAATTGTGAAGTTTGTCTACTTTTTTTATACCTAATCTGGAAGATGACTGACAACTTTCGTTTTCATTGAGGAATGTAATAATCATAGTCTTCACAAAACAATATAAAAATGTGATCTGTTTTATCAAATGAAGCTTTGGTAAGCCCATGATGTCCCTGACCAACTCTATTTATACCTGTGTGAATAAAAATATGGCACTGAGAGAAATGATAAATTGCACTGTTTACTTGAGATAAGTGTTACATAAATTTGCATACTTGACATCTGTAACTATTCCTGATTATTCTTAATTGTTAAACTAAATTTTCATGTCTTACATTCTTTCTATGCAGCCTATACCACACAATTGTACGTTATAACATGCTACTTGCAGTTAGCTCAGGAATTCCTAGTTAAACTAGGTTTTATTCAAGCAATAAATATTATTAAAATTTGTACTGTAAATTAAGTTACACATCAAGGTGCCACATGGATTAAAGTTCTTTAAGAAGCTTTTTAAAGGAGATTTTTTTCAAGAAGGACAGGAACTCCTTCAATTTCCTTGCCTTATCCTGAAAGTTCTTATGGTAGGGCATCCTACTAGAGGTGGATGTAAGGAAGAACACGTATACTAGCATAATATTTTTGAAGGAATACATACTGTTCTAATGACTCCCAGAAGTGCATTTGACATAAGTTTGTAGTACTGACTTATGGCTGGATTTTAAGAGTGTTGAGAATTTAATTTGAAATATAATGGCTGTTTGTTGAAAACATGACAAATACTAGTGTTAAAACATGACAAATACTGTACTTAATCTTCTTTCCAGAACAAAGCATAGCTATATTGATCTAGTAAGACCAAATGCTTCGAATTATTCGAATGGAGAGAGGAAGACAACTGTGGTTAGTAGAAGCAGTTAAAGCTCTTTAAGAATATGTTTAGGTATCGGTAGTGAATTTTGATTGGGCTGTCACCGCAGTTTTTGATGCAGCTGCGCTATTTCAAGTAAAAAGTTGTTCGTGTTCAGTGTTATCTCCATGACAGAAGTGAATCAGGTTTTAAGAAACATATTTTTGAGGGTAGTAGCAAATAAAGACATTGCTTAGGCTCAAAAAGAGAATGTCAGATAGCTAATACTGGGAGTGCTTAAATATAATGAATATTAACTTCAAAATTGTTTTGAGAAGACATTTCCTGTATCTTGATCTTCAAATTATTTTTCAATGTTTTAATTATTTGCTGAATTGTATTGACTCTATAACTCATCTGAGCTAGCATTTAGTTGTTAAAAATAACAAAAACCTGCTTTGCTGCAAAATAGGTGCCACAGTGAGTATTATTTATTTTTAATATATGTATAATTACAAGGTTAGCAAACACTGAAGCCTAGTATGATACTTTTTATTTGTATTTTGACTGCAAATTAAACATATCTGTTTGCATGCTGTTTAGGTTAGAAATGTGTATCTGAGGAGATATTTTTACATGCACAACTTAGATGAGAATTTACTGAAACATATATTTTATATTTTGTATTTTGTACATGTACTGTTGTTGCTTAAGATGTAATATACTTAAAAGAAAGACAAACTGTCTGTTCCTAAAGCAGCTTTAAAAAGTAAGAGTAAAATACTTGTCTTGACTTAGAGAAACGGTTTTGTCTTTAGTTGTCCAGTCCAAAAGGAGTTTTTTTTCTGCTCTTCGGTGTAATATTTAACTTTCAACTAAATTGCTTGGAAAGCAGGAGGCAAGAAATTGTCTAATAGTCACATCAATTTCTTTTGCTATTAGACAGTCAGCCCTGGACTTTCAAAACCTAAATGCTAGCTTATTGGGAGAGAACAGCTAATGTAGTTCAGAAGAACTTATTTTTGCTTTTAGATCTTCTTATCAGAACACAAATTGACTGTATGAAGTTTTGCTGCCGAATAGAAAAATTAACTTTATTTTTTAAGTTATTTTTAAAGTTATTTTTAATGTTAAGAAATTATTTATAAAGCTCCATTATCAGCTCAGTTTTACAGTATTGGATTAGTAGGTAACACTTTACTAGAAGAGAGTGAAACATACCTAAAATGACAATGTCTAAAGTTAGTATTCAAGGAATACCTGGATATCCTGTTGAAAGCCATTTCATGAAGTCTTTGGTAAGATTTATGTCAGCTAGGATTGATAGCTCAAGCAAATATGATGCCTATGGCTACTCCACATATTGTAAATGCAAGGCTTACAATAATTCTACCTTATTTAAGGGCTTGAATAGATATCCCTATGTATCTAAGTTCTTCAAGGGGCTTTTGGTTTATAAGGCTTATAATTGTGCCAGTGAAGAATAATATTTACATGGACGTGTTGGACCATGTAATAACTTTTTTTTTTCCTTCCGTCTTAGTGATTTAGAATCTAGACGAGAAGTCAAGAAAGAGGAGGGTGAAGCATTTGCACGAGAACATGGACTTATCTTTATGGAGACATCTGCCAAAACTGCTTCCAATGTAGAGGAGGTAACTTTGCTGAACACTGGCATTTTACTAAAACAATTGCTTTGAATTACATTTTGTACAGATACTGTTTTTCAAGAGCATTGATTCCTTAACTTGAATTAACTACTCTTTAATTTATATTACGAGAGA
Organism: Pachyramphus minor; assembly: GCA_013397135.1. Taxonomy (NCBI): domain Eukaryota; kingdom Metazoa; phylum Chordata; class Aves; order Passeriformes; family Tyrannidae; genus Pachyramphus; species Pachyramphus minor. The sequence continues at coordinate 605,472 of VYXB01002930.1, forward strand.
GACAATGTCTATGTTGTACCTGATTGCACAGTGCTAATTATGTTGTTGAGACTTATTAATGTACTTGTGGGGTTTTTATAAGTATTTCATCAGAGAAATGGCTAATTTCTGTCTGCCCTGAAATCTAAGACTAGAACAGACTAGTCCAAAGCAAGCCAAGCTATTGGTATTCTTGGCAGATGTAACTCTAACCGGTTTTAAAGCCTCTAATATTTTACAAGCTCTTCAGACCAATCTGTGCTTTGGTATTTGTGTTGTCATCTTTCCACTACCTAGTAGGAATCTTCTTTGCTTCAATTCACACACAGCTTCTTTTTTCTGTCCTCTACAGAGCAGCTGAAGAGGTCATTGTCTTGATTGCTGTAGTCTGCTATGTATTTGAATAAGTTTTTCAGGTTTTGCTTCTTTAAAGAATTTAAGTCTTTTCAAGTTTGGCTTATAGTTCGTATTTCTGGACACATGTGAGTTCTTGCATATCTCAGCTTGATTTACTGCATGCCTTCCTTGAAGGGTGGTTGTGGTGGGCTACTCTCAGCCAGCAGCTGAATGCCCACCAAGTTGCTCACTTGGTCCCTCTGTCCAGCAGGATGGGGAAAACACCAGAAGAGCCAAAGCAAGAAAAACTCAAAAGGGCTGAGATACAGAGTTTAAAAAATGAAGGAAAGACGTGAGGGAAGAGTGAGAGAAAGGCAGTCACTCACAACTGTGAGCAAAAATGACTTTGACTACCCTTTAGTTTTTATTCTTGAGCGTGATGTCATATTATATGCAATATCCCTTAGGCCATGTCATGGCTGTGTTGTGTCCCCTATGATTTTGCCTACCCTAATCCTGATCACTGGCAGGAGGAGGGCAGAGTAAGAAACACAAAACCTTGACACAAAACTCCGCAATAGCTAAAATATCAGTGAGTTATCCATACTGTTTTAGTCATAAATCCAAAACACAGCACCGTACAGACTGTAAAGGAAACTAACTGCATTCTAGCCAGACACAGTACAGTGGTGAAGAGAGCTCCAGCTCAGATGTTAGTGCTGTGTAAAGCAGAAAGATTGCTTCACATGTCTTTAAAGCCCATACTCAGTTTGTACATCCACAGTGACCTTTTTTACAATAGCATGACATAGTTCAGCTTCTTACACTCCCTAATCTGCCCTTATTCTTCTCCAGAATTGTCCTAACTGAAATGTTGTGCAACCAATGAGGTATTCTTTTAGAGGTAAAGCCTTTTGCTTTTGAAGTATTCTATTTTTTTTTTTTTAAGTTAGAGTAAGTTACACACTGCTTTAACAGAATTCATTCTGGTTTGTTACTACCCGATTCTAACATTATCACCTCTCATTGCATCAAAGAATATGTCCTAGTGAATGAATTGTCCAGTACCTAATGTATCTCTGATTATCAGGAGGCAAATGAGCATAAAGTTCTTTATCAAAAAAGTTCTTTTTCTGGTAATATGAATGATGTGTGTGTGTGTGTGCTAACTTTCTAGTTCTGATGGAAAAGCTTTAGGATATACTCCTTTTCAGTGACAGTGAAGTGCATTCCTTAAATGGGTTCTCAGTCAACACTAAAATAGGTGGCATGATTTAGAATAGTTGGAGCTACAGGAGCAGAATCTTAATCTTTAGCAGTTTCTTTGTGTGAACAAATCGGCTTCCATCATTAATGTTTTTTAAGCTGTTTCCTTTGTTTAATCCTGATTTCCAACACTGGAATACCTTAGTAAATCTGTAGCTGTAGCAGTGCATTGACCTGTTTGGTGCTTGGATCTTAAGGCAGTTTAAAATGTTCATTGTGTTCTTCAGGACTATGTCTCATAACCTATAGCTTGGGTAGAAATGTTTATCAGTCGAAAACTTTCCACTGTTTCATTATCTTGTGTAAGGCTGTTGGGGAAGTTTGTACCATGTTTGCACAATAGGTAATTGACGGTAGGGAGTACAAGTAGGTGTAGGCTCTTCCTTCATGGTAACTTTGGAGACTTCTAAGAATTCACTGTGGCCACAGAGTTAAATCATCATATTTGGTATGGAATGGAATCAGGTAAAAAGAATTTCTGCATCATCAAGAGGATAGAAGGATTTTTGGGGAAGGTTAAGCACAGTGTTGTAATTTGACTGCAGTGCAAGGACAGTTAATGCTTGTCTCTTCAGCAGTATCATATTTATTTAAACAGGGGTTTGTTGTTGATTTCCTTTTAGCCTAAAGCTGTCAAGGTAGCCAACTCTCAAAACATAAGTGATTCTTTTTTTTCTTCTCCATGATTTCTAAGCTGTATTGGAGTTTCAGTAATGTATACTCCGAGCATGGCTGTGGGCTCTCTCCCAGTAGAATCTTGGTTATCATATTTGCTCTACTTTGTTGAATTGTGGATATGTGATGTGCACTCTGATGTACTGTTTGCAGACTTCAGTGTTGCTTATTTACTTTTTTCCCTAAGAAAACACTCTGATGCCTGTTGGGGGACTTATACTTGTATATGTGTAAGTCTGAAGTCCCAACCCCAAGCCGGTTTTGCACTTGTTTTAGTTGTAACATCCATTGCTTTCTGACCTTGCATTAAATCAACACAAAACACAAGACTTTTTTCCTCTCATTTGCAAGAGACATTAACAATTTTAGCACGTTTGTTTCTTCATTGGTAGTTCAAGAGTAATATATGACTGTTAATTGTGGTCTTATCTGCGACCTGCAGTTCAGAGCTTGCTGAGTTCTTTCTGCTTGGGCAGAGTCTTCACAGTTGTAGAGGCAGAGTAGAATCACCGGCAAGAACTCAGGGTGACCGTGCAGTCTCTTACAGCACACAGTGCTTATCTTTTTGTCCCTGGCACATCAGTGGTTTGAATCCATGTATGTGCACTGATTATCTAGAAGTAGGGATATCGTGCTGTGTTTGGGAAACGTCATTCTCTCATTTGCACTTTGTGCATGATTCTTTCATTCCCAGATTTAATAATTAATAGGATTATTATTACTGTTAATAGCAATTGATAATTATTAATTATGTGATGAACCTTAAGCCAGAGAGTTCTCTAAATGCTGGTCAAAGCAGTGCCAGACACCATCACTGTTCAGAAGCTGATCTCACTTGAGTTGTACCAGTGTATCACTGACTCCTGGTGTAGGAGTTGGTTTTACTAAGTTGTTTCCCATATGGACGGGATTATATATCCCTATGCCAAACTTTGAAGAGCATTGTTTGTGTGGTTCCAAGTTGCCTGCACACAAATAGAATGCAATAATGGATTCAATATTTAGGATTAAATCTTAATAGACTAATGGTTTTGACTGAGCAATGGAGCACTTCTGCTACATGGAGCAGGACGGTCATTCAATGGTTCTGTTTCAGCTGTAACTTAGTTTTCTCTTCAGACAGCTTCTTTCATACTTTTGCTTAAATGGGTAATGAATATTCAAAGCCCCTGTAGCCTCAACAGCGGCACTGCTTGGTCACAGACAAGGGAAGGAAGATGGCCTTTTTTACTACTCTGAGGGGAAGAAAAAAGAAAATTTCATGGAAAGATGAGATTCTTTGCAGCATCAAAATTTGAACTGATTTTTAGAAGTGTGTTTTATTTCCCTTCCACGCCCTCCCTGAACATAACTAATTGGTGGTAAACAAACAGTTTTTTGACCTGGTAATATAGTAAGTAGGGATTTAGTTAATAAAACTTGAAAGTCCTAGGATGTTAATACTTTTCATAGTAAGGTAGAGTGGTACTCAAGATGTAATCTGACTAGAACTTGCAAAAGAGCAGGATATCTAGGTCATGAGTCTTTTAAAAAAACAACCAAGCAAACCAAAACCCAACAGTTGTATCAGAACCAGTATTCCTTCAAGTTCCTGCAAATCAAAGTTCTGTGACATTTCAGCTGTGTGAAACTTCAGCTAGTTTCTCTCAGGAGAAAATGGGGTTGAAGCTCATGTCAGTTCAGCTGTGGGAGGGAGAAGGGGCAGGACACCTGTCTCCAGTGAAGATTAACAGCTTTTAGCTCCTTGTGGCAAATTCTTGGGCTCTGCCCCAAATAGACAGTAATGAACACTAGCTCTGCCATGGTTCTTGAGAATTCTGGGCATCTTGTGATATGATGGGAATAAAAGGTCTCAGTTAATTGAGAGTTTCAGGCTTTATAGAAGAGCATGAAGTGTATGATACTGCCTGCCTGACATGTAGATTTCTGGAGAGATGGATTCTAGGTTCTGAGGGTTTCATCTTTTTTTTCCTCAGATATTTTATCCTTTGTAACTGTTCAACAGCAGCTACAGGACTTCTCAAGGTAATTTGAGCTCCAAGAATGTACATCTTCCCAATAAGTTTATCAGGAAATTGTGCCTCAGTGGGGACATAAAAAGAAATTGCTTTTTTGTCAAGTTCTGTTTTGTGCTTTTGCACCAATACTTAAAATATAAGGCTACAAATGTTTTGGGGTTTATTATATATCACCTTACTGCTGCTTGATAATTAACCCCTCTGCAGCCCTTTTGGTGTACTAGGCTTCTTTCTGAAAGATCCTTTAACTGTAAAAAGTATTGCCTTACTGTGTGTGCATAAAACAGCTGCTCAGAGCTTTGGAATCTCAATGTATTAAGTAGCCATCCAGCACCACTTAAACACTGTGGTGGTAATGTTGTAGGGGTAAATCCATTTGTAGTCCATGTTTGTTACTGTTTCCAAATGCATTCTTAAATACTAGAGTAATCTAACTGTATCATATCATACTGCTAAAAGATAAGATGGGAAGTTGGAGAGGAGGAGGAAATTCCTGGTGTTGGCTGACCACAGAGCTGAGGCTCATGCTTAAAAATTTGTGAGGTATTTAATCTTTAAACATCCCTCATTTACTTGTAAGAAAGAATCCAGAATTAATGATTGTCCAATTTTTATTGCCAAGCATTAAATTTAGTTTTAACATTGCCACCAGAGGGCAGCATGTTCCATGATCTGGCCGTGCTGAACCTGATTGCATCTGATTTTAGGCAAAGATGGACTTGTAAAGTCTGAGTTTTGAAGAGTATCAGTGATTCATTGACAAGTTTTTCCTGTTGTGCTCAGCTTGTATCTACGTCCTGAAATTCTTGTCTTAGCTTTCTAAGAAAGAGAAGTGACATTATTGACATCTCCCAGTAAAAACTAACTGTAGCTGTTCCACAACTTGGATTCCAGTGCCTTTAGCTTATTATTACTCCTTCATACAGCTTCCATAAGACAGAGGTATCAGGAACTTATTCCCTTACTTCTTGCATTGTTTTTATCAGTTATAGAATTCATTCTCTTTGGTTTTGTCTCAAGGGTAGTAAACCTACATTACCTTGTTTACTTGTGTGATGGCATGAATGTTGAAGTTGATATAATTCTACATTTAGTGTTTTTAGGATTAATTTACCTTAAATGCAACGTCTGTACTGTTTGGTAGGTGGGGTTTTGTGTTTTGGGTTGTTCGGGGGTTTTTTGAGGTGAGCACTGTGAGACTTCTTGACTCGCATGTTGCAATATGATCTAGGAAACTCCTTATACAAATAATCTGAAGTGATATTACATTGGTATATTGTGACTCAAAAGCCTCTTTTGTTAGCTTTGCAGTAGGTGCAGGCGTGACACAACAGGCAGGTCACGTCTCGCAAGACTCACTTTCCCACTTGTACAGCAACACAGTTTTCCTCAACTATTATTTGAGAACCTACTCATAATGAGCACGCAATTGAAAAACACATTACATTAAAACGAACCACTGAATAAGTTTTATACAATTTTATTTTTTTTTTCTTTTTTTAAATGCTGTGGTACAGATATATTCAGTAGTCTCATGCATAAAAGGGTCAGTAAGTTGTGATTTACAAAGATTAAAACCAAGGGTTAAACATTAAATGTAGACATTTTCCTGAATTTACCTTGTTTTCTTGAATTTTCCTGTAATGTAGTCAAGAATTTTTATGTTTGGAAGTCTAATATACTGTTTTTGCAAAAATCTCTCACCTCTTTTCTGAGTAATAGAGGTACTGTGTACTAGAGTCCTGCCATCTTTCAGGTGACTTTGTATAAATCCAGGCTGAGCCTGGTATTGTCTCTCCTGGAGTCATGAAAATAAACCTCAGCCTGAGCTGATTTGGGATGGAAGGGTTCAAGTGCCTTTGTACAGTGTTTTAGTAGCAGCAACATTATGGGAATGTAGGGTGCAACTGCAGTAGGTTTGGTAGGCAGCCAGCTGAGTCCATGTGGGCTTACTGGTTGAGGTCTTGTGTTGTGTGGAAATGGCTAAACTGCACCTGGATCCAAGTTGGCGTGTGAAGTGCTGCAGCTGTGTTCTTGCAGTCCCCTACACATGGTCTAATAAATCCAAACTGGATTTGAGGGGAAACAGCTCTGTCTTTCTGCATCTAGGGCTCAGTTAATCTGCAAATAGGATAAACTGCCCATAAATAATTAAGAGTTTATAGTATACTGCCTGTTCCAGATAAGAGTTAGAACATGCAGTATTAAAAGAGATTTTTAGAAGAAGACAATTACACCAAGTTCACCTTCTTGTCCTTGCTAATTGGGGCACTAGCATGCAATGGCAAAATCTGATATGATATTCTTAAAGCAAGTAGACTGCTGTTTTCAGTGATGTTCTCAGGTAGTTATTTTGAGTCTGCTTACACTTTGAAGTGTAAGTTAACTTAAAATACATGGATGCAAGAAACAAATCGAAGTCTCAAGGGATTCAGGTCTCTTTTCATGGCTGATTAGTAGCGATTTTTCAGAATTCATACTAAGAAGAGAACATGAGGTAGACTTATTATGTGCTATATTCTTGTCAAACCATTGTTTTCAAATAGGAATTATTTCTGTGACCCAGTGCAGCCTGGCGTTTTGCCATGCGGAATAACAGTACGTGCTGTTTTAACACTAACGTGTGGTGCACCAGAATCACTGATAGGAATGTGACTGTCAAATATGTCTTTCCAAGAGAACTGAAATTATAGAACTGAGATTAAAGTAATAATTGGATTTTTCAGGTCAGCAGTTTCTTAGACAATATGCTTAATATTAAAATAGACTGTACTGAACTCAGTGCTCTTTTGCTTTGTACAGTACACATGTAATAACAGGGGAGTGTTTCTGTTTGTGCAGTGCTGTTTTCCAGTGAATTTTGCATTCCTACGGTGATCCGTTCTTGAGTGTAGCATCCAGGAGATAATTTGTAATCAGTTGTGTTAGTTTGGAGTTTGTAGTCTATTAAAATCATAGTTTTGTTGCCCTAAAGTCATTTTTGTACTTGTAATGTAATTCTCATGACATAGATTCTAAGAGCCTAGGCGTACTTAGCCAGCATGTTCTAGAATTATTAGAAGTGCCAATTGTTAAGTGCTTGTTTACATGAAGTTATCATAATGCATTTTTAGGACTTCAAGTTCTGTTTAATGTCCCACTGAAGAACAAGAACTAGAAGCAAGCAAGTATGCTTGCAGATTCCAGCTGTGTGAATTTCCGAAGTTTTTTGACTTATACCTTTCAGTAGGCCCATGTATGAGGCCATTACAATAATTAGTGTGTTATCAGAAACAAAGATAAGTTTGAATTTTTTTCTTATGTGTCAAACTTCAGTTTCTGAGGAATTTGAATCAATTCATAGTTGGCTGAAAGCCAATTTTTCTCCTCAACTCTTAACATGTGTTTGAAAAACGAACTCACTTCCTAAGTGCCTTGTGAATCTGCAATGATTAATTCTTCTCATTATTTTGCTGCAAATTCTCATGACCCTCTGTGATGATTCGATCACCCACTTAGAGTTTATGCATATTCATATCTTTCCGCTCCTGCTGCAGTCGTTCAAGTCTCCTTCACTGACTGTGGTGTGTGCTTGGTGCAGTAATTGAGCTGCAGTAGATTGATTACTCTGGGGAGCTGTAAGGCCTTTAAAGGTGAAAACATATCAGTCCTGTTAATTAGGAAACAAAGCTCTGGTGGCAAGTTCAGCAGTCAAATGCTTCCAGTGTAGAAATGAGGAAAAGTATGATTTGTTCCTCTCCATGAACCCTGTTTACTTTTTTATATTTGAATTAGATCTGTATTTGCTGTAATAGGCTTCTGCAGAAAGTAGCATGTCCTGTATGATTGCATGGTGTTGGTATTTTAAAACAAAAAGAACTGTATGTTTATTGTAATTACTAGGTGCTGTTAATTGCCTCCTAAATTATACATTATTTTAGGCATTACTTGACCTATAAAGCTAAATGAGAGATGAAGAATGGAATCATTGATTGTAAACTTTAACCAAAAACATTTCTATCAGTCACCTTTTCAGTCCTGGGTGTCAAAGTATTTTTTCTGAATTAAAACAATAGATTTTTAGAAATTGTTATAAAACCTGGGGCATCTCCTTTCTTTTATTAAGATGTCTGTTGCCTATTGTGTGCAAGATTAATTAAAGAGAATATGTTCTTAAAATTAGGTGAATATTAAATGATAGCATAAGGTTTCATCCAGCAGACAGCATCCTTACATCATCATTGTAAGTACCCTGTGGTTTTATGTTGCTAAGCACTCTAATCTAGAGTGGCCTATTACAAAGATATTAAGGGTAGGGGAAACCATCTGCCACACAATCTATCCATAAGGGTCAGAAATAAATAATTTAGAAGTAATTTATATATCTTAAAAACCACTTTTTCACTGTAATTACTGGACAACAGATTGTAGAATACAGATGTTATGAAAGCGCCACTGTTTTTGTAAACAGCGTGTGATCCATTGCTGCTTCAGGGTAGGTTATAGGATGCTGTTGTCATACCTGTTCCTGCAGAGGTCAGGAAGGAAAGTCTTGCTGAAACAAGTGCACATGAGATCGAATTCCAATTAGTGTATCTTACACCAAAGGATATCTCATTCACTGTGTCTGTGGTCTTTTTTCCTCTGTTTTAGGCATTTATTAACACTGCAAAGGAGATCTACGAGAAAATCCAGGAAGGAGTTTTTGACATTAATAATGAGGTAACTTTTGTACTTTGAATGCTCTGTTTCCTTTTTAAAGGTACAAAATTCACCTTTGCTAGAAGGCTGGACCGTAAAAGATTTGTCTGTTCCATTTGGATATAGAATTGTCTGCCATTGTGATAAAAATGGATTAAAATAAGTGACCCTATCCATCCATGAAGCATCGCAAAATAATATAAATCCCCAAAAGAGAAGAAAATCCACTTTCATCCACTTCTCCATATGGTGTCATCTGTTTTCAAAGATAATTTTCCACTATGTAAATGGGGGACCATGTTGATATGCCAGATGCACTCCATGAGCTGTCCAGTGTAGGGGAGGGATTGCTTTGAGAGTTACATAAAAGACTTTTGAAATGTTCCTGGTTTAGGTGGCTGGATACTGTAGGGAATAAAAGATTAGCCATTTTGCCTATGCACATTACTGAAATTAGAGATTAGTGGGGCCTGTCCCTTTGCTTGTTTTGGGTGGGGGTAGAGACATGGAGGAGGGAGCACTTTTGTAATGCAAGAGCCTAGAAACACCTATAATGTCTCTAGAATTTTGAAATTATTGTGCTGCTGAAAATCTTAAGCGATTTGGAGAGAGGTTCTTGACCATAGAAAAAGCAGATTCAGACTCAGTGGTGGTAAATAGACATGTTAGTATTGTATAGAACTGTTAAGATCATACAAGCTCACTGTTAACATTCACATAAAAAGGCACACCACATAAAATTTAATTTTGACAATATGGTCAGTCTTTCCTGATCTCCAAGTTGGTATTTTAGCTTGCATGTCCCTCAGTATTGTTGCTGAGGTGCTCAGGAAAACCACACATGGAAGTCTGCACCACCACTGTGTTCTGTTTCTGTTCTGTGGGTGGAGGTGTCCGGGACTGTCAGTCTGAGGCTTCTCTTAAACATTACAGTCCTTGCAGAATTGCTCAGAGTGGTGAAGGAATGGACAGGACTCAATTAAACAGCTTCACCTCTTTCTGCTTAATATATTTCAACATGAGAAAATTTAAACTATTAAAAATATTGCTGATGACTTCAGAGAGGAAAAAAATGAGAAACGTTAGTAGTATGTAAAGTATTGCATTAGGAAACTTGTAGCTAAATAAGACTTAAATAATAATCCTTCAAAGACACTAATTCTGACTGGAAAGTATGTGTGTATATGTGGTGTTTTAGTGAAACATTTCTTAAACTCAGTTCATTGATGAAAAGTTTAAAATTTTCTTTTGTGTTTTTCCTGAAGAAAATGTGGTTGGTAGTACAGTATAAATTGGAGAGCAATCCGAGTTTGTGAACAAGCACGCTCGCTGTATCTGTCGAGTCTCATATAGTAGCTGACTGCTTTACTGTGCCTTACGGAGCTTTGATTGCAATATGCTGTCAAGAGCCAACAGTCCATGCTACTTATTTGGCTTTATGCCAAGTCTGGCTCCTTGATTCCTCAAGAAGTTGCTATCAGCCCAGAGGGGGCAAAACCAATGAGCCATAGGGCATGCTTTTTATTAAAGAGGAGTCAAAGAGCGAAAAGAAACCACATCAGCTGCTGTCAATACTGAGCGAGTGCCAGAAACCCGAAGGCTACCACTGCTGCAGAACAACTGCCAAGCACTATAAATCTGAGATTTGCTGTGACGCAGAGTTTCCTTAAGAGCTTAATTTCTGAAGCTACTGTATTACTTTTCTCAAAGTGCTGTATTTTTAGGTAAAATCCACTTGAGGGAGTGAGGGTTAAGATATAAGTGTGATTTTGATGAATGAAAGAGCTACGCTGTGTGTGGGTTCTTGGCAAGTCGCCATGTCTTTTGGGATCACAGAAATTATTGATGACACAGAACACTCGTATGCCCTTAGCCTCTACAGCTGATTCAACACAGAAAGAAATGCTGTCTAGAGAGGAAAAGTTTTATATTAAACTATTAAACTAGTGGTGGTTTTGGCAAGAGTGGAGAGGTTATACGTTCCTAACAAATGCTACATGTTTTTAAAGCCTATGCCAAGTAGTATTCAAATACAATTCTTGCTTTGTGGATTTTTTTTTTGTTAGGAGTTTAAGCTTCAGAGTGTAACATGGAGATAAAATTTAAACTAGAAGGAAGGAAGGCATCTTCTTTTACATTACATTTAATTGCTAAGGACACGTTACTAAAAAATCACGAACTTTGCTATATTTATTGCATACCTTAGGAGAATTTGCTCTATTCTTAATAGAAAAGCAGCTTTTCAAGTATACTGGTGTTTTAAAATATTTACACTGCGTATTCAACTTCATTTCAGGCAAATGGCATAAAAATTGGCCCTCAACATGCTGCTACTAATGCAACACTTGCAGGCAATCAGGGAGGACAACAAGCTGGAGGAGGCTGCTGTTGAGCTTGTTTTTACTTTCTAGCTGCCTGGATGGGGCCTACTAACTTGTTTGTTCACCCTTCCCTCCCCCCGCCCCGCTCGCCTCCACTTCAATTCAACTGAGACATGAAACTTGTAAGTTGGTTTCCTGTTGCAGAAGACTTTATCCTTCAAATTCTTGTATAACTTTGAATAAATGGTTAATGTTCACTTAAAGACAGATTTTGGAGATTGTATTCATATCTATTTACCTTTGATTTCTAGGTCAATTGATGTGATTATTTTTGTTAAATGTTGTCTTGTGACTACGAACTGAATTGTATTAAACACTACAAAGTCATCTGAGTATTTTAATCAGTTTGTGTAGTTAGGTTTCCCAGCTCCTGCGGTTACCTAATGTTTAATATTGTAGAGCTGTCCTCAAGTTTTTTGTCAATTTTCAAGCTATGAAGAGAAGCGGAAGGACTCTTTTAATTCTGTATTTATCACTTTCTGTATATATAGTTTAATAACCTGCTTGGGTGTACTTGCCAAGCTAGAATTCTTTAATGCATTTGCATAAATTCTATACTACTTAGAGCTTGAAAACTACAGAAGCATTAATAGGAATTGCTTGGATGCTAAATTTTAAGCCTTTTCGACATTGTTAGCATGTTCATGCTCCCCATCATTAACCTGAAGTCCGAGAGAGATGCTTAATGTATATTACTAGAGGCTACATGTGTGCTATCTATTTTAATGCCAAATGTTTGCTGTTTGTCCACAATTTCCACAGCACCTCTTCAGAAATGGATTAGCTGTTTGCCTTAACAAATACTATAGGTAAAAACAGAGTATGACTGAAAAGTAGAGGAGGAGTTGATAAATTTGAAATGGCACATTATAAAAACATTAATCTTTTCTCAATGTTTTTTTTTCTTGTTTACCACTTGATTTCTAAGTATATTTTTCATGCAAGGACAGTTTTTCAACCTAAGTGTATAGTGGTTGTGTAAAGTTTTCTTTTAGTGACAACTTGTAATCCTAAATATATGGTAAGCATCTTGTCTATTGTGAAGAGGGTGTGAAAATAAAATCTGCCAGTTTGGAAATCTTGATGAAAATCAAAACTAGAAATGTTTTGGTACTTATTATGGTGGTGGTTGGGGAGGGCATGTTTTGCCTCAAGTGAAAGGGTTGCAACAGTGCAAAACTAAATCCTGTGTTTAAGTGTTTATTTGTTAAAATACAGAGTGTACGTGTCACTTTTCCTACAGTTGTACAAACAACTGAGTTTCCATCTCCTATTTAAGTAATTGCAGATAAAAGGGTGTCACTAATGCTAGGCCATGCTTCATGTATTGGGGGGGAAAAAAGGGGGTGGGGGGCAATGACTTTAAAACCTTTGTCTTACTGGACCAATACTGACCACAGCACAACACAGGACTGGGATCCTCACGTTACCCATTCTGATTGTCAGAACTTTACATCTGAAGTGAATAATTTCAGCCTGACAGGTGTAACATAGCAGTGGTTCTGAGATTAAATAAAATTTGAAAATATGTGTGGAACCTTTTATTGGTATCTAGGGGAAAGGGCAATCAATATGGATTTGTTAGTTGCTGACTTGAATTCTTTTCTACACACATAGGAACATTGTCAGCAATGCAAAATAATTGTTTTCAACTATTTAAATTATTAAGAGGTTACTCAATTTACATTCTTTCAACTGTTAACTGTTTATTATATGATGTTTGCATTTATAAAGGACACTTACTGTTTCAGTTGAAATTTGAAAATTGTGTTGCATGACAGTAAAACCATAGGACTGAACTCCGTGGATGCTAAGGGAAAACTGGCATGTAGTAACATGCTGTTCACAAGGACTGAACGAATAGAGTACTTGCTTGAATTAACTATCAAGTTTTTCTGCAACTGGCAACATGTAGAACTTAGTTGCTTGAGACAAGATGTGAGAAAAGTGTGCTCTTCTTTAGCAGCATCAGCTCCATTACAAATGGGAATAAGTTTCTCTTAGCCAGAAAAACTGCCCATTAAGGGAGCTAAGAGGGGATTTGTACCCTATCCCAAGAAGAACAAAAATGCACGCTGTTTTAAGTGGTGATGATTTACAAAACTGAAGCTTCTGACAGCCTCTCATTTTCTGAAAGCACTGAAGGAGTATAAAACTGCCCAGGAATCTAGGGCTACTATAGCAAAGAGCCACCAGGGCCGCGTTCTGCGGGTGAGGGGCAGGGGAAATGTGCTGTGACTTACTGAAGTCACGTATGCAATTGATTGCTGATCCTGCTGGTTGGTCCTGGCTCACATGTCAGTCTTACACTGTACATTATGTTAAGAATCTAGTACTTTCAAAGAGGAGCTAGAACAAAACTGAAGTTTCTACGCACTGCAGCTGGCTTTTTGTCACAAACTTTGTGCACAAAATCCTTTTGTTGCCAGTTACAGATCTCTGTATTTTCATGGGGTTGGTTTTGTTGTTTTTTTGGTTTGTTTTTTTTGAGAAGCCCTGATGCTATTTTATCCTATTAGAATTTGAAAATTATATAGCACAGAACGTAGCAGGATGGTTTACTTCTAGAACATATGGTTTAACAAGGTTATTCTTTCACAGGTTTCAGTTTTGCTTGTACATGGGTGACTGATAACTTGTTGAGATTTCGTGTTTAATTCAAGTTGCTTTTATTGGTTGCATTTTCACAACCAGAGAACTAAAACATTTAATTTTTCCCCAGCAACTTTTACAGCTCTTACATGTAAGTTAACAGATATGAAAAGTATTGATACCAAAAAATCATACCAAGGTGCAGTTTCCCTTATTCCCAGTTTAGCATATGGTACAAACCATAGTTAACTTTGGAGTTAGTAAATTTGGGGTGATAAATCATCTAAGCATGACTTAAGACTTGTCTCTCCTTCTAAAAATGAGAAACTCCAGGAGTTTGGGCAGTCATTTAAGAAAGATTGACAATTCCCCTTCATCTTACACACCTGTGTGTATCTGTTGGCTTCAGTCATTGTCTTATTCTTACGTGAGATCAGACTCAGCAGTGAGCTAAATGACTGCAAAAACATTTGCTGATAAGCTAAAATAACAAGTGTCTGAAGCCCTTAGCAGGCAGCAAGAGCTGTCCCCTGCTCCAGGGTTGTATCCTCTCTGCTGCGTTACGCTTTTTGTGACACAGTTCACGGTGGCAGCTTGTTGAAGAGCCTTCAGCTGCAGTATTTATATATTGGTGGGGTTACACCTTGGTTTTAGGCTAAATGGGTACACGTTGGTTTTAGGCTAAATGGCATACATTTACATTGGGAAAGTTATTTCTGCCTTAAGAGTTTACCTGTGACTCTTAGAGCACTAAATCTGTTCTTGGGAAGAAAGAAAAACCTCTTGTCAGACTCAAAGTTACAGTTAAACTGAATCCGAATGAAAAAATATGTATTAAACTAACTTAGAAATATCAGAAGACAATTTCAGGCATTGAAGGATTTTTTTTTTCTTTTTTTAAAGCAGTCTTTCCTAATGAGAGCACCCCAGTGTGCCTGCATTTTTCTCAAAGTTGTTACCTGTAGGGTATTGCTTTTGGAGATGCTGAGGGCTGAGGTAGTGGTTCCTCTTGATGATGTTATTTTGATGCTACTGATTGTCCTACAGCTTTCTTCTTAGGTTTTTTAGTTGGTTGGTTTTGTCTTTTTATCCTTCTAAATCGTCTCTCTTTTGTATTATCTCCTTCTTTGCTTTTCTGGTTTTGTATTCTTTCATTCAGACTGAATCCTGCAAGCAAAGTGCTGTTCTCCATCTTTACCCACTCCACATCCGTAACTCCTACACTTATGTATTTGCCCAATAAGAACATTTATTTTAGGGATGGAAGGGTGGGGCAGAGGGAGAGAGGGATATGCTATCTGCATGATATAAAATCATGAAGGAAGTATTGCATGGGTTACACATACTGTGTGTGCTGTTTTGCATGTGTGGGGGGATATAATTTGCCTAGTACTCTTCTACTATTGCATGGGAGGAGATAGCGGAGACAGGAAGACTAACAGGTTTTATTTGGATATCTGAATAAATTTGTTTGCTGATATCATATGTATGATTTGTATACACTTAATGTTCCTCCCTCTGGAATCTCTGGGTTTTCTTCTGCCACATTACTGCAATGTAACTTTAACAGTATGCAGTGGTGATTTATTGTAATACACTACTGAAATCTCCATTTGTAAATAATCCAGGCTGCTGCTGTGTAAGTAGCTGATGAAATGCCTTTACTGGGTCTGCTGTGTATGAAAGAAACCACAACATTAGGCAATAAAAACTACTAACAGAATGTTACGAAACCAAGACCATGACAAAAAAAGCAGCATGTTGTGGATCTATCATTTTTATTCTTGGGACAGATTTTATTATTTTTGGAACTATTACAAGACTTATGTTAAATATTGTGGATGATAAGAGGAAACAGACTCTTGGCAAACATGGAAAACCAATTACAGCATATTACCCTATTCCCCTTCCAATAAAGGAGGGGCAAAGCTGAAAGTTTATTCTTTGCTTAGCAGCTGGAGGAGGGGGGCAGGGGAGAAGTTCCTGCTTTAGCATTGGGTTGAGGAAAGAGATTGTTGCTGTAGCAGTATTACCACAGGCAATCCAAGATGGAGAAGGCAAAACCAGCATGCTCCATAGTCTGTTATACCCCAGCCTAAAAAAACCCCACTGTTGTTATGGGAAGGCAGAGTAAAGAAATGGCTATTCTATACCATCAGCTATACTGTTCACTTAAAAATAAGTTTTAAAAACTTGTTTGATTGCACATCTCCATATAATGTTGATAAATATTTGATTTGATAACTAAACTGTGACATAGAGGTGAAATAATATGTAGGGAAAACCTGCTTCAAAGATTTTTTAGAAGTCTGCACGTGGATTTGAATTCCTGTTCCAAATTACAGTTCTTGTAAAATTGTCCATAGCAGCACAAATGTAGATAAATTGATGCATCAGTGTTTGTTTGGGGTTTTTTTACCCCCACAGCATTGTTATGATTTTTAAAATTCCTTCCTTACAGAGTCAGAGATATAAATGTTTATATTGGGCAGACTCTTGTTGATGGTTTGGGTCTATGGTACACTTGCTGTAAATTACAGCAGGATCTAATTAGCCTTTCTTAGGCAAAGCCCAGTTCTGTGTATCAAACTAACTGGAAACTGATTGTTTACTTTCCTAGACTTAGACATAAAATACTGGGAGGCAGGAATATCCTTAAATGTGAGGACGGCCTAAAAGAGACAGAGGTACCACTCTAACAATTGCCAATTTAACATTGTCTGGGTTAAAGCAGTCATGTAAACAGTGTGTGTTCTGATTATGGCATGGGAAAATATTTTCAGACGCAGGAAATGTCTGAAAGAATGTGGCTTACAGGACAGTTAAATAGCAAGTGTACTTGGGAAGACAAAAACCCATGGGTTTGCTTCTGTCTCCCAGGATAAGGCAGGAGAGGCTTTCCATTTAAGAGGCATTGCCCAGCACCTGAGCACTGACACCTCTGCCTAGGCTGGTGTTGCTGCTTGAGGACCATGGCACTGGGCTGCTTGTGAGGCAGGAACTTTTAAATTTGAACACTGTGCCAGGTGCACATTTATAGCACTAAGATGAGAGCTGAGGCAGTGTCCATAACTTGTATGATATGTATGCATGGCTTTTAGGAGGAGAGATGGGTACAGAAACAACAGCAGAGGACATGGGGCAAATTTACTTGTCAAGTGGTGGCTCAAAGAAAACCAAAACAACTGAGTCAATGTACAGCACCTCTGATTGTTTTATACAAACACAGCAAAACTCTGTTCTGAATGTTGTTGGAAGCAGATTATTCTGGGGGTTTTTAATCACATTTTAATTCATGAGGATGACTGGAGGGTTGTTGGTTAGGTTCATGTTGAAAGTATTTAACATGGAGAGTATCAGACCACAAAAGAATTTGTGTGTTTGGTGCCCTTGAGAGGCAATTCAGCCACTTCTAAGCAAAAGGTGTTACTGACCTAAGCTAACTGGTGATGGTCTGTCAGCCATCAGGGGTGCACAAAAATCCAGCAGATGGGCTCTGCTGATCCTCCTTGCCCTGTGCTGTTCAACTCTCATCTCAGAAGTAAAACATTCCTGCACAGAAACAAAAGTGCTTGTGGTGTGTCGCATAGTTATGGCTGTGAAGCAGAAATTAAACTTGTGAGCTTGTGTGCAATATTGTAATCCTGTTTGGGATGTTTTTCTATAAAGCCCTGTAACTCCAGAGAAAAGGGCATCCTTATGTCCAAGACTGACCACTGTGCATCATCAGTTAAATACTTCATCATTTTCTCTGGATTCCTATCAAAGTCCAATTCTACTTCCAGTTTTCAGAGCTCCATGTCTTGTTTCTTCTGTGTTCCTTCCTATCTTTTGTACCTCTTCTCCCACCTGTTTATTTCCTCTTTGGAGTTTGGAGGTTGGTATCTGTTTAGGGCAAATGATTCAAGAAAAGCTGGGGCATATTTACAGGACCCAGTTCTGAAAGACCTGTCTTTCTGGTAAAAAAACCACCAAAAAACACTTTGCCTTTGGATGAAGTGGTTTGCTTATAGCAATGCTGTTATATAAACTTAACATACATAGCCGGTCAGAGACCCACCTCTTTAATTCTGCTAAATCTCTTCTCCTGGGTCGTCCACCAGCAGTAGAAGGCTTCAGTAGAATCACAGAAGAAAAATGCAGTTGCCTATTAATAATTATTTTGGCCAACCGCTCTTTGAATGGTGGGGTTTTGTTTGGTTTGGTCTTTGTTTTGAAGGTGTGCATAACTTCATTCCATACTGGCTTTCCAGTTTAATTCAGTTGCTACACAAAGCAAAAAAAGCAGTTTTCCTTCAATGTCAGATGAATTCTCAAGTTCTAAAGTTGTTGGGCTGTTGTTGCCCACTAAACATAAAGAGGATCCACTAGAGGAAAAGCTGCTGTTGAAACTATTTCTTTGTGAGCCAAGGAATAAGCTTGCTTGCTCCAGGAAGGAGGAGACGTCTCATTATCTGGGTGCTGCAAGCCAGTGTGTTAGAGGCTCTTCTTCCTGCTCCACAAGGACTGAGGCGTCTCTGAGGTAAGCAAAGCAGCAATGCGATACTCCCCAGGCTTATCACCCACTATCAGCTGGATCTCCTGTTTGCTCCAGACTCCACCTTTACTTGGAAAGTGCTTGCGATTCCATGAGGTAATTCTTCCTCTCAGCGCTTGTGCTTGTTGCGACGACCATGTGCTCCCAGCGTGAGCCAGGACAGAAAATGAAAAAAGTCTAACCCGACATCCATGTGCTCTAACTTCCTCTTTCTCCATCCTGCTGGGGGAGGCTGTTGTGCTTCGCGTGCTTTGGCTCTGGGCACTGCGGCGGCGGTCAGTCCGGGCACAGCCATCACCCTCCTGCCAGCCAAGGGGCCTGACCAGGTGCCCACCGCCGGTTTAGCCACAGGTGCGAGGGTAACACCTGCTCGGTTGGCACCGGAGCCGGTATAAATCTGCGTTATTTTGATTAAGCTCGGATTGATTAGGAACAGGTCCGGGCTAACGTACCATAAACACCTATTGAACCGAAATAAATACGTCTACAGGGGGCTCAGCTTAACCGGGTGCAGCTTTGCCTGCACGGGCGAGGCGGGCACCACACACGGCGGCTCCCACGGGCGGGCGCTGCCGGGGACAGGAAAGCCCGTCCGAGCTGACGTGGGGCGGGGCGGGGGCGGGAGGGGGTTTCCCCCCCCCGGGAGGCGAGTAGGGATCGTTCCGTGCCGATGGCTCGCAGCCCTTTCCCGAGGGATGGTGTTGGCTCGTCGCCACGGCAACCTATGACCCGCGGCGGGGGGGAAGGGGCGCAGGCAGCGGGCGGCCGTGGCAGGGTCGGTCCCGCCGTCCCTCTGGGGCTCTCCCTGCCGCCCCGGGAGGCGCACGGCACCAGCTGCTCGCTCTTCCCGGCGGCCCTGCGAGGGTTGTACGCCGTCGGGCCCCCTCCCAATC
>VYXB01002930.1:624853-637115 GCA_013397135.1 Pachyramphus minor
CACCGGGAGGGGCCGGGTGCGAGGCTGTGGGAGCGGAGCTCCTCGGGAAAGAGGGTCGCGGTGGTCCTGCCCCGCTGTGTCCCAGGGCTCGGAGCCGCTGGAGCGTTCGAAGGAGCGATGCCGTCCCGGAGCTGGAGCGCTGGGCAGGCGCGGGGGAGCCCGCCCCGCCCCGCAGGACGGAGCGCGGAGCCCGGCGTGCGCGGAATCTCGTTCCCGGGAAGCACAATGGCCATGAGGATGCCAGGCCCCTCCTCCAGCCCACCCGAGGCTTCCCTCCGGGATGCGTTCGCCTGCTCGACCTCTGCCCTTGTGAGGCGGCCGCGTCCTCCCCTCGCCTCCCGCGTGTGGAGCCGAACCGCTGTGGGAGTGCACGGAGACGTGGGAGGGGTGACTGCAGCAGGAAAATCATTGCCTGCGACCAGGGAATGAGGTTTCGTGGTCATTTCAAGGGCAGCCCGGCCTGCCGCCCCGCTCTGACCCTGCCCGTAGCCCGTCCCTGAGTCCGTTCGCTGGCCCAGCTTCAGCTGGAGAGTTGCTGACCCGTGAGTTGTGGTATCGAGCCGGCTCTGAGGGTAATTGCTGTAAACACACCATATAGCTGCTCTGCTTCGAGAAAAAAAAAATAGGAAAGCTGATGGTTTAAACTTCTTTCACTGCATATTATTATTTACGGTGCTATGTTCAAAATGTTTTCAACTTTTATGTTAAAAAGTTGCTGTAGTGGAGGAAGAACACTTTCATTCACTTTATTTTCGTGTTGGGCAAAATGAAGGCGAGAAAAGACGCAATGAAGGTAAGTATTTTGATCTTTATGTGATTAGACAATCGAACTTCGATGTCTGTAATTTTTTTTTCACAATATGAGCAACAGATAAATATTTTTACTGTCACCTGTTTTACTTGTGAATGCAGCAAGAATCTATCTGGATTCTGCGCCCCTGTGCGTGCCTTTTGTACTGATACTGGGTGTAGTGGCTCACAAGAGACTGACCTCATCTAGAGAAAATAGAAATTCCTTATAAAGTCAACTTTTCCTTAACTAAAATCTTCTGTAGATGATTCAGTACTAGATGAAATGCTTAGACAGTAAAGTTACATCTTGAAGAGGTAAAATAACGTTTTCCTTTTTCTCTAAATCTTACAACTCAACAATGTGCTTAAAAGTTGACAGTGGGTACTGTCAGTATTTACGTGATCCTCTGCTTCGGTTTTAATTTGCTCTCTGGACAGGTAGAGCACACCACAGGCAAGCCTGGACATTTTACCCTTCTGAGCAGTTTGTCATTGAGGAAGCGGATAACTAAACTATAAATGCAAAGAGAAACCATTTCAGCACCCACAGATGAACATTTCTTCTCCTCTTTTTTTTTGACCTCCTGATATCTGTGGTTTCGATGGGTTCAAATTAATTGGAGAAACACGTTATAGGCAATGTATACTTTTAGGTGTGCACTAATAGAATGTATATGCTGAAATGCTATTTAATAGAAAGACAAGCAGCATCTGAAAAGCACATAAGCCTAATTGATTCCAGACACAACTGGCCTGGATTTTGTTTCCTCTTATTCCAACTTTCTGACCTTGTAAAAATTATCTTGATTGTGTTACACTAAAACAAGGCCATGATCTTGCAAAAACTACCATGTGTGCTGGTGCTGAGAAGTGCCCACTAAAGCACTGCCTGTGCAACGAATGCTGACAGCATTAGGCCCCAGCGTCAGTCTGTTTGTTTTCTCTTGGTTATATCTAATCATGATGAAGCAATAGTCTCACTTCTGCTTAAAGTTTTCATTTCTAAAGGAGGTAAAAAATGTGTAGTTAAACTTACAATTTGTAGTGAATTGTAGGTTTTTAATTCTTATAGCAGTTTAAGCTACTGGGATTTTATGGCATTTAGACTAGGGGAAAGATCAGTGAGGGTTTAAAAACATGTATTGCCTGTAATTTTTTCAGTTGTGTGTGTGTGTGTAGTGGTATCTTTGTTTTTCAGAAGATTGTTTCTAGGGATTCGTAGGAGGGTTGAAGGACTTACTGGCTTTGATGATAACCCTTACAATACTGTTGTGCCTTTGTATAAACATGTAAAAAATACCTAGGACACCACAGTGTTAGATGAGCTGCTGTCTTTGGCGCTGGAGAACTTCTGAGTATAATAATATTTTCTGCTTGAAAAAAAATCCAAGACCTGGGCACACATCGTTTTATTACAGTAAGTGCTGTTGCTCCATCTATGTGGGAATCTCTGCCTGGCTAGCTTTAAATCTCTGTGGAGCGTAGTGAGAGAAAAACGACCTTCCAGCATGTTGAAATGAACAGATGATCCCTCTCTTTATTTCTCTAAAGTCTCTCATTTTGGTTTTTTTTTCAGGATCAGGAATAAACTGTGTATTTGGGCCTTTGTCAGCAAGGCTCCCATGGGGCAATCCTTGTAAGCACTGGGATTGCCTGTTTAGTAGCAGGGAGGCTTATAAAAAGCAACTCCAGGTGGAAGTGGGCCTTTTCCTGCTCCTCCCTTCATCCTGCTGCAATTCCCTTTCATCCAGGCCCTGAGAACTGCCTGCGTTTCAGACTAAGCTGCAAAACATAGAGAGTTGTAGTCACTTGAGCAATATATTAGAATATCTGTCTTTCCTTATGTTGATTTGTTGACATTCTGAGGAGTTTTGTTGTGTCTAATGTACTACTTCTGGTGGGTGTACAACAGCAAATGTAACTTAAAAAACTTAAGGTTACCTCTGAAGAAAGCAAGCAACTTTTATGCATTATTAAATTGGGTTCCAAGAAGTTGGCATCGATGTGACTGCCATCGAGTTTGGGCTTTTTAGCTCTCGTGTCAACGTTTCTTATTTCCCTACAGATTGCAAGGTGGACATGGTGTGTGGTATGTCACTAAATAAAAAACCTGGCAGCATGTGCAGTGTTCTGACTCGAAAGTCATGTCAGTAACCTGCTACACCAAAGATGACTGTTAGTGCCGGCACTGCATCAGTTGTCTTTATGTTTTAGCAACTGTTTTACAGCTTTTCTGTTAAGTTATAGACAAGCTTCAGGTAAAAACCTGCCAGCTTGGAAGCCGTGATGTAATCTGTACTCTTGGTGCGAAAAATACGGCATGTTCTGGCTTGTGTTTTTTGAGAGAGGAAACAATTGGTCCATTGCTTAAAAGCTGTGCCGTTCTGTGCAGCGCCACTGAAGTGTGCAGCCTGCGGAGTGTGACCTGTGGCGTTACGGATGCGGTGCATGTCCCCTCCCTTCTCGGCAACCAAAACACAAGGTCTTTCTGCCTTAACTGAAACACGCAAGTTCTGTTCATCTGCCCAGAATGTTCATGTAAATACAGTGATTGTGTAAGTTGGTTGTAATACCCGAAGTATAAACAAACTTGTGCACAGGAGAGGAGAGTTTCTTGGCAGGTTTTCAGGGGAGTTTCCCTCAGTGCTGCAGAGTCAAGGCGTTCCTCTTTAAGGATAAATTTTAGAAATTTATGTGAGACAGGTGCAGAAAAGGTACAGAATGAAGGATACAAAATGAGATGTTGTCCGGTGGTGGTGGTGCATTTAATGCTGCCCCATGACTCTATATTTATTTCTTCACGTTTGGCACTCAATGTTACTGACCACCTCTACTTTCAAATCACATCAGTGTGAGTGGCAAGTGTGCAGCACCTCATGGAATCGGATCTCATATGTCTCCTCTGAGATGTAAGCATAAAGTAAGGTGTTTCTTTTTCTGTGAGTTGGTGTTATCAGAGTACATTTTGTTAAACTCAGTTTTAATATTTGGTAAGGTTCAATTAATGGTATATTGTTGCAAATAGTTAGATGATTAGAAATTTTTTTACAGAGAGGGTGGTTGTAGTGGGCTGACTCTGGCTGGACACCAGGTACCCACTAAAGCCTCTCTCTCACTCCCCTCTGCAATTGGATAGATGAGAGAAAATATAATGAAGGATTCATAAGTTAAGGAGCAAGAGAGATCACTTACCAGTTACCATCTCAAAGTGGGGATATTAATTAAATTTATTAGTATCAGAGTCAGAGCAGGAGAATAAGAAGTAAAGTAAATCTTAAAAGCACCTTCCCCCCACCCCTCCCTCCTTCCAAGTTCTACGTCCTCCCCCCAGTGGTGCAGGGAATGGGGCTTATGGTCTGTTCATCACAGGTTGTTTCTGCCACTGCTCAGGGAGGGGAATCCTTCCCCAGCACCCTATGGGGTTCCTCCCATAGGAGACAGTCCTTCGCAAACCTCTCCAGCATGAGTCCATCCCAAGGGCAACAGTTCTTCACAAACTGCTGCCACATGGGTCACTTTTCCATGGGCTGCAGACCTTCAGGCACAGGCTGCTCCAGTGTGGGTCCCCCACAGAGCCAGAAGTCCTACCAGGAAAACCTGTTCCAGTGTGGGCTTCTCTCTCCACAAGTTGCAGGTCCCTGCCAAGACCCTGCTCCAGCACAGGCCTCCCACGGGGTCACAGCCTCCTTTGGGCATCCAACTGCTCCGGCCTGGGTCTCCTCCACAGGCTGGAGGTGGATCTCTGCTGCTCCACCATGATCTGCACCACGGTCTGAGCCTCAGCTTCGGTGTCTTCTCCACTGTCCTCAGTGTCTGCAGAGCTGTTCACTTTTTCTCACTCCACTCTTCTCTGGCTGCAATTTTCGTCTGCCCAACAACTTTTTTTTTCCTTCTTAAACATGTTATCGTGGAGGCATTACTGTCATTCTCATTGGCTCAGCCTTGGCCAGCATTGAGTCTGTCAGAGAGCTGGCTGGCATTGGCTCTGCAGGACATGGGGGAAGCTTCTGGCAGCTTCTCACAGAAGCCTGTGGCCCCCCTGCTACCAAAACCTGGCCACAGAAACCCAATACAGTGGTTAAGCTCGGGAACAGGTTTTCCTGAGAGGTGGTAGATGCCCCCTCCCTATAAACATCCAAGGTCAGTTTGGATGGGGCTCTGAGCAACCTGATCAAGTTGAAGATCTGCCTGCTCATTGCAGGGCAGTTGGACTAGATGTCCTTTAAAGGTCCTTCCAACCCAAATTATTCTATGATTCTGTGATCAAACTCTACTTAGCGAGGCAGTTGTTTCTTTTCTTGCAGTGAAGTGCTCCACAAGGCATACAGGGTTGGCTGGATTGTGAGGAACTCTGAAGATGGTACAAGTAAGTGTAAGTCCTTATGTGTTTGCTGAATGTATCTCACACTTTTTAAATGTCCCAGTATCCACAATAATGCAGGCTACAGTGTGAGTGCATTCCTCTTTTCCTCCAAGTTATGCTCTTTCCATCACAGAGCACTGATGCATATTTAGAGTTTTGGCCCTTCTCTTGAAGTGTTTTGTGCCAGTGAAATGAAGACCACAGCTGCCACCTTCGTCACTATGTCACAGCAAAACTTTTGTACGAGCATTAAATTTAACTATGTACAAAATTGTTTCCTCATCCTAACCATGTATGAGACTGTTTTCTTAGGGCTGGGTCTGAAGGAACAATTTATTTTACTTTTTCCTCTATATAAACATACAATGATTTTATGTATGACCCCATATCCTTCTGAAACCAAATTTTCCATGCACATCCACCTGGAGAGAGGAAGGACAAGATAGAGAGGGAAAGACACAGAAGAGCTGTCACCAATTACTCTTCTGTGAGGCACTAGGATAGTACCCTGATAAATCCAGTGTAAGAAAACACAAAGAATAATCTGGATGGATGTAATGCAGAGCATGTTTATGAAATGTCTCAATTACACCCAGGTGGGAGGACTACAAATGATCAGAAATCAAAGTGAACTTCCTAAGTGCAAAAGAAAAAAATCATCAGTTTCCTAGAGAAATCAAGGTAGATGGTTAGAGAGAGTTTGTAGAGCATCACTAACAAAATAGCAGTGGACAATGCGATGCTCCTGTGAAATGCTCTCTTAGGATTTATCAATAGGTGGCATATGTAAGTCATCAGAACGATGTAAAGATGACTCCACCGAGTGCCAGTAAGGCCCCAACAGCAATGTTCTTGGTTTCATGTTGTGTGATGAAAAATAAAAGTATAGAAAGAAATAAGAGATGTAGACTATAAAAGGAAATGGTGAAGGAAGGGAGGATGTTTAGCCTGAAAAATAATCTTTAGAGGAAATCGGATAAATTTCCCAATGTGTAAAATATTAGAAGAGGTTTAATCAACTGTTTCTGAATGCTGGGGGAAAGATGAGATAAACCAGATCTGTACAGAGGGAAAATGTCTCAGATAGGATGCTAGGAGGGTGGCAGGATGATTTAAATTGGATATTGGGAGAGTGGGGGTGAGATGCCAAAACAACTTTTAAATCATTATAGTGAAATACCAGAACAAGCTGTTTAGGAAGTTCAGGTCTCTGCTTCACGAAGGGTTTCTAAGAACAGGTTAGACAAACATCTGTTGGGGATTGTCTGGGGCTACTTTATCCCATCTTTGTGTGTCCAGGGGGGACCAGATGGTCTCTTCAGATCCCTCTCAGCCCTCTTCCTACAAGTTTACCAAGCAGGGAGGGGAGTGGACCTGAGTTTAATGAGAAAACGGTATCATCCTATTAGTTGATCCTCTTTCAGAATAGAAAAAGAACCAGAGAGAAACCGCATTTAAGTTAACTATGTAAGTAAATGGATTTTTTTTAATTGTTGTTGACTTGCAATTTTATAAAGAATTTTTTAAAAAAACACATGGTTATTAAAAAAAAAAAGCTACCTAAAAAGTTATAAAACCAAACATGTAAAGTAGTCCTTACAGCATTTGTGGTGTGACAGTTTCAAAAAAAATTTAAATGCAAAGTAGCAAAAATAGCAAGTTTTTAAGTATTTTTCAAGCATAACATAAATGTGTGTTTGGCCGTGGGTTTTACATTGCCTTCCATTTCAAAACAAGCAACAAGAATATCTCTAGGTATATCTGGCTGTATACAAGACTATCGCACCTGAGTCCTTGCATGTGCAAACCCAGGAAATAAACATGAGAAATCACTCTTGCTCCCCAGTCCACAGAAGGAACTAAACATGAGAAATCACTCTTGCTCCCCAGTCCACAGAAGGAACAGGTTATTCAGTACCTGCTCTGAAAAATCTGTCTGGAAAGCCAGCTGAATGGCAACATGAAAGTCAGTGCCTTGCCTCCTCAGCAGGTGAACTCTATGACTGCAGTGGCGTCTCCCTCCCTTCCACCCTCCTGCCTTCCCTGCCTGCACGTTGGGGAGTTCCAATGAAATATAGCTGCTGTGGAAAGTCCTGCTCACTGTGAGAAGACGTGACCTCTCGGCAAGTCAGATCCAATTTTACAGGCGGCTCTGAGTCAGGGCGGAGCCCGTGAACTGAACTTTGTATTTAAGAAGGAAGTGATGTTGGTTGCAGCCCGTGTTGCTAAGCAGATGAGTTGCTGTATTTTTATGTCAGCTGATAGTTTTGGCGGGTGTGTGACTTCATTCTTAGATATGATGCCTTCTATTTATTAGGGACAAAGGTCAGAAATTGTCAGCCCTGCAATAGCTTTGTCTCTCCATATAAGAAGAGGCACGTTCTGCTGAGCCGTCAAAGATGGAAATGGGAGTCCTTAATGCCTCTCCTGCACGGTGAAAACAAAACCAACCGTGAAGCTGTCAGTTCATGTCACGGTTCAAGAGCAAACATCCTCACGAGCACTGATGATGTGGAGTAGGTCAGTTCTGCAGCATTGCTCCATTTTTATAAGAACTCACTACTGTTCCTGATTTAAGGGGTTGCCTGGTCTTGTCTCCCGTAGTAATGGGAACCAGGGGCCTGAGGTGAGCTGTTGGTCACTGGCCTGTTAAATCAAAATTTAGGTGGAAAGCGAAGGGATCCTGCCTTGTACACTAGTAAACTAAGTGGCGAGTCTATTTGGAAGGGAAAGAGAGTTCTTTATCACCTCTGTGCTGGTGGCATGTCCATCTGTGAAGATCCTCACGGGTAAGTAGCAGTACTCAGGCTGCATTTTGGGGACACTTGAGGGGGAGAGCGCAGGCAGGTTGGGGGCAGCTGCCCACAGCTGTGTGTGCACCCACACAACCCACAGCGATGAGTCAGGGTGTGCTGTTTCAGGCAGCATTTCCACCAATTCCCCCCTGAAAGTCTTTGGTTACGTCCTTCAGTTAGCCTCGAGAGAGCTAGATGTTGTTACCCTTGTTCTGAGAGAGACTGCTGTATTGGAACACTTCCTCATAAAAGAATTAATTTTGGGAGTAATATTAATTGTTGTTGTTGGATTCCCGAGGGTAAGGCAACAGGGAATGCTGATGTCCCTCAGAAAACTTTGCCCCTGTAAGGCCTGGAAAGGTAAGTGGAATGTGGACAGGAACTGCTGGAGCTCACTGCCCCTCTGCTTTTCTGGTTCACTTCCACAGTTAAGGTGTTCCCTGCCACAGAAGTGGCTGTTTGGGCCAGTTCCAGCTTTTGTCACTCTGGCTGGCTTGAGTTTAAAAAAAAAAACACAAAACCAAAAAAACTAACCAACCAACACAAGTGTCTATGCTGGCTTGCCCTCTGTTCCCTTAGCTTGCTGGTGCCACAGGGTGGCTCCTTGTAGCACTTGTATATCCAACACTTTTAGCTCTTTAGCTGAAATCATTAAAGTTATTCTTTCTGGTATGAGTCTGCTGCTTCCTGGTACTTTCCAAAATCCACGTGCTCTCAGTATTTCAATGTGCTGTAGCTTGGTGAATGATCTCTTCTGAAGAAGGGATATTGTTTTCCTTCAGCATGTGGCATATCATTAGCATCTGTGCCCTTTTGGCCACTACACACTGTCAGTCTTGTGGGCTTCCATTGCTGTGTAAATTTTGAGAAACTTTGAGTAAAACTTTCACTTGCAAAAGAAAAAGAAACCATTTGTCTTTTTCACTTCATTTGGCTGAAACAATGTTCAGAGATTAATAAAACATGAGTGTGTGTCAGGGTCGTGTGATTTTGAAGCCACTTCCCAGCAATCATGGGACAAAACACGATGCCTTAGCTTGTCTGAGGCTGTGAAAAGGCATCCTGAATACTGAGCCTGGAGTGCTCAAAAGGCAGCTATTCCAAGCACAAGCTTGGGCTCCCAGTGCAGTTTTACATCTCTCCTTGCACAAACAGAAGTAAAAGCAAAGCTGTGAGAGAAGAAGTTGTTGAGGTTTGGGTACATCTGTACAGAATTTCCTTGGGAGCTTCCAGTTCCTTCACCAAAGCAAAAAAGCCTTTCAGAAGAAGCCAGCTGGAGGGCATGGCACCAGCACAAGCACCTTCTGTTGGAACTCATGTGTAGTTTGGACCGTCACAATGCTGAGCAGGTGAGGAACCAGATGTGCTTAAGAGAGCTGCTCTCCAGCGAGGTGGGCTGCTCTGAGCTCCCTGTGCAGCTGCAGCTCTCAGCAGCTCTCAAAGAAGCTCAATATCTGGACTGGGTTGTCAGGAATGAGGCACAGACTGCTCGTGCCTTGTGGCCCGAAGGCTTCCCTGTGCATGGCTTGTTTGGGGACTCATGACTTCTGAGGTGTCATCTGCTGCCTGCGGAAGTGACAATGTCTACATCTTAAGATCACATTTCGCTGTACCTGGCTGTTAAAACAGATGCTGGTTCTTCAAAGTCTACTGAATAAGTAACCTGCCTTTGTATTTTCATGTGATGCTAAATCATTTGCATTTTGTAATACTGGTGTTTTAAAACAGATTTAAATGCTGCACGGTAATCTCAGTGCTGTATTTCTTATGGAGTACATTAACTTATCTCTGAGCAATTATGCCTGTCATACACAGTGACTGGCTCAGCTTTGTACAAACTATCCCCACCTTGAGAGTTTACCTAGTTAGGTAAAGTGTAGCAATTCCGTGGGGGTTTGTTGGTACACATACCCTTGCTCTGCAACTGCTGTTGAAATTCTCAGCCATTAATGCAAATTCTTTCTAATCTGCGAGCCAAATGGCTGCCTACATCAGATGGATTACTTCGTCCCAGCACACAAAGGGTTGGGTGGCTGGCTACAAGTGAATTTTCATCCCTGTCATCTCTTGGATATTTTAATAAGCTGTTACCAATAAGGTTAATCATGAAGACTGCCATGTTGATGTTTCCTCACTCCCCTACGGAGCTGCCTTGTTGGTAACTCATGGAGTTATGGCTTTCTCTTAGGGGACTGGCTGAAGCACTAGTTTCAAAATTTTTTCCTTCATACCCACTATGCAATGATGTATTTTGTCCATGTCTGGTACTACCATCAAGTGTGAATGTGTGTGAACTTGTGCCACACCTGGTTGGTGTCTCACCTCGGAGTGGTGAAACCCCTGCAGCACTTTTCCTTGCTCTCCATTTCCTGTTGTTGCTGAGGAGTTGGAGAGCAGCCGTAATTCTCCCTGTCCTGTGAAAGTGCTGTTTGCAGATGCTCTTTCTTCTAATGTTGGAAAGCATTGAGAGACTCCCTGCACATTTTTAAGACCCATGTAGTAAGCCAGGTGATTTCACAGGCCATGGCCTGAGGGTGATCTATGGGACCTGAGGATCTGGTTCTGTGCCTTCTGCACAGAGACTGGGGAATTTTTTTTTCCTTGGGACAAACATTTAACTAAGTACCTACCCATGTCCCCCCTCACTGCTGCTGTCATGCTAATATACTTCTTTTTTTTAAAGAAATGCTGCATTTCTTTGGTTGTCTCACCCAGTCACCACGATATTGTTTGAACACTCTTCATGCTTGGCAGCTTTGCGATCTGATTTCTGCTCAATAAGAAACTGAAACGAGTTCTAGAGGGAGCAGTGAGGCTGCTGGCAGTTGGTCTCAGAATGAGTTTCTCTTGCCCCTAAATCTTGGAGAACTTAAATCTTTGAAAGCAAGGGGAGTTCCAGGTGAGTTTACACTACACCAGGGTGCCTGGCTGCCAGAATAGGGGTGCAGTTAAGTGATACAGACAGAAAACTAGACTTAGGGGTAAGGGTTTCTGTCAACTTACTGCAAGAGAAAACTGAAACTGATTACTTTTAGTAACTTGGGAGGATACCTCTGTGTAGGTTTGTTGTGTTTTTTTGTAAATTAAAAATAGAATGTTCATCAACTGGGCAAATTTGGTGAAGGCATTCTTGGGGCATGTGCTGCTTCAAAGTGTTTTTTTTTAAAAATATTATTTCCACTTGCTATTTTTAACTTCACAAAAGACCTCGGTGAAGAACAGGGAATGTATTCTACTGCACCAACACGTGCTATCAGCTTTTCAACACATTTTTTCAGTCGAAAGCATGGGACAGCAACACCTCCCCAGCTGCTGGCCCGTTTCTGAGTGATTGCACGGGCCCAACTGCATGGGAGCAGGCGATGCCTCTCCAACCGCAAACCGTCCCTTCTCCCAAAAGGTGCTTTCCCCCTAAACCCAAGAGAGATTGAGTAGGCCAGACACAAATAACACGATGTGGAAGAGTGTCATACTTCCTCTGGAGAAGCCTGAAATATTTTTGCAGCTGTAGTGGCTCCCCTGGCTGCACAATTGACACGGACACTTGGACTGAGGGAACCAATGACCCAAGAAGCCAGAAAAGCTTTTGACATCCACCTTGTCCATGTCCAGCTCCCAGCATACTGTGTGTTAAAAGAGTGTAGAGGAAAATCTGTGTGAGATCCTATGAAGATGGCTTCTCTCTTTCCCACGAAGAGGTACGAATGTGGGTGCAGCAAACAGCCCCCTAAAAGGAGTGGTAGGAGCTGGAGGGGGCGGGTGTCTCCCTGCTCGGGAGCACATGACTTTGTTTTTCCTTCTCCAACCTGCTACAAACAATGATGGTAAAAAGTTATCTCGTCAAATGACTCGCTGAAAATTCCTGTAATGCCTAGTATCTTTACACTGGGTTTACGCTTTAATCTCTTTATACTTTTAAGACGCTTATTTAGTTTCCAGAGCGATGCGGGGAGGACCGCTAAGCGCGCTACTGGTAATCACTTTTGGGTGGGATTTGTCTCATTTGTTTATGGAATGAGTTTGTTTCAGTTTGTATCACGAATTCGAATGCATCGCTTACAAACGCGGGAGCGCCGGTGCCGGTGCGGTGCGGGGGGAGCGCGGCCCCGCCGGGACGGGGCGCTGCCGCGGGCGGGCAGCGCTTAATGGCCGCTTCCCTTTGAAAACCCGACCCGGTCGGGACAAAGTCCACCCTAAACCGCGGTCTCGGGCAATCCTACCCCCGCCCGGCCCCGCCCCGCCCCGGTGGCCGGGATGAGGGCGCGGGCGGGCGGGGGCGCGGTGCCCGCTGCCCGGCCAGCGGCAGGGGCCG
>VYXB01002931.1:0-92619 GCA_013397135.1 Pachyramphus minor
GAAGCGCGCCGGTGATTGGCCGCGCGTCTTGTCAGTCATCGCGCGGCGCTTCCGGGTGTTGTGGCGGCCCCGGCGCGGCGGGCGCAGCATGAGGCGGGTGACGCTGTTCGTGAACGGCAGCGCCCGCAACGGCAAGGTCAGGCTTAGGGGGCACCACACAGGGGGGTCCTGCATCCTGGGGGGCCGAAATCAGGGGGAGCCGGGACCACAGGGAGTGCCGGCCCGCGGGGGGTGCCGGCCGTGCGCCCCGGTGGCTGCCAGGCCTGATCCGCGCTGAGGGAGGGTCCTGAGAGAAACCCGGAGAGTTTAAGGCGGGAGTCGGTGTTGGAGGCGCTCCGTGTCCTTACTGAGTCCGTCCTGTCAGTGGCAGCCTGCGGGAGCAGCGCTCTGGGGGTGGGGTGACCCTGTGTGGGGACCCCGGGAATAATGTCACTAAAGTATTTAAAACCTCCCTGGGGTCCTCTCAGAGGTGGAAAAAGTTGATTTCTAGGCCCTGCCAGAAGGGCCCAGTGTTGCTGTTCTAAATATAAGCCGTGATCTTGGTGTTTCCACTCACACTGTGAGTGCAGAAGTTGATGTGACTGCACTTTAATGCTGAATTTCTATTAAATGTTATCCATAATCCTGATTTTCCCATCCACAGAGAGTTAACGTGACTGTATTTAATCTTGTCGTTCTGCTACATATTACCCATGATGCTGATATTTCCATCCACAGGCAGTTGATGTGACTGTTCTTTAATGCTGTATTTCTGTTAAATGCTGTTCATGATCCTGATTTTTCCATCCACACCCACAGAAGTTACCCTGACTGTATTTGAACCAGTTCTAAATGTTGGCCATGACCCTGATTTTTCCACCCATAGATCTGGACTAAACACTTCATATGACTGTACTTTAATGGTGTATTTCTGTTAAATGTTATCCATAATCCTGGTTTTCCCATCCACAGCTCTGGACTGCAGACACTTCATGTGGCTGTACCTTAATTTTTTGCAGTTCTCAGTGTATCCATGATCCTCCTTTTTCCATCCTGAGTGCAGACAGTGTGACTGTGATGCAGCCTTTGGTTTTAGGGAGGGAAATACACTTGGGAGAGGCTTGGAACAGAGAAAACAGCAATATTTAGAGGAATTAAAAACTGGACCATCATATTCTTGCTCAACACTCCTTTCACTGCTGCTGTTGAGTTTTGGGAGCTGTGCAAGTCACCCCATTTTCAGGCAGTTTCCTACCATCAAAATGGGTCTGTTTGCTTGGTTTTTAGTCAAAACCCACATGTATTTTCCTCTCCCTGTAAGATATATTGGTATATAACATATACTGGTGTATAACATGTGTTGGTATATAAGATATATTAAGATATATTTAGATATAAGACACATCTCAGTATAAAGTATATTGATCTATAAGATATATTGGTATATGAGATATATTGATCTGTAAGATATATTAAGATATATTGATATATGAGATATATTGGTATATGAGATATATTGATCTATGAGATATATTGATCTATAAGATATATTGGTATATGAGATATATTGGTATATAAGATATATTGATCTATGAGATATATTGATCTATAAGATATATTGATCTATGAGATATATTGGTATATAAGATATATTGATCTATAAGATATATTGGTATATGAGATATATTGATCTATGAGATATATTGATCTATGAGATATATTGGTATATAAGATACATTGATCTATAAGATACATTGATCTATGAGATATATTGGTATATAAGATACATTGATCTATAAGATATATTGATCTATGAGATATATTGATCTATAAGATACATTGATCTATAAGATATATTGGTATATAAGATATATTGATCTATAAGATATATTGGTATATGAGATATATTGATATATGAGATATATTGATCTATAAGATATATTGGTATATGAGATATATTGATCTATAAGATGTATGAAGATATATTGATCTCTAGGATATATTAAACCATCCTGAGTTCCCTGGGGAGGCTGAAGTGGCAGAACTACATGAGCCCAGTTTCCTGCAGTTGGTTTTATTCCCCCCCATGTCTCCCCCAGGTGGTGGCTGTGTATGGGACCCTCTCAGATTTGCTCTCTGTGGCCAGTAACAAGCTTGGAATAAAAGCCACCAGTGTTTACAATGGCAAAGGGGGACTCATTGATGACATTGCTTTGATCAGGTAAGGATTAACCAATAAAAGGCAAATCAGGGGGGTGGATTAAGAGACCAGCCTGTTAATCCTCCTTAATCAATAACCAGATATTCTTAATTTCTAGCCTGAGTGCCCAAGGGGCCTCTCATCCCTGCAGAAAAAAGTAATCCTGGCTTTTGAACTTCAGAGCATTTCTCTGTTGATTAATGAGACCTTGATACAAACTGTGTTTGAGGCCTTTTAACCCCCTCCTGTGTTGATTCCAGGAAATCCCACTGTTCCAGTCAGCCCTTGCATGGGGATTTTTTTGAAGAGAAGACAAATTCTGTCATTCTGTCACTGCTGTGGCATCACAGAATAGCCCCAGATTGGGGAGAAAAGCAACTATTAAGTAAAAAATCAGTTGAGTAGCAGAAATGGGCCCTACCTGGTCACTGCAGATAAACCCCTGCTGAAGTCAGTCCATCCCAATCCACTGCAACCTGCAAAATTCAGAGAAAAACCAGATACTGAAGTTCCAGTTCATGGCAACTGGTTGTAATTCACCTGAAAGTGGCCAAGAAATTATGATTAATCTTCTTTTTCTCCTTCTTTCCCTCCTGCTCTCTCCTCTCCTCTCTCAGGGATGATGATGTTTTGTTTGTCTGTGAAGGGGAGCCCTTCATTGGTAAGTGTGTAAGTCTTATATTTGTATATAAAATACAAAAAAATATATCTAAACCCTTGTATTTTAGAAAGAGGTTTTATTTTGCTTCCATGTAAATCCAAGATTTTATTTGCTGATGTTTTCAGGAGACACCATGAATTAAGAAATAGTCACATTTTTCCTAATAACTACTAATGTGTAGTAAGAACTTGTTATAAACATATCATATGAATGTGATATTAATTATATAATTATATATTATTAATTATCATAAAATTGGTATAAATAAAGGCTTCCTAAGGTGTCTTTTAACCTGTAGATCCACAGACTGATGGGAGAGCTCAGGAGGAGCTGACAGGGTCCCACACAGACTGGCTGACACTCAATGTGGGAGGCAGATACTTCACCACTACAAGGTAAAAATGCTTTTAGTCTCAAATAAACCTTGATTTCAATGCAGCAAAAAATAACTTATTGTGAAGTAGGAGGTCTTTGACTTTGGCAGCTTTCTCTGTGTTTCGTGGTCACCACCACAGCTTTGCAAGAAATCAATATTTAAACACTTTATATGTGAAGGAAAAATGAAATTGCACTGCCTTTGTTTTCCAGGAGCACTCTGGTTAACAAAGAACCTGACAGCATGTTGGCCCACATGTTTAAAGATAAAGGTGAGTATACTGAAATAAACTTTATTTTTTTGTAAAGTAATAAATTAGCAAAGTAGGCAAAAGGCACTGTCAAGCTGAGAATCTAAAATATCAAAAGTATGTTAAAGTACCAAAGCAGAACATAGAATTATTCTTTTAATAACTCTTCATTTCTCTGTTGCCCACCTAAAGTTTATCTCACAAAGAGAAAATCCAACTCCCACCCACAGTTGGTATTTTGGGTCCCTTTTTGTTTGTTTGTTTGTTTGATTTTAGGTTTTCGTGTTATCGTTGCTCCGTTTTTGGCAGGAGAATCCATGAGCAAACCCTGCATGGGGCAGCCTTGGGGAGACAATCAGACTCCAACCTTAGTGCTTCTTTTATTCTCACACATTTGATAAAATATTTTAGTTATTTAGAGCAGCAACAAGTTTCACTTTTACAAAATCACCCTTTCGCACGTGGAATTTTCCCGTCCCGCCGCCTTTGGTAATAAAACTCTGCAAGTGAAGCAACTGCTCTTCTGCTAATATATCAAACTTAATTCTATATATTAATATATCCAATTTAATGATATATATATATATGTTGTGGAAACAGATGCTTGGGGGAACAAGCAGGATCATAGAGGAGCATTCCTAATTGACCGCAGTCCCGAGTATTTTGAGCCCATTTTGAACTATTTACGTCACGGACAGCTCATTGTAAATGATGGCATTAATTTGCTAGGTAGGTATTACCTGTCTGACCTCTGAATTATTCCTCTTTGGGAGTTAAGCTTTGCCCTCCAGGTGAAGCCAGAGGGACCTTTGTGTGCTCATCTCCGTGGTTTTCTTTGGAGTTTATTTCCTCGGGATTTATTGTCGAGCGTTGCAGCTCCACGCTGCTTGATTTAATGAAAGTGTAGCTTGATTTAATGAAGATTACTTCATTTAATGAAGATTGCTTGATTTAATGAAGACAGGCTGTTTGTTTATCTTGGGAGCATTAAAAGTTTTCCATCCTGGATTCATGTCTGGCTGGAATTCTGGAGTTGATACCTTTAACCCAGTGCTGGTGTTGCAAACATCCTGGCTGAGTGATTTTTTTTTCCTTTTAGCTGCAAGCAAGCTTTTCCTCTGCCCAGTTACATCTAATACAATGTCTGTGGTTGTTCTCCAGTAGGGAGAAGGGTGATTTCTGGATTAACAGTTCCCTGGAAATAACAAGCTCTTTGTTTCCAGGTGTCCTGGAGGAAGCCAGGTTTTTTGGTATCGATTCTCTAATCGAACACCTCGAAGTAGCCATTAAGGTAATTTCTTTGAACACCTGAATGCACCTGCCCTGCTCTTCCAGGGGATGTGTGATTTAGTGCTGTCTGTGTCAGCTGTTGAACAACATTCCCAACAGAATTCCCAGCCAGCTGAGGATCACTCTCCCATCTCTCGGAAGGAGTTTGTGCGGTTCCTGCTGGCAACACCCACCAAGTCCGAGCTGCGCTGTCAGGTGAGAACACACTCCTCTTTCTGCCAAAAATCTGGCAATTCCTTCCCATCACCTCATCTCAATCTCCCTCTTTTGGCTTAAAACCACTGCCCCTTGTGCTGTCCCTCTCTGGGATGTTGGTGTCTTGTGCTGGAATGTGGCAACGTGAAATGCAAACAATGTGTTCCCTTGGGCTGAGTTTTCGTTCGGAGCTGTGGCCCAGTGGCCTTGACTTGGAATGTCAGGGAGGTTTGGGCTGCATTCCTGCTTTAGGGGGAAGCTTTCCTGGAGGAACAATTTGTTTAAAATAAAGCAAGGACAGTTTTTGAGAGCTTTGTATTTGTATTTCATTAATCTGAAGTAGTAGAATAAATGGTCTTGTGTGTTTTTATCTGTTTAGAATCATGGAGTAGTTTGGGTTGGAAGGGACCTTAAAGGTCTTCTCATTCCACCCCCTGCCATGGGCAGGGCCACCTTCCACCAGCCCAGGTTGCTCCAACCTGGCCTTGGACACTTCCAGGGATCCAGGAGCAGCCACAGCTTCTCTGGGAATTCCATCCCTGCCCCTCCCCACCCTCCCAGGGAAGGATTTCTTCCCAATATCCCATCTAACCCTGCCCTCTTTCAGTTTAAAAACCATTGCCCCTTGTCCTGTCCCTCCAGCCCCATATAAAACACCTCTCTCCCTCCTTTTTATAATCCCCCTTTCCTGGTGGGGTGTCTTCAGCTCCTCCCAGACCTGTGTGTGTCTGCATCTCTCATATCTCTGTATATTTATATACAGCATATATTTGACTACATTTATATCCAGACATTTCTACACCTTAAATATTAACACACACATATATTATCCTAACTTTATATCCTGACCTCTCCTCCCTTCCCTTCTGTAACCTTTTATTTTTTGTGTGTGTGTGGGGTGTGTGTTACTGATTCCTTGGGATTCCCAGGGCCTCAATTTCAGCGGAGCGGATCTTTCCCGCCTGGATCTTCGCTACATCAACTTCAAGATGGCCAATCTGAGCCGCTGCAACCTGGCCCATGCCAACCTGTGCTGTGCCAACCTGGAGAGGGCTGACCTGTCAGGCTCTGTGCTGGATGTAAGAGCTGCTGCAGCTTGGGAGGGCTGGGCTGGGGTGAACAAACAGGGTCTGGAACAAACAGAGCGCTGTAAAAATCCAGTTTTTGAATGTGTTCTGGGGTTGTTCTAGTTACCAAAGCTTTTACCCTTCCTCTCAGTAATGGTTTGGTGGGATTTGCTCCCAAAGCAGCAGTTAGAGCTGTGTTTTGGTGGGGTTTGGTGTCGTTCTTGTGGCTCTCACTGAGTCCTGTCTGTGGCAGTGTGCAAACCTGCAAGGGGTGAAGATGCTGTGCTCCAACGCGGAGGGAGCGTCCCTCAAAGGCTGCAACTTTGAGGACCCATCAGGCCTTAAAGCTAATCTGGAAGGTAAGAAGTCTTTGCCTTGGGAATCTGTGCCAACTGAAGCCTTTGTCTGTACATTTATATGGCCCTAAAAGGTCCAGCTGTGGTTTGTACAACCCTGAGAAGGGCCCACAAGAGCTGGGCTGAGTGTGTGACCATTCAGCACTAAATTCCCGTGTCCTCCTCCCATTCACACAGCTCTGAGGCAGCACCAGCCTGCAGCTGCTGTTTTTCTGCCCATTTCTCCTCACAGAACCCCTTCCTGTGTGTGTTCCAGGTGCCAACCTGAAAGGAGTGGATATGGAGGGCAGTCAGATGACAGGAATTAACCTGCGAGTCGCAACGCTGAAAAACGCCAAACTAAAGAACTGTAACCTCAGGGGAGCAACCTTGGCAGGAACTGATTTGGAAGTGAGTTAGGATTCATTTTACATCCTATTCCTCCAGATCCTGTAGTCAGCTGGTAATTTGGGGGATTGCTGGCTGTTGGCTGACCTCTCCAGCTTCAGGCCAGAACGGAGTTAAGGTAAATGTACTCCCAATAAAGCTTGGAACGGAGTTCTGGGTGAGTTCCATTGACACTTCTTTTTCTCTTCCCCTTCAGAATTGTGACCTATCAGGTTGTGACCTCCAGGAAGCCAATCTGAGGGGCTCTAATGTGAAAGGAGCCATCTTTGAAGAGATGCTGACCCCCCTGCACATGTCCCAGAGCGTCAGATAGGGAAGAGAACACGTCGAAGAGGAAGGAATCGAAACATTTGTCGTGACTTTCTTCACCTCCTCCCCTTCCTGAGTTAGAAGTAATGGTTATTAGACAACTTCCATTTGCAGTAGTGCCTAAGTAGACTCTTCTTGATCACTTCTGGGGGAGGGAATTTTTGTTTCAGAGGTGGAAACAGAGAATTTCTCCCTTTGTGAGGAAAAGGCTGGTTCTGAAACCAGAAAGTGGGGCTGGTTTGGGGGGGGGGGGTTCAAGACTTTCATTGTTTAGCATTGCCTCACTTTGGAATGCATTTTAATTTATAAAGCACAATATATGCAATTCTATTTATTAAATCTGTAGCTGCAATATGAATAGAAAATGTTATTCCTGTATAGTAGCAAACAAAGTTCAGGTTTACAGGTGAAGTGTATTTACAGTCAGTGTCTTCATTCCTGCAGGGTGTCAGTGCCAGGGGTGCTCACACAGCACCCACAGGATGTGGTCAGGTCTCTGCTGGGGTGGAAACAGTGGGGAACTGTCCTCAGAGGTCATAAACTGTCTTGGAGTGCAGGTTTAGAGCAGCTTTATCACCTCAAATGTGCAGAGGAAGCTGCTGCCCCTGCAGGGACCTGCCCACACCCTGGATTGAGTTACCCCTGGAACATCATCCCTGGGCAGAAATGGGATGTTTTAGTTAATCCTCTCCAAATGAGTGGGAAATTGCACTATCAGTCACAGCTGGGAAGGAAAACTCCCCTGCTTCCACGTGTCCTGGCCACTCCAGACTGGAGTTCTGGGCCTTTTTCATTCTTTGTTGGGAATTCAATGCACAGAGGAAAACACAGAACTGTCCCCAAAGCAGAGAGAAGCTCTGGGGCCACAGCACCTGCTCTCCCCTCCTCTCATACCTTCAGTAGATGAAGAAATGACCCTGTTTCCCCTCAGTGTACTATGCAAATACCCCTTGAAAGCTTGGGCATGATCCCTTTTCCCAGGCAGATCCACTTTGTGCTGCTTCAAGTGGCTGTAAAAGCATCTTGTAAAAAAATCTTGCCCCTTTCCACCTGTGGAAAAAAGCAGGGAAAGCTGTTTTTTGTGGGAGCTGTGCAGGGCAGGAGCCTCTGAGCCTCCCTTTGTGTGGGGCTGCCCCTCAGCAGGGAGCTGCAGGACCAGTGCAGTTCTCAGCTAACATTTCCTTCAGACACAATCAAAAAGCACACGAAGATACCAAAAAAATCAAAAAAGGTGCATCAAGAACTTACCTCAGATGCTGAAACCACCCCAAAGTTAAAACTCACCTTGAATCCTAAGCAAATACAGCTGTTACAAATCCACAGGAGGAGCAAGGACCAGTGGATCCCAGAACCTGGGGAGTGTGACAGTGCTTTGAGTGTCCCAGGAGCTGGAGTTCCACAGTTCCTCAGTGGGTTGTCTCTCACTTTGCAGTGCAATTTCCTGTCCTCCAGTCCTTGTTGTCTCAGTTTGTTGTTCCAAAAATGCTGCTTTGCCACCAGTCTGGGAAGATCAGTGATTATTCTGGATGGGATTGCTTGGGGGGTGGGGAATTGCAGGATTCTCCCCTATTTTGAAGTTGGTTTGACTCAGGCATGTGACATGAACTTCCAGGATTCCAAATCCCGGGGTCATGTGGCTCAGAATTGGGATTATTTCCTCCAGATCCCTCTGGATCAGGCTCTAGGACACCACCACATCCTTGGTGAAGTGACCTATAGGTTGAAGGGAAATATTTCAGTGGGATTTTGGAGTCCTTTCTCCCACCTCAAGGCTTTCAGTGGGGGGTGATGTGTGTGTTGCAGTAGAAGAAGGTTCCTAGGGCTAGAGAAATAAATGAATTATTTTTCTTTATCCTATTTTGTAGCTGGCAGAAGTAAAATATTGTATGGGGGGGGGAAATACTCTATTTTCATAATCACTGTGTATAAAAAAAATCTATTTAAACTTTCACTGGAGCACTGTTGAATAATCACAGCACGTGGCACCATCATTCACAGCTGAATTTAAGGTACCTCTTTTGCTATGACAGAGCTGGATGAGGAGCCCAAAGGGGCCTGTGCAGAAATTCCAGCCTAATTTAAGTTGCATTAATAAAAGTGTGAAAGAGAAAAGTGTCTTGGTTGTCTTCATTTAAATAAACAACCCAGTCTGACCTGGCAGCAAGAATTTTTGGGTTTAAGCAGAAACTTTACCTGCTGGAAAAAACAAATGTACCTTGTGGGATTTGCTGCAGTGGTTCTGATACATTAATTTAGAGACTATTCATGAGGTTTGCTGTTGATTTGTCATTAATTTCTAACACTTTGCAGCTTTTTTGTCCCTATTCTTCCTATTTGCTTGATAAAATAGTTGTAAGCAGAAGTCATCACCCACAATTTCCAGAGGTATTTGCACTGTGGAAAACACCTTTTCCACCTTGGAGATGATCAGCATCACACAAAACCTCCTTAAAAGGCAAATGCTAAAGCACAGGCAAAAAAATTGATTGGATTATCCTCTGAAAAGCTGAAACACAGGCAAAAATTGTCCTTGGCTTTGGTGTGTAATTGTGATTTCAGACTAATAGACTGGTTATACAAACACAGACCAAACTGATCAGACACACACAGGATTTCCAAGAGCTGCAGAGCACCTGGAGAGCAAAGAAATGTGGTTATTGGTTTGTTTTCTCCCCTCCAGCACAGGCCTTTGGGCCAGGAGTGAGGTCCAAAGTCCATCCCTGGCTCTGGATGTGCCTGTGCCACACTGATAGGAGAGATCTGGGTTATTGGAATGGGAATCCACAAACCCAGGGCTTCATGGAGTCCCAGGATGGTTTGGGTTGGAAGGGAGTTTCATTCCATCCCCCTGCCATGAGCAGGGACACCTCCCACTCTCCCAGATTGCTCCAACCTGGCCTTGGACACTTCCAGGGATGGGGCAGCCACAGCTTCTCTGGGAATTCCAGCCCACTCCCTCCCCACCCTCCCAGGGAGGAATTCCTTCCCCATATCCCATCTCTCCCTGCCCTCTGGCAGTGGGAACCATTCCCTGTGTCCTGTCCCTCCATCCCTTGTCCCCAGTCCCTCTCCAGCTCTCCTGGAGCCCCTTTAGGCCCTGGACAAGTCCTTGACATCCATGAATCCTAAACAGGATTGGCAGAGAAACTGCTGCACTGGGAGCTCTGGCAGCTCTTCTGAAACTTCTCCATCACCCCAAAGCAGAGCAGTTTGGTGGATTCCACTTCCCAGGGCTGGAAAAAGGTTCTGTGGGCAAACAAACCCCAGCTGGAATCTTATTTTTAACATCCTTTATGTAATTTAGGACTGTGGCCTGGAGTTCAGGAGGAGCCAAGGGATGGGAGCTCACTGACCCCTGCAGTCCATGCTTTGGGAGCTGTGGAGAATCATGGAATATCCTGAGTTAAAGGGATCCATAAGAATCAGCCAAGTCCAACTCTTGCAGCTGTAACAGGAACCTGTGGAGAAGCAGTTGCTGTTCAGGGCAGCCTCGTTAGACCCGGCTTAAACACAGGGTTATCAAACTGCTAAGCAGGGCCCCCTTCCCTCCTTAAATGTCATCCCTCAGGATCACCAAAATCTTCTGTTTACCTCTAAATAACCTTAAGTTTTGTAAGGCTCATCAGGGAAGGAAGGAGCCTCCAAACCCTCCCAGGAAAACCCCCACGTGCCCAGGGCACAGGAACAACTTCTCCCACTGACACCAACTATTTTCACAGCTTGATCAGTTCATCAGCTGGAGTTAAATGTTGGCTGCTCTGGCCATGAGTAGGAGGAGCATTAGAGCAGGAAGAATGACTCTTTGCTAAGAGCCACTAAATCCTCCTTAAATTATTTACTTATTAAATTACTTTTAATCCCTTTAAAGCTCCAAGAGGTCACGGGAGCCGGAACAGGGGATGTTTGGAGAACAGTGAACACTGAGCCATTCAAATGGCACCAGAACAGTTCAGAGCAAGGCAAAAGAGCTGCCAGGTGGATAAAAAAAATAATTTAAAAAATCCCCAAACCCAAACAATACCATTCCTGCAGCCAAAATTACTGCCTTGAACTCCTGCATGCAAAGAGCTCTTGATGGCTTTAGAAACCTGCACATCCAAGGCCAGGATGGAGCAACCTGGGCTTAGTGCAAGGTGTCCCTGCCCCTGGCAGGGGGTGGCACTGGAGGAGTTTTAACATCCCTTCCAACACAAACCATCCTGGGATCCCTAAAGACCGAATCCCTCACCCACCTCAGGCCCTCAACAAGCACAACCTCACCCCAGAACCTCTCCCTAGAAATCAGAAGCTGCTGACAGGAAAGCTCCTGCATTTTCCAGCTGGGGCTGAATGTCACATTTCCAAGCTCTTAAAAGCCAGGCTGTTACTTTTATGGCTCTTAGAGAAAACAGCTGAATTTAACAGCTACACAGGGGTGCTCCAATTATGGGATTTACTTGTGCTGCTGCATCACAGTCATTTTAACAACAAAATTGCAGCCTGGGAGGGAGAATTAGGTGAAGTCACCTCCTGGGAGGGGGTTGGTGTATAAAAGTGAGTTGACAGCCACAGTCACAGGACGTTTTCCATCTGAGAAGAGCTGGAGTTACTCTGCAACCCCTCTCAGGCAGCAGGTAACGTGCTTGAACAACATCCCATATTCCCTTTTTACTTATTCAGTGCTTACAGAAGCTCATAGCAGAAGAAAGTCGGATTAGAAGAGACTCAAAGAGCAGTTCTGACAGAGCAGGGACATCAGAGCAGGAACTGAACACATCTGCCAAAGCCCAACAGGGACCTGCACGGGACCTGTGAGGTCCAGACATGCCTAAAACCCTGAAAGGCTGCTCAAGAATCCTAATTCAGATCTCCATCCAAATCCTTCAGATGTCAAAGCCCTTTGCAGGGAGTTAATCCACACTTTGAGAGGCTCCACAGGCAGCTGTGGCTCAGCCCAGGCACGAGGTGCAGATCAGCACTGTGGA
This sequence comes from Pachyramphus minor, assembly GCA_013397135.1. Lineage (NCBI taxonomy): Eukaryota > Metazoa > Chordata > Aves > Passeriformes > Tyrannidae > Pachyramphus > Pachyramphus minor. Next base: position 12,035 of record VYXB01002931.1, read on the forward strand.
GCAGAGGCACTGGGGGGGATTCTTGGGGTGGACTTGATGATCCTTGTGGGTCCCTTCCATCTCATCAGGATATTCCATGAGTCTACAATCCAGAAATGCAGCATTTTCCTAATTTTCCAAGGTAAAAATGGAGCTGTAATGCCTTTATGATGAGAAAGATGCTTTTTTTTCTCTCTCCCAGGATGGAGAAGTCCAGGAAGACCTTTGCCAGTGTCCTGCTGTTGGTCCTGGCTGTGGGAATTTGCTTGGCTCAGCACTGGTCCTTTGGGCTGCAGCCAGGAGGGAAGAGGAGCACTGAGGACCTGGTGGGGCCGTTCCAAGAGGTGGGTTCCAGGCTGGAGAACAACCCTGACCTGTAAAAGGTGCAGCCAGAAAGAGATGGTACCACAGGCTTTCCTGGAGACCTGTACCCTCCCTGTCTCCCTTCCCCTAAAACCTCTCTCCTTGCTCCAAACATCCAGAGATTTCTGGACAAACACATCTGGGTTTTTAGGCAGTAATTGGGAAATAACTGGTATTTAACAGCCTGGCACAAAGAACAGCAACCAAAGACCTTGGGCAGCCACCTCCAAGGGAGAGATGGAGGCTTGAGGTCCAGGTGAAACCTGGTTTCATCCTCTCCCTATAATTTCCTGCCAATATTCTGATGGGCTGTTTAATGGGGACATTCACCCACCTCCCTTAAAATTTTGGCAGCTGACCTGTGGTAGATGGTCAGGAATTAAATAACAAAGCACCTGTGGAAGGTTCTGTCCACCAGTGGTTTCCTTATCCTTCCCAACACTTCATGTCCAGTCCCTCCCAGCAGCACTTCCAGCATCCCTGTTTTCAGCTGCTGTAACCCATAGGAAAAAAAAAAAGAATTTTAGTTGTGCAGTGGAACAGTTTCATCTTCATCTGGAACTGGGGTAGAGCTGCTTTGGCAGCAAAATCTCCTTTCCTGAAGGCTGTGTCACTTCCCAATCCAGATTGCAAAGGAAATGGAGAAATTAGGGGAGGTGCAGCAGCCTGAGTGCCCTGGATCATCCCAACATTCCAGGCTCAGGGATCTGAAGGAGGCCATGGTGAGTAAAGTGCTTTTTCTTTTACCACTATGGGAAAGTTTGGGGAAAATACAGGAGGGAAGAGGAAAAAAAAGGTGCTGGAGGAGGAGGGAGAGGGGTGTAAGCTTAGTTCACGAGACAATACTGGCTCTGCCCTTATTAAAGGATCCCAGGAGGGTCTGGGTTGGACTTAAAGATCCTAAACTAGACCATTTTGACCTGCATCATTCCCCAGTCCCTCAGGGGGCAAGGATACATTATTGTTGTGGCAGTGGCCACATTAGTCCCTGAATTAAAACCAAAATAAAGCCCAGCACACTCCACCTTAACCCAAAGCCATGAACCTCTCACAGCTGCTTAACTTCAAAGGCTCCCCCTGCCAGCTGGAGGATCCACCATATGGAAGCTGCTGCTCCCAAGGTCCCCAGGCTGGAAAATGCATTTTCCATTAGATGCTCTAAAGCAGTGACAGCTCTAAAGCACTGCCACACAACCAGGGCTCTGCAGCAGAAACAGGCTCTGGAATTAATTTAATTAATACAGCAACACCTTGGCCAGGCCAGATGGTCCCCACTTCCTGGGAAGTGTCCCTGAGCCAGGCTAAAAGCTGCAACACTCGAGCTCTGCTTCAGATTTAAAGCCAAGACCCGAAGTTTCAAGTGCTTGAAACACTCCCCAGCCCTTCCTGCAGAAGCCTGGCCTGAAACAGGCTCAGCAGCTCAGTAACAACAGTGCAGAGCCTGAATTCCACTGGATTTTCATGTGGAAACTACAAAAATGAGTATTATTTTACGTCATTTAAGCCCTGTTTGTACTGGACATACATTGGAATGGGGTCCATGTCTGGCTTCCAACAGTTCTACCTGCAGAATGAAGAGCCAGCAACAATAATTTAGTATGTTCAGGTGGGTTTTTTTACTGTAAAACACAAGGTTAGGTAAAAAAAAATATAGCAGAATAATGAGCAGGATGTTTGAAATGAGTCCTTGATACTTCTGGCTCACTGAGGGAAACCTGCCCTGTGTTTGCAGAGCTGAAGGAACAACCAACAACGAAGGAAAACTCTTAGGGTTGCTCAGAAACTTCTTATTTCTTAATGACACGGAGAACAAATGAAACCTTTCCACACAAAGAATGAAGGAAAACCCTTAGGTTTACTCAGGAATTTCTTATTTCTTGCTCCTCAATGACACTGAAAACAAATTGAACTTTTTCCACCCGCAGCTTTTCCAACCTAACACATCCCTGGAGCTGCTACAGGGAAATCCTGCAGGGAAAGGGGAGTGGCTGGAAATGGTCCACCCTCTGGAAAACCCACTCAAATTTCCTCCCTGGTTCCCTGGAGAAGCTGGGAGTGAGCACAACCCAACACACACCTCACTGAGACACCTCAGGGGCCTAAAAACCCCCCCATTTTCACACAGCTCATCTCCCAAACCCCTCGGGGGCTTCAAGGAGCGACATAAATCAATATTCACAGTGTTGGTCATACATTTTGGGCTGAAAAGGGCCATTCTGAGTGTCACTCACACCATCCTGGCTCACCAGATCCAGGGGAGGTGGCAGAGGCATCCTTGTCACTCTAATCCTCCTTCCAGGCCACTCCATGGTGTGGATATTCCAGCATCTGGCCAGGCCTGAAAACTCCACCATCCCAGTCATTCCTGCTCTTTAAAACAAGAATATGGTGTGGTTTTTACAGGAATAGGATGTTTACAGGAATATAATGTGTGTTTATAGGAATATAATCTGTGCTCAGAGGAATATAATGTGTATTATAAGAATATAATGTGTGTTTCTAGGAATATGATGTGTGTTCATAAGAATATAATGTGTATTGTAATATAATGTGTTTCTAGGAATATGATGTGTTTAAAGGAATATAATGTGTGTTTCTAGGAATATGATGTGTGTTTTTGCAAGAATATGATGTCTTTTTACAGGAATGTGATGTGTTTTTGCAGGAAATCCTGATGGAAGGGGAAGGAAGAAGAAAGATTTAAACCCAAGTGGATTAACAAATCCAGAATAAGGTTTCCAAGCTGGGGCAAAATCAGCTCCTCTTCACATGGTCTTTGCTTGGGTCTCATTATGTGAATAAATGCTGTGAAGTTGCATTTAAATAGCTGAAAATAGTCCTGTGGATTATTGGATTAAAAGAGGGATGTCCCAGTGCAGGGGTGGGAGCAGCAGTCCAGGCTCTGCTTTGTGTCCTGCAACGAAAATTTGCACGTGGTAACTTTTATTTCACATTTATAGACAAAAACACCACCTGATCTCACTGGGCTGTGGATAAAACAGCATCAAAACTTTGCTAAAAACCCCAAAAATAAACTTAATGCTGGGATGGAACTCCCCTCACTCCTCAGTGCACGTATGAAAGACTTTTAAATGCTCTTTTTCTTTTAATTGTTCAGTCATAAAAACTACATTTATTTTCAAAAGGTATTTACAAACTTTACAACAGTCAATACACTTTAAAAAAACCATGAAAATTTATACACCTTGCTTTACAGACAGTGAACTGTGTGTCATTTACCCAGAGAGCTGCAGGTTCCCTTCCCAAAGCTCCTGCTCCTGTATTTTTTTTACAGTTTTTTGCTGTATTTTTTAATTAAAGCTGTATTTTTTTTTGCTGATTCCATTGCAGAGGACTAAAAAAAAAAAGAGGGGAAAAAAAATAAATGTATTTCCAGCTTGCAGAGGTGGGTTTGGAGTTAAACCACCACATCCAGAACCCCCAAACCCACGTCCCACAAGCTCCAAATTCTCCTGAATTCACAGCAAAGTTTATCATGATTAAACCTTTATAATATCACAATGAGAAATTATATTAATTAATACCATGTACCTGAAGTTTGGAGCTGCTGAGGAACTTCCAGCTCTGTTTAAAAATACAAACCAGCAGAGCAGGGATGGGAAAAGCAGATTCTGGGAGTACCAAACTCTCCTAAAAGGTGCTTTAATTAATGTTAATAAAGCAGAATGAGGTAAACCTCACGTGCCAGTGCAGGGAAATCACATTATTGTTTAATTTTTCTTTTCTGCTGTAGTTCTTGGAAAAGCTCACCCTGATACACCAGAGGATTTGGTCTGCAACAGTAAAAATGAGATAGTTTTTTAATTAAAAAAAAAAAAATCACAATGAGGCAGCAGAAACGGGTCAGAAATGTTTTCACTATATATATATATATATAAAATTAGTTAAATTACAGATTTCAAGTTATTATTTCTGTTTACAATTAGAAAAAAATAAATAAGGAGAGCAAATGTGAGGGGGTATCACTGCAAGGCTGAGTCTGGAGCAAACCCTGGGCTGGGAGTGGGGAGTTTATGGGGAGTTTATTTATTATTCCCCAAAACCTCTGCACATCCATGGGGGTGTTTCTGCCACTGCACATCCCAGAGCTGCTCCCCCTGGAATCTGTGTCCTTCCCTAATCCCATAATCCACTGAAATGCCTGTTCCTGCCCCTGGATGTGGATTAGAGCCTGTAGTAACATTTTTAAAAGGAATTTAGCACAGCACGAGCGATTTTAATTAAAAAGCTCCAGCAAACAAGTGCTGGAGCACATTTTTCCAAAGGGACAAAAACCAAATCCTCAAAGACTTGAAATTTAACTCCAGCTTTGAACAGCAGGGCTGGGAAAACGGGGATGAGGTTTTGTCTTCTCTGCAGGCTGGATGTTTAACTTGGAGGTTTGGTATTTAAAACCTTAAATTGGGTAAAAACACGGATTTTTGTCTGATTTCTCCTATGCAGAGAGCATCATCACTCCCATTTTTTAACCCTCTGGTTTAAAACACATTGGAGACACTTCCAGGAGCATCCAATTAAACATTAAAAGATGATTCTTGTTTAAAAAAAAAACAAGTGGAGACACCTTAAATTGTCTCTGAAAATGAAACCTCAGAACTCAGGCAGGTGCTGGAGCAAGGAGCAAACACCTAAAAAAATCAGGGCTTTGTTGGGATTTCTCATAAATGTGGGCACTTAATTCCACTTAATTAAAATCAGGCCCCAGGCTTAGTCACACACTTAAATGCCCAATTGCCTTTAAAAACCTGACAATTAAATGAGTGGGTTTTTTGGGGTTAAAACTGGCACAAAGCCCTGAATCTTCCAGACACGGAATGGAAATTCCACCTCGGACCTCTGAGCCAAAGATGCTGATTTGTATCAGCCAAGAACATCCCCCCCCTCCCCAGCCAGTCCCACAGGCAGGAAAACAATTTGGGAGCAGTTGGGAGAAGTGGGGAGAGTTCACAGCACTTCAGACCCTAAAACAAAAATAAGGCTGAGAAAGGGAAAAATAAATTAAAAAAAACAACAAAACCACCTGATTTAAACCCCTTTCTGGCAAATTTGCCAATGGAAACTCTCAAAGACCCAAAAGAGGAGAAAGACTGAGCTTGGGATTAATCAGCATTGGAAGTGATTTAATAATCAGCCTTTAATCTCCAGAACAAGAGAAATGTGCAGCCAAAGGACATTAATTCCTTTGTTTGCTAAGAGGTATAAATGGTGAGAAGTTTTGACCCCCCCACTACCAAAAATTCAGGGTGAAGAAAGACCAACAGGATGCTGCTGGATTCACCAGTGCTGAAGATCTTCTGCCTGACCTCTCTCTCTTTCCTGTTTCTTTCTCTCTCTCCACCTCACATTCACTGTTAAATAATAAATATTAATATTGACTTTGGCACATGGCCTTGTTTGCACCTTGATTCAGGCACAGGCTTCTCCAATAATCAGATTTTAACACACCTTCTGTGCGGTTTAAGGTTCTTTAAGCCAAGTAAAAGGGCTGTTTAAGCTTAAATTACACCAAGCTCTGAATATTCCTGACTTTTGCAGCACTGGGATGGGTTCCAGCCACCCCCTGCTCACTCCCCTGCCTCTTCAGAGACTCACCTGTCTCCAGGTGACTCTGGGCTCAAAAATTCTCACCCAGGAGAGACAGAAACTGTTCTCCTTCCCCATCCAAAGAAAGGAAGGGAAGGATCATTAACCACTTACATGTCAAGTCCTCTGCTCATAAACCTCACCTATAAAACTGCACAAAAAGCAGCCAGAACCAAACCTCCTCAAGCCAAAGAGCAAAGTGGGAAGGACATAAAGATCAGCTGAAAAATTCTTGCCAAGGTCAGAGCTCCTCCTGTGAGGGTTTTTTTTTTTGGATTGGTTCCCTCCTCCAGGAAAAACCTGCTGAATGCACAGGATACATCTACATGTTAAAGGTGTTAAAGAAGAACAAACAAAGGCTGGAAAATAAGAGTCACTGGGCACCAAAATACCCAAAACCTGGCAGCTGGTTTGCTCACCCCCTTCCCTGGGATTCCCACTCTGTCTCATGGAAGGAGTTAAAAGCCAACCTGCCCTGGAAAGGAAATGCACCCAGGAATGAGGGATCAGGGAGCTGCAGACTGGGGGAAGGCACTGAATTAACAATAGGTGCTGTTAAGATGCACTTCAGACACCTCAGACCACATCCTGTTGTTCTGCCTGAAGCAAAATCCTCACAAGAAGACAAAAAGTTCTTGTTCAAGTGAAGTTTGGGAGGATCCTGAGTTCCCCCCGTGAGCAGCAGCAGCAGCAGGAAGAAAGCGGTTACAGAGGGGAGGAAGGAGTGGAATAAAATGGAAGACAAGAAACCCCTGTGGTTTTCAAGTCAAGTCTGTGTCCCAGAACATAATGAGGAGCTGACACGTCCTCCAAAGCTCCAGGGAGGGGGGGACCTGGCCAGGGTGTCCAGGAAGGATTCCAAGATTCCCCCTGGGAAGCACCAACCCAGAGCCAGCTGTGAGTGTGTGCAGCAAACAGGCTGTGCATGGATGTGATGTGACTGCCCTGCAACCTCTGAAACGTCTCCAACCTGGAGCTGATGGCAACCCAGGCTGACTCTGGGGTGAAGACAATCTGTCTGACAGAGCCAGCAGCTCCTGGAGTCACTCAGGAGTCACAAGAATCCAGAAGAACACAGGAAAGGACAACTTCAGCTTGAACAAAACCCTCCCTGGGCCTTCACTGGGTTTGTTTTTCCCTGAAAAACTTCCATGAGGTTTAACAAACTTCCTTTTTTCACTGGGAGCCATTTCTGTACATAATGAAAAACCATTTCTGGCTGTGATGAAACCCACTTCAGTCAGGTGAGCACAAGAAAGGTGCAGTGGCCTTCAAAAAAACCCCCAACCCAAGAGTTAATTGTATTTCCTACTGTGAGCAACATCCTCAGCAGGTTTTCAGTGGCTCCCCCCACCTTGTACCACATAATCACAAGTTAAATGACAAGTTAACACTAACAAGTGAAATTATTTCCTGGAAGAGAAAGCCCATGGCAAAATCTTCCTCGAGAGTGATGACAAATGAACTCCAAACAGCCAAAGTTTTATATAAGTTCAGAAATTCCAAATTCCTCAGCTGGTCCCTCTTTCCGAGTTTTAAGAATCTTTGAACTCTCCAAAGAAGCCTCAGTCTAAACTTTGCAGGCAAACTCTCACATTTCCTGAGTTCCACAGTGAAAGGGAAGAACAAGAAGTAATTTTTTGCCAATCCCTGGAAAACATCAGGGAAAAATAACAGCCAGGACATGAACAGGGCAGTGCCAGAGGCAAAACCCTCTGCCTGAATGGGACAAGAGAATAATTCCTACAAATCAAGGAAGCCTCCAACTTCACTTGCTTTTCTGCTGCTTTGGGGTGATGCATAAATGTGGCTATCTAAAGAAATTGTGAATTATGCAGCTTGGCAGGAAAACTGAAGTTCTTTGTGATGCATTTGTCCTGAAACAGGTGGTTTGGGGAAGTCCTGCTCCACACAGGATTCCAGTGGCAGCTCAGCCATGGGAATTCTGTGCCTGAGGCCCATCTGGTCCAGAAATAACACTGATATTTGTGTTGGATTTTTGGTCACTATGCAACTGAGGGCACAGGTTATTCCTGCAGTGCCACAGCCTTTCCTGCAAGGACCACGTGACTTTAAAGACATGAAAACCTAAAATCATGTTGATTTTTTTCTCTATACAAATAGAAAGACATCCAGACAGAGCAGGGAATAAATAACTAGAGGAAAAATTAAACAGATTCTCCCCCCATCCTCCAAGGAAAGAAAAGAGTAATCCAAGCAACTGGAAAGGAGGTGGTTAATTGTCAAGCCTTTCACATCCCAGATCTAAATGGCTCCTTAAAGTCTAGTCTATTAAAAACCTGGATCAGAGGCTGGAAACCAAAGGGCAAGAACTGCCACAAATGGGGGTAGGGGGGGAAAAAAGAGAATTACTTGTGTTTGTGTGAATTTGCCTGGCCAAAGGAAGGTTTCAGGACATAATTAGAGTCTCGTGTCTGAGGTCAGGATGGAGAACTGGGTTTGCACATCCATCCTCTGCAAGTTGCTGGGACCAATCCAGCCCTGGTACCAGTGCAACTGGGACCAGTATAATCCTGGTACCAATGCAACTGGGACCAGTCCAGCCTCTGGTAAAAGTGCAGCTTCTCTTCATCTCCCACATTCACAGGAGAGACCTTTTACACCCCTTTAAAAAGCACAAAGTTTTGTCCCAATTCCCAGACACAGGAATGGACCACAGAGGTGACAGAACCCAGGGAGCACCTCAACTGCTCTGGAGAGTTAAAAACCAGTGAAATCCTCACAAAGGATGGGGAACTCCCCCCTGGGAGGGAGCAACTGCTCCCTGGAGCAGAGCTGGGGTGAGGCAGGGGTTGCACTTCATCCCAGACACACATAGTGACAGAAAAAAGGCTTCTCTTGTTTGCTCCCAATGCTCAGGTCTCTGCCTGCAACCAGGGATCTTCAGGGACTGCACCTGCCACCCCACACCCGACAGCTCAGGAGCTGCTGCTTCCCAGCAGGAATGGCTGGGATCTGCTCCACTTCATGCAGATCACATCTTGGCTCCTGAGGGATCACAAACACGGCTAAAACTCACATGAAAATACTGCTGGACACATCTCCCACTGCTCTGCCTCCCCTTGCCTCAGACCCCCGGTGCAAATCACTCCTGGGACACATTTAATCCGGGCAGGAGCTGCTGGAATTGCAGCAGGGAGCAAACTCAGGGCAGACAACACTAAAACAGACGAGAATTCCAGTAGGGATTAGTGTCACAGGGAAACCAGGGCTTAGGGAACACAGTCAGTGACAGTTCCTTTTGGTATTTCCCCAAGGAAAACTCCCAGGGAGTGCATGGAATGGCAGGAGGGATCACCAGGCTGTGGGGTCAGGGACAAGGAAGCAGCCACTCCACCGTGGGGGTTGGATCCTTCCTCACTGCAGCCCCTGCTCCGAGGACACAACGCTGGATTTCCTGGTTTTTGGGGGTGGAGGGGGAGGTTTGGCTTCCCTTCTGCTGGGCAGAGGTGGAGCAACCTGAGAAGGAGGAAAACACACAGCAAAAGAAACCATTACTGGCACGTGGAGGCATTTTGCTTCACCAGATGAGAGATCCAAAAGGTCCTGAGGCTTCTCTCAGGGCCAAATCTTTGGAATCAGTCTCCCAGCACCACGTGCACTCCCTGACAGGGGCAAACAAGGACACATCTCCAGGAGGTAACGGGAGTAGATATGTTTTAGTTGCTAAAATATGCTTCTGGATACATTTAAATGGATCCTGACCCACAGCCCAACTTTGCCAGTTGTTCCCCTGTCCCACCTTTTGTCTCTCAGCACAATGGCCATAAACCCACCTCCCTCCAGCTGCAAAACTGGATTATTTTTATCTTGCTGGCTTGATGAGCTGCACCATGCAGGGGCCAAAAGGATGTAAAATGCTCCCAAATCAGAACAGTAAAACTAACACCATAAAAGGGGAGCAAGTGAAGTTCCAATTAAACAAGCCACATCCTGCCTGTCTGGCACAGGGGATTGCAGCATGTTGCTTATTCTTGCAGAAAACTGCATTAGTAGGTTCTTTTCAGCTGTTTCTCTGCCTGCTTTAGGGGGCATCCTGTAAATAAATGAGATGTGAAAGGCCAGGTGAGCAAGGAGCTCATGTGGCTCCACCACTTCTTAGCCAAAACTGCCAAGATTTCAGGGCTGTTTTAACCAAGGGCAGACAGAGACAACTTTCCAACAGCAAAGTAACAAAACCCTTCAGCAAATACTTCCCAATCTCTCTTTGCAGCCCTACGAATCCTTTTCCTTTGGCTGCAAGCCAAGGGCAGTGTTGCAAGCCAGGACATGTTAATAATTAGTTTCCTTACAAGACTCAAGGGAAAGAGGCTCTTTCATTAATCCCCTTGAAGCAGAGGCTCCCCCAGCACATCCCTGGGGCTGGAATATCTCTGCCAGTCACACCAGTGACTGACTCCACTGGCTGCTTCCAGAAACACAACCAAAATTCCAACCAAAGAAGGGCAAAGTCCAAAACCTCCTCCTCATCCCACACCTCAAGGCTTTCTGTCACTGCCACATCCCAGTGTCACATCCCTGAATTAAGTGATCAACTGTTTTCTTGTCTTCCTGTGCTGCCAGAGATAAAGGATTTATGAAGTGTGATCATTCCTTAAATTCTTTTGGGTCCCATTCCAGTTCATCTCACTCAGCTACTCCCCAAATCCTCTTTGCAAAGGGGACTGGGGAAGACATTTGTGCCTTTAAATTACAAAAGGTGCTTCTTGACTGGAGTTATCTGCACATGAGGGATTCCAAGGAGCCTGCAGACACTGCAGTGTAAGAGAAACATCAGTGGTACAGCACAAAAAAGTGGCAATTTGATGTTCCTCGAAGGAAAGCACTTCATGGAATCGAGACAAAGGCTGTGGCTAAGGCAGGGATTTAACACAGGGTCTCTTAAGTCACTAATGACCTGAAAAACTTGATTCTTCTGAGCTGAGGACTTAAAAGGAGACATTTATCACCTCGGAAACGGGTGAAATTCCCCCCTTTCCTTCTTTTTCAGGCCCAAATTATTGCAGTGTTTCATGTTTTTGAAACTTTTCCATCGCGCTGCTTTATCTGTTTTCAATATCTCTTCCCCCCCCCACACACAGGTTTTCCTGACCAAGGACAACACAACTCCCACTTGGAAAAAAAAATGGAAAAAGGGCCTTCACTCAATATCCTTCTCCTGAAGCAAAAAAACCCCACTTTTTTCTTCTTTTGTGGTTTCAGGGAGTGAAGCAGTAAAACGATTAGACAAGACTCAAGCAGCACCACCCTTGAAAGCAGCTCGGAAAATTCCACTGGTGCCTCTTTCTCAAAAGCTGTTTTCCAAAAAAACGTCAGTTCTCATTTCCTCACCTCGGCAGAATTCCTGGGGTTGCTGTTCTCATAGGGTTTGCTTTTGGGTGGAGGGGGAGGTGGGGTTGCCAATCCGTCAGCCTGCAACGAGGGAAAACCTAAAAGCAACAACAATAATAAGAAAAGACATTAAAGTCGGTGGAAAAGGAACAGGAAATGGGACTGAACACGTGGAATTTTAAGGGAGGTTCGTTTCATATCTTGTGCTTTCCATCTGCCAACAGTTCTCTGCTTTTTAGCAGCTAAACCTGACTGGATTTGCTGGAGTCACAGTTGTGTCTCCCCCAAGTTCCAAATGCCCAGAAGAGATTTTCTCTCCACCAAATGGATGTGAGCTGATGTGCAACCTGCACTCCTGAGGGAGCAGAGAGCTGCATCCTTTAGCACATCTGCCATGTTCAACCCCAGAACCCCCTTAGATTTTAACTCCACCTGATGGAGCAGATAAGGACCCGAACTTCAGAGGGATTCTGCCCCACTCCTGAGGGCAATTAAACCCCCTTGCTGCTGGGAGAGTGAGGTTTCACATTCCTCTCACGGATCTTTCTTCAGAGTATTCCTGGATTTGTTTGTGTTTCTGGTTGTCTCCTCACCCCTCACGTGAATTTTTTGGTTTAATCCCCTCACAGCAGTTTTATGCTGGTTTGGTTCATTGCCTACACTGGATTCTGAATTTATATCCACACACCAATTTCTGCTCCCTTAGAAAAAAAAAGAGGAGCAGACTGAGAACTGCAACAGCAGGGGATTGCCAGGGGTGACACTGCACAGGTATTTTTACCTTGAGCCATATTTAAATGTTGCTGCAGCATTAACTGCTGGATATGCAAGGAAGAGATTTCCCCCCTCTTCTTTTTCAGGACCAGATGATTGTGCTGTTTTATGTTGATCTATGTTTTATGTTTTACATGTTGGAAACTTCTGCACCAATTTTGCTAATTCTTCAAGACAAATTCCACCTCTTTCAGGTGTAACTTTACCAGCTCATTTTCCAAGCTGAAGAGCAAGTTCTACCAGACCATTCTTTACCACATGATGGGAGTTTGTTCATTAATTAACAAAGCCCTCAGGCCTTGCCCAGGATATTTAGGCATCGAGCTGATCAGGAATGTCACGTGGGATTGCTGTGGTTCCAGCCTCTGAATCCACAGGAGATGCTCTTCTAGACATGACTTGATTTATCACCTACATTGACTGCATGTGATGTTCACCTCAAGGTTTAATATACCTCCCACAAGTCACAGAATTCTGGAATGGTTTGGGTTGGGAGGGCCCTTAAAGCCCATCCAGTGCCACCCCCTGCCATGGGCAGGGACACCTCCCACCAGCCCAGGTTGCTCCAGCCTGGCCTTGGACACTTCCAGGGATCCAGGGGCAGCCACAGCTTCTCCGGGCAACCTCTGCAAGGGCCTCCCCACCCTCCCAGGGAGGAATTTCTTCCCAATATCCCATCTAACCCTCCGTGTTTGCATCTTGAAGCTTGTCCTGGCACTACAGACCCTTGGAAAAAGTCTCTCTTCATCTTTCTGGTACAAGTCAATAGAGAAGCAATCAAGAAACCAACTGAAAAGGATAAAAACTGTTCTCTGGAATTCCTCTAATATCTTAATTTTAACAAATGATATGTAAGTGACAAGTGTGACCCTTGATAACACAGCCAAATTTTGTGATCTGCCAAAAATGCCTACAAACATTTTCAGCTTAGAGTCGCTTTCTGTGATCTAATGCAGGGCACTTCCTCCCTCCCTGCTTCCCTCCCTCCCTCCCCAGTGTGGTCACCTCAGCACACAGAGACTGATTTCTAGAACTTACTTTGGGTCCTGGGGGTTTTGGGGGTGATGGGAGGTGGGCTGCGAGTCGACTGCTGGAGTGGAGAACCCTGAAGCAAAGTCAGTCTGTTGTCTCCCAGCTGGAGACTCTTTGGCCTTTGTGCTTTCCCTGACGTGCCCTGGTTGGAACAAAGACAAACAAACCCTTCAGAAGTCAGCCAGGTACGAGCAGACTGGTTTTAGTGGCCTCAGAGTACTAAGTAAGGCAGGAAAAGTGTGAGGCTGAAAAGCTGCTGCAGTTCTGTGAATAAATCTGGAAGGGCAGTGGGGGTGAAGTCCTCCCAAGAAGTCAAAAATCTGAAATTCTGGGTGCAGGTCAGGGCTGCTGGTGTCACCCAGCTCCTTGGGGCTGTGAAACAATCCTATTTTAGGCTTTCCAGAGCAAATCCTTTGCATCTGGGACTCGGGAGATGTTCCATGTGTGTCCTCTGTGCTCTTCTCTCCAACCATGAGGCCACAAGAGTCCAGTGCCTGAATATCAGGCACCTTTTAAACATCAGTTTGTTGTTTTACAGACCAGCCTGTCACTTAAACATGTAATTAAACTCACTGGGCTCTTCAGAGCTCTGTTCTCCACCCCTGGGATTTCTCTTTGCACAGAGGAGACCACACACTGCTGAATGTAAAACATTTAAAGCCCAAATCTGCTGGACACACAGCAAACCTTTGCTTCCCTCTGGCTTTGCAGCTCCCAAACAGCTCAGCCAAGAGCTGCACAAAATCAGCCTGTCCAATTCTTGTGCTGCACTAGAGCAGCTATAAAACCAGCTTTCTTTGAGTTCTGCAGTGCTCTTAAGCAGGGCTGTAACCCTGGGCTGCTCATTCCCTTCACTGAGCTGGTAACACTTGGAATTTGCCCTCAGAGATGTTGGGGAGAAGGGAGGGTGGGTGCTGTGTTTGCATCTCTCAGCCCTCTGCAGTGCAAAGCCTTGGACAGACATTCCCCACCGTCCCAGCAAACAACACAAATGGGCTTTAGCCCAGATATTTTCCCTCTAGTTTTAGTTAAATCAAGTGATCAGCAGCTGCCATCAGTGTAGGCACAGGGGCCAGGCCTCCCGACCCATCAACATTCCCAACTCCCAGTTTTCCTCCCCTGGAAAGCCTGTCACCATCTGAAACCCAGTGACACCATCCCAGCTCCCCTTTTAATAAACATCCTGCAGCCTCCAAGTGCTGGCAGCACCACTCAGGTTTGATGAGAATTCCTGAAAATGCAGGACCTGTTCCTGCCAGATTCTGTTGGGAACTTGAGAGAGAAAGAGAAACACAAGAATTCATGTTTTCTCATTATTTACACAGCCTGTGTTAAGTCAGATTAGTATCACTGAGCTGAAATGCTCAGGTGCCCAATTCTCTCATCCTCTGACAGTGCAGCAGTGTTTGCATCAATCAGGATAATATTCCAAGGTTCTACAGCTTAACCTGTGGGCTGAAAGTTATCCCTGTGCATTTGTGATTGCTCTGAGTCCCACTGCCAACCCTAATGCCCAAAGCCCCAAGATATTCCTCATTACAGCCTCCTGTGGGGGTTTAGATTCCCTTTCATTCCTCTCCTGCAAATTCCTGAAGGAATAACCACTCTGCCCCCATGCAGGAGGGTCTGGAGCAAAGCACAGCCTGGAACCAGGTTTTCCAAGTCCCAGGCTGGTGACTTAAGGACCAGCCCATCTTTTTTCCCTTCCCCAGCCCCTCAGACTGCTCTTCACCTCGCAGCACATTTGATTTGTGCAGTGATGCTGAGTGACAGCAGCTGAACATCTGGCCTGGCAGCTGGATTCCTGACTGGGATAGCAGGGATTGCTCCAACAAAAACAGGCCTACAGGGTGCTGAGAGCATCACACTGAGCACCTCCAGGAAGCACCAGAGCCTCCTGCCCCTCCAGCCAAGCTGCACTTGGGGCTGTGACACCGCTTTTCCACCGAGAAAAGCATCACTCAGATGACCAAGGCTTGTGGTATTTGAACCCCTCCCAGTATTTCCTGCACTTCCCAAGGAGCAGCGTGGCTGAAGGAGATGGGAATGCTCTGATCCTCCCTCCTGCTGGGGATTTTATTATTGCTGTCATCATTATTGCTTTACCATTTTGGAACTCGGTTCTGTTTCTGGCTCCTTCTCCACAATAACCTGAGACTTGCTAATGCTCCACTCCTTCCTCTTGAGTTTGCTGATCCTGTTGTCACCATCATCTTTCAGCTCCTCAGCTCTGGAGGACGTTGATATTCTTCTCTCCAAGAGAGGCTCCAGGATAGATCTGTGCCCCAAAAGAGGGGAAAAAACACAAGTCCATAAGACCTTTCAAGGGCTGCTTGTTAAAAAGCTGCCATCTCTTAGTTTGCATGGGATTATTGGGAAACAACTGAACGATGAACATGGATTTTTCTGTGAGATTTGTGCTGGGTTACCCCAGAAATTCTGAGTATTATTTCTTAAGTCTAATGAGATCTGTAAAATCACATTATGTAATGTATAAAAAGAATGTAAAGTGTGATCTGCTGCAGAGGGAGCCAGACCTGTGTTTTATGCTGAGTCCTTGAGCAAGTCTCCTAAGCCCTCTGCTTATCACAGATGTAAATTAAATGTACAGAGAGGTAAAACCAGGGAATATTTCCATGCGTGGCAGCTCCCATCCCATGGATGCAGCTGCAAACAGGGTGGAAACAAGTCCTGTGTGACTTACTCACCTCTTTGCTGACCACACCAACATAAACCACCCCGTGGTGTCTTACACCTCCTGTTTTCCTGGGAAGCAGAGACAATGTGTGTTGTCCAAAACACACCCCACCCCTCTTCAGTGCCAGGCAAATAATTTGGACAGCAGCTGTGGGCTCAACTCCCAGAACTATCCCTACTTGTGCTCCCACTCCCTGCCTATAAAACAAGGGACATTCCCATTTTTAAACGTGTGTTACTAAGGAATAAACCCTGCTTTTAAGGAGTGACTAAAACCCTCACAAAGGTGTTTCTGCAGTGCTCAGACCAGGGGTAAAGGCTCTTACTGACCCATCTGAGCCTGGCCTGGAGGAGGTGCTGTCAGAGGAGGTGGAGGATGTGGAGACCACAGAGGAGGCCACAGAGGTGACTGAGAGCCTCCTGAGGGTGGAGGACATGATGTAGGGCAGCACCACAGAGCCCGACCTGCTCGGCTTCCTCTCAGTCAGGGATGGGGGCTGCGGGCAAAAACACAGTGAGAAACCACACACCACCAGCTCCCAGCGGGGGGAAAAGGGGGGTTTGGGATGCTCTGGAGGCAAAGCACTGCCCAGCCAGGCTGGCTCACCAGGGTGATCACCCCGTACTGCTTCTCCACCTTCTTCCTGAGCTCCCTGAAACAGGAGGTGAGCCGCTCGTGCAGAGGCCTCAGCTGCTCCGTCAGCTTCTCCCCGTGGATCCGGATCCCCTCGGCCAGCAGGGGCATCTGGAGGGAGGGGAAAACGAAGCTCCATGAGGATAAATCAGCCCTGCTGCTCCGGGAAGGGATTTTTGAGACATTCAGAGCACTGAAAGGACTTAAATCAACGAGGTTTGGGTTTGAAGAGGCAAAAATAAGCAATGACGAGGTGAGGGAAGCTCAGCTACTGACTTGTGGCACTCAAGCTTGACAGTCTGAGTTCCATGAGCTGAAAAATAGGACCATTTTCCCCATTTATACCTACAGTTCCAAGGCCTGGTTGGAGCAACCTGGGCCAGTGGAAGGTGTCCCTGCCCATGGCAGGGGGATCCCTTCCAACCCAAACCATTCCCTGATTCCCTCTCCGAGGCCATTTTCACTGCCCTGAGGGTCAAACCAGACCAATTCCAATGGTCACATCAGCGGGTCTGATGATTTCATGAGGAGGTAGCAGATATTTGGATCCTCAGGAGGGAAAAGCCCTCACTCCTTTGGCAAATATTTCAGAGTGGCACAGAGCACATGGAATATTTTAGGGCCGTAATTTTAGGATGCAGCAGTTTCCTTAAAATAAAAAGCGACTCTGCCCTGCCCAGCACCTCTCTCTGAAAAAAATGGTGATGAAAAAACACCTGCCCTCCCAGTCCTTCCCCAATTCCATACCTGGATGGCGATTTGTTGCTTCAGCAGCTCAATTTTATCTTGATCTTCAGGACGCTCCTGAAGATACTTCTCTGTGAAAAAGGCCTGAAAGCAAAGAGAGAAGATGACAAAGGTGACACAAACACTTCCCTGCTTTCCCAGTGGGAAATCCCTGTAATTCAGAAGCAATTCATTGCCATAATTCCTCATATTATGCCAATTTTTGCCATCTCCCTGCCACCGAGCTGAGGGAAAAGGAACCAGGGTTATTTGTTGAGAAATGGGGAGAAAAGGGCTGTTTTGTTTCAATAAATAATTTCAGTGAAACACACATTTAAAAAAGTTACTCCATCAGAAAAGTCTTACTCAATTCCAGCTCCCCTCTCAAACCAATATTGATTTGAATAACCAAGGTTACATTAATTCTCCCCTCAGTGCAAGGAGCAGACCCAAAATCTCACATTTTCACCTCAAAAAAGCCTCTTTAGTTTTCAGCAGCCAGTGACCCACAGCACACAAGGACAACCCACACCTGCTCAGAGGTGACCAGAGCAGCTCCTGCTGCAATTCCCTTCAGCTTTAGGATTTAAACCCTTAAATCCAACATTTTCACCTGGGGTTTGTCACAAAGATTCAGGATGTTATGATCCCCAGGATGTGCTGCAGTGTCCCATTGAAAAGGATCACAATTCCTGGTGGGAATATTTAATTTTTCTCTTTTTTTCCTCCCTAATTATTTTTTAATTTGGCTTTGAAATGCATCCCTGAACTATTTCAGCCTCTAAATGCATTTTTTTCCTTCTGTGTGCCATTAACTGCACTGTGTGGACAAGTGTTTATAGGGCTGGGGTATGATCCCAAAAAAGGCTGATGGCAGGAGGAGGTGAGCCTGGGAAAGGGCTGCTGGGGGGGTCCCAGAGGAATTGTCTTCAAAGTGTTCAATTATTGCAAGAAGAAAGATGTTAAAAATGCAGACTTTGGTTTTTTGCCTCCAACAAAACAATTAAAACTCAAGGTTTGAGCCGCCCACAAAAGCCAAATGTTCTGATCTTCAGCTGAAATAGGAAAATATGAACCAGAAATGAGTATTTCCAGATGTGGTTACAGATACTTTGTGTTTCCTAGTTTTAATTGCTTTCCCACTTTCGTAATTCTAAACTTTCTGTCAACCCTAATTCATAAAATGGGAGGATTTAGGGCCAAATTCAGCCTGGCAAAGTGTGCAACTCCTCTGCAACGAGCAGAGTTAGACCCCAGATAAATCAGCCCCTCTCCCACTTAACTTGTGTACTTCATTCCATGTGACTGCAACACATCTGAGAAGAATTAGATGTGTTTTAACACCATCACTTCAGTTTAGGGAAATAAGCACTAGATTTTTGTGCTGGGAATGTCACCATAAGGTACCAGGAATCAACAGCTTAAATTAAACATCACAAAAAAGAAAGGCCCTACACTGGGGTCAGCTGGATAAACCTGGGGAGGAAATACTGCTTTTTTTTCCTGAAATATTTGCTTGTTGCTGCAAGACTCCACTGGAAAGGAGGCCCAGGAGAGCTGGATCATCCCCCCCATGGCAATGCAGAGCACTAAAACTGAACACTACAAAGGTTTTCCACCTTGTAGGCAGTGGAAATCTCTGCTCTTTGTTCTTTTCTGCTCTGCTTTGAGCTTTGAACACATGGATACAGGATGTGCCGTGCCTGGGGAACATCTGGGGACTGAACTGAACCTCCCAGGTTTCAATCCTGGTCTTCAGCACTGCAGAGGTCATGGAAGTGAGCTACACATCAGAGGAACATGGAATGGTTTGGGTGGGAANACCCTCCCAGGGAAGGATTTTCTCCCAATATCTAATCTAAACCCACCCTCCTTCAGCTCAAGGCCATTCCCTGTGTCCTGTCCCTCCAGCCCTTGTCCCCAGTCCCTCTCCAGCTCTCCTGGAGCCCCTTTAGGCCCTGCAAGGGGCTCTCAGGTCTCCTTGGATCCTTCCCTTCTCCAGGTGAACCCCCCCAGCTCTCCCACAGGGTTCTCCAGAGCAGAGGGGCTCCAGAAATGTGAGCAGGACCTTTTCATAGTTGGTGTATCCCCCCATCACTGCTGGGTCCACGATCCCGTTGAGGAGCATGGACAGGGGATGCACAGGGAGGCTCCTGTCCCAGATGTGCTGCTGGACAATGTTGGTGATCTTCTCATTGGTCAGCTCCATGGTTTCTATGGCATTCTCCAAGGGGCTGATCTCTTCCTGATGGAAAAAACCCAGAAACAAACAACAGAATAAACGATATTAGAATAACCAAATAAAACATCCTTCCCTGGCAGGGTGGGGAGGGATTGGGATGGAATTCCCAGAGAAGCTGTGGCTGCCTCATCCCTGGAAGTGTCCAAGGCCAGGTTGGAGCAACCTGGGCTAGTGGAAGGTATCTCTGCCCATGGCAGGGGGTGGAACTGGATGAGCTTTAAGGTCCCTTCCAACCCAAACCATCCCAGGATTCCACGAGTCTCTGATTTATTCCTCTCCACTGAATATAAAATTAAGGAATTTCAGTAACTGATATGCCACATCCAAAGGTGGAAGGACTGGCAATCCTAACTGTTCCAAGGGATTCCTGGAGGGACTGGAGGGCAGGAGATCCAGCCCCACACACAACTCACCGTGGTGACCTGCTTGACCTCAAACCACTTGAGGATGCCTGGAAATGAATAGGCTGTGGTGTAGGTTGTCCTTTCTATCCACATGGTCTAGTCAGAGAAGGGAAAAAAATGCCAAGATGTAAGGAAAATATTGCTCTTGCAATTCAATTCTCCCCTGTGGAGTGTGAGGCTCCCAGAACAGGCTGGCAGGACCTTCCCCAACCATTTTCACCTGGGCTAAGTGGGAGGGAGCCCCTTGCTGTGCTCTGTAGGAAGCTGGGGCTGCACAGCTCAATATTTATGGATTCTGAATGCTAAAACTCCAGCTCTGGAGCCCCTGGACATTAACACACTGCTAAAGATTGCAATGCCAAGGGCAGCCTTTTTTTTTTTCTCCTACATTTTAATACGAAACCTCCCTGGGCACAGGTGGGGGGAAAATGGGACAGTTTTGGTTAAAATGCCCCCAACAAAACAAACCAAAGCCAAAGGACTCACAGCAAACTCGTTGTCTGGATCTTTCTCTCCTTTCCTGACTGGTCTGGAGTGTGTGAATTGCTGCACCTCGTTTGCTCTGTAGTAGCTGGAAAAAAGCAGAGCAAGTGCTGAATTTCCTCACCTCCCACCCTCCTTTACATAAATATTCAACTCTTTTTTCTCCCAATGAAGTTTAAAATGGATATTAAACAAATTTACACAGCGCACAAAGGCCTGTGCTTAAGTTACTTGGGAGAAATAAAAAGGGAATGCTGAGGGAAAAAGAAAATTAATTACTTCAGGATCTGTTCAGGAACAGGTTTATCTTTGTAATTAGGTGGCAGGTTCATCACAGGCTTCACAATAAAGCACTGCACATCTGAGCAGCTCTAGTTAAGGATGAAAAACCAGGAATCCTTTTGGGAAAAGGGGAGAGGGAGAGAGATACCCTTCCTGTTGTCAGCAAGTGTCAGATTCTCCACAATTCCCTGTGCTCTTGTCGTGTTTGAAGGAAAATACTACTTCATCACAAATCCCAGGCATTTGATTGCATCTTGTAGTTTGTGGGCTCCTCATGGATTAAAAGCCCACAGAGATAAGGGTTGTACAAATACTTATCCCAAAATCATGGAATGGTTTGGGTTGGAAAGGATCTTAAAGCCCATCCAGTGCCACCCCCTGCCATGGGCAGGGACACCTTCCACCAGCCCAGGTTGCATCAAGTCCCATCCAACCTGGCCTTGGACACTTCCAAGTATTGAAATTCCCCGGTGAAACGCTTGGGAAGCCTCAGAAATTGCTGATTTCTACTCTGGGGAACAAGAAAAAGGAAAGCAGGATTCTGCCCTGGCTTCTGCAGTGCATGGACATGGCTCTTCTCTCTCACCCTCCCAGTTATTTATCAGCCTCTGCCAGTACAGTGGGGCTGCCCCTCCTTCCCCCCCCCCCACTTTTTAAAGTAATAAATTTGAAGTAATTAATAAATCCAACCAAAGAAAGGAACTGTTTTTAACCAAGGAACAGCTACTTCACCTTCAGCTTTTGCACCTGTGAACCACCACAGACATGAAAAACCCCACCACATCAGTACCAGTATCCCCAAGCACAACATCTTATAA
Organism: Pachyramphus minor; assembly: GCA_013397135.1. NCBI lineage: Eukaryota > Metazoa > Chordata > Aves > Passeriformes > Tyrannidae > Pachyramphus > Pachyramphus minor. Next base: position 33,425 of record VYXB01002931.1, read on the forward strand.
TGCTCCTCCAAAATTCTGTTAGAAGGACCATGCCCAGGCTTCACAGACCAAGGAACAGGGAAGAGAAAGCAAAGCTGAAGGAATTTGCCCTCCATCAGCAGGTTACTTGTGGGAATCACCTGCCAACTGCCCCCTGAAAGGGCCCTGTGGGTAAAGGCAGCTCCCACACATCCTTTCCTTCGCTGAGGGCAGTTCCAAGGAGTGTTCTGAAAGCCAAAGCAAGGTCACCCTGCCCACACTGAAGAGCCAGCTGGACACCTGCCAAATCTGAGCCCCAAACTGCTTCAGATCAAGCTCTGAGCACAGGCTAATCCCTCCTCTCTCTCAGCAGAGCTGATTAGCTTGGGCACGGTGCCATGCTGAGCATCCACACAGCTCCCAGTCCCAAACTGGTGCAGGACTGCTCTGCTAAAGGGTGTAGGCAAAGCTGTGCACACTGTGCTGCTACCAAAGCAAAAGGACAAGTTATTTTATCACAAAACAGCAACAGATTAAACAGGAGGAAAAAAAGAGCCTGAGACAAAGGAGGTTAAAAAAGCCTGAAATTAAAACAAACTCCACAACCACCAAGGTCTGCCTAACACAACAAAGATCTGGGCACTCAAGCTCCTCATCTTCTCAGAAGGTGTTTGGAGGAGTCTGAGAGGAACCTGTCCCAAATCCAAGCTGTGCAGCTGCTCCCCTTTCTCGTGGGGCTGTGCCAGAGACCCGGAACCAAACACCCCCAAACTTTTGGTAGAGTTCAGATCTGGATCCAAATTTTTGCAGTTCAGGTTCATCTTGAGCCAAAAACATTAGAACAAACACAAACAGATGCAAAGGAAGTAGCTGAAACAAAGCAGCAACAGAAGAGGCATTTTTGATACCAAGTTTGGTCTTGACTGAATTTTAATTTCCTCTGTGGATTTCGTGCTTGGCAGGATTATTGCAAGGGAAGCATCTGGTATCACTGCTTGGGTTGTGCCTCTGTGCACAGGATTTTAAGGCCAAAATGGACCATCAGATGCTCCAGTCTGGCCTGTTCAGCACAGGCTACAAGCCCAGTAACTTGGTTTTTCCTGCTGTTCATCTGCCAGGGGCACCCCTGACAGTGAGTGGAGTCAGGAGCAGGGATGTGAAGCATCTGCACTTGGTCATGCTCAGAATTAAGAGGATCTTGAGCCCATGGGATGCTGTGACACAGCTGGAGCTCCACCAGCAGAGAGGCAAAATGATGAGAATTAAAAAATAGTAAGAATAAAAAAAAAATAAGAGTAAAAAAAAAAAAAGGTAAAAAACAGTAAGAATAAAAACAATAAGAATAAACCCAATAAGAATAAATACCAATGCAAGTAAATCCAATAAGAATAAAAAACAAGAATAAACCCAATAAGAATAAAAACAATAAGAATAAACCCAATAAAAATAAGAAAAAATAATAAAACCCAATACAAGTAAACCCAATAAGAATAAAAACCAATAAGAATAAAACCTATACGAATAAAAATAATAAAACCCAGTAAGAATAAAGGCAACACGAATTAAAAACAATAAGAACAATAAGTATAAAAACAATACAAATAAACCCAATAAGAACTACAGCTTGTTTAACTCTGACAGCCCCAAGCTGCCCCTCTTTCCTCAGCCTGTTTAAATTCCCTGTTCCAGCTCTGGTTATCCCTATTTTCCTGCCCTGTGCCTGCCTCCAAACCCCCCCGGAGCCATCACCTCCTTGCTTATTATTGCTGGTGACCAACTCCAGGAAAGAGGCAGCTCCTGAAGTGCCCAAAGTGCACCAGAAGCAAAAGATACACTGTTTTGGAGATGCCCTGATGTCCTCCCCAGGAGGGGCAGTGCTGGTCATCTTCTCAGCGCTGGGGAACTGCGTCAGCAGCTTCAGGTTGAAGTCCTCCCTCCGCTCGTACTCTTTGCCGCGGTAGATGAAGATTTTGTTCTGTGGGGAGGAGAGGAAAAAGAGAATGAGAACGAGCTTCCAAACACACCCAGAGCAGGCTCAGAGGTCTGGTTTATCAGAAGGGATGATTTTTAAGCTCGACAGACAGGATAGGTAAGGGAAGAAATGGGTTGGAGGGAGAGCACAGCAGCTCTGGGGAGGCAAGGCCTGGTAAAGGGAGCCTCAGATTTGCCCACAAAGTACACACAGAATCAGAGAATAGTTTGAATCAGAAGGGATCCTTTAGTTTGAATCAGAAGGGATCCTTTAGTTTGAATCAGAAGGGATCCTTCACCAGCCCATGGCCAATTATTTTTCCAGCCTGTCCACCTGGCAGTGGTGCTTTGTGGAAGGGAAGGATCCAAACCCATGCCCTGGAGGCAAAAGCCTTCTATGCCATTCCACCACACAGCTCTAACTTAACACCCTCCTCTTTGATGAAGCTTGGCTTCCACTGAAGGCCAGAACTTCAAACAGCTCCAGTCTGAGAATGTAAATATTCCTGAATTTTCAGTAATAGTCAGGAATGTTTTCTGGTAACACACATAATTCCATCTCTTAAGTGTCTCTTTTTAGACACTGAAATGCTCTGAAATACTTGAGGGATTTAGATCTGTCAGTGACATTCAAAGGAAAAGGAGTCTGGCATCAAATTCTCTTGGAATCTGTGCAAAGGTTGGGACTTTTGGGGTCTCCACCACTGCAGGAATGGAGTGTTGAAGAATTCTTACCCGGAGGAAAGAGGGGAAACCCTGCCCATAGTATCCAACAGCAAAGTACTCTGGCTGAGGCCTCATTGCCTTCATGATATTCTCATAAAAAGTAGCTCTTTTTTTCTGGAAGACAAAACAAAAACCCACCACCCTTTCACTCTGGAGGGCTCCAGGACACTGCCAGGCTGCAGCTCACAGCAGCTCTCCCCTGACAGAACACATTTTACAATTGCCTTTCTCATCCAGTCCCTCCTACTTGTCCATTTACTTGATTAAATATTTGGTTTGTCTGGCTCAGAATCAACTTCATTTCCTGGTTTGCAGACATGAGAGCAGTGCCATGGCTTTCAGGACTCCAGAAGGATACTTCAAATCCTTAACTACTGGAGAGTCAATTAAATATAAATATATTCTGAAGCTGAGCAGACACAAATGGTGACAAATGTCAGAGAACTGGCAGAAATAAAACTGGGCAGATGAGCCTCATGTGAAAGAACATAAAGACCATCTGGTTCCACCTTTAACTACTAAAAAATATAATTCAGAACCAGGAGGATTCTGTAGTTCTGTGTTTTTACACAGTAGTTTTACCACAGAAAGAAACAGGTGATGAGATTTAGCGAGCCTGAAAATACACCTTGCAAGTGCTGCTTTATTTGATTAACAGCAAGACTTCTAAACATCTACCCATGGTATTGCCATGCTAATTAGGAGGGCAAAACCTACCTTAAAAAACCCAAAACCAAACATTACTCTAATATTAAACTTTACAAAGCCATGGGGGTTATGTTGCTTTGTTTGTCTTCAACATAAACGTGTTTTAGGCTTATCCTGCTCAACAATATTAATTTAAGCAGTTGGGAGTTATGTTAGTTTGTCTTTAACATAAATGTATTTTAGGCTTATGCTGCTCAACAACATTAATTTAAGCAGTCCAGGGTTATGTTGCTTTGTTTGCCTTTAACATAAATGTACTTGAAGCTAATCCTGCCCAACAATATTAAATTAAGCAGTGAAAGCAGTGCTGAAAATGGAGGGAAAAAATTCTTACCAGGAGATTCCCAAGCCCCTCATAATCAAAGACCTTGTTCTCATACATGTCAGCCAACTCCTTGCTCAGCTGAATGGCTTTTTCCCACATCTCCAGAGAGGGTGAAGGGAGGCAGGGGGAGAAGAAGAGCACAAATAACATAAAAAGACTCAGTTAAAAGCATCCATTAGCACAGACAGGTAAAGAGAACTGCAGCTGATTTTCAGCCAGGCTGTACTTTCATGCACTGCCAACTTCCCCCGAGCCCCTGTGATGTGCATTTTTGGCAGTAATTGTTACAGCCATAACAGGGCTGTTCATCTGTAGATCTGAAAGGCATTTCCAGAGCCAGGTTTCCACTGTGATCCTGACAGGGAAAACTGAGGCACAGGGAGGTGCAAGGACAAGTCTAACAGGGAAGAGAAGCCCAGGTGGGCTCTTCCTACAGCAGCACTTTAACAGGCTTCCTTGGCTTTGTCTCATCATGGAATGGTTGGGTGGGAAGGGAGCTTAAAGAGCATTTAATTCCATCCCCTGCCACAGACAGGGACACCTTCCACCAGCCCAGGTTGCCCCAACCTGGCCTTGGAACCTTCAGGGATGGGGCAGCCACAGCTTGTCTGGGAATTCCAGCCCAGCCCCTCCCCACCCTCCCAGGGAAGAATTCCTTCCCAATATCCAACCTAAATCTCTCATCTTTCAGCTTAAATCCATCATAAGGAGACATTTAACCCTGGTAGAGCCACCTCTCCACAGTGCAGCCACCCAGGATCAGGATCAGCAGCCAAGCCACTGCAAAGCCAAAAACCCAACAGACTTTACCCAGAAAAAGGAGGAAAACACCTCTAGTTTTCTCTAATACCCAGTATCCTGAACAGGTTTGATTTTCCAGGTGCTCCTCAACCAACAAGGGAACAGAAGGTTCACCAGGACAAACCATGCCCTGCTCATGCCACAGCAATAAGCCAGGCCTAAGCTTCAAAAGCCTGGTGTGGAATCCCCCCAGTCACCAACCTCAGCCAGCTACACTCACTCTGAGCCCAGGCCTGAGCACTGGGTAAACACTAAATACAGCCTGAAGTAAATTTTAGAGCCAGTATTTACTGTCAGAACAGTGGCAGACACTCACTTTGCCCCTGTCAAAGAAGGAGATGATTTCTTGGTAGAGTTTTTCCTTGAGCTCCTGCTGGGAGTAGACGTAGAAGCTGTCCCTCTGCATGAGGTGGGGGGCACAGGGCTTCTCAGACCACTGTTCAGAGGGAGAAAGGTGAAAAAACTGCTCATTTTCAGATGAATTAATCCTTTACAGGCTCTTACAGGGGTGCATTCAAGACAAATCATCATCAGTGCAAAGGAAGCTTTGCAGTGATATAAGCTGAGGCATTTTCTCCCAGCTCCCAATTATTATTAGTTGATATTAATAATGTTTCATTGTATTCATTCAACCGCTGTGCAGTTTGAAAAACTCACGGAGCTCCTTAATGACCTTTGTGATACAAAGTCACATTAAAAAAAAAGTGGGGGGAGAAGGGGGGAAGAATTGTGTGTTCTGAGCTGTTTGCATTTAGTTTAGAACCCAAAGCCTGGCAGTGGGAATTAAAAACTGGGTTTAGTGGGATACCTGGAGCAGCTCTGCATGGAGCAGCAGGGTATAAGCTGCCTCTGTGAAGTTCTCACAGTCTGTGTGCAGGTCCCGGAGTTTATAGAGATACCTGGAGAAAGGAAAAGCTGCTGTGCCTGGATGGGAAGGAATCCTCTGTCCATGTACCCCAAGGGAATGCAGGCTTTGTGCAGGATTATGGAGGGAAACAACCTACCTGATATAGATGTCCTCTCTCTTCTTTTCCTTATAAAAGTTCTGCCAAGAGTAGAGAAAGTCAAACTTACAGCACCAGGGATTTGCAGAATCATCCCTAACAAGTAACTTGAGCATCAGTTTTAGATGTTTTAAAGATGTTTAGTGCCATTTTGGCTACTTAGGTGCACATATCCCTGGTTCAGATGTTTTTAAGATCTTTGCTATTATTTTGGCTGTTTAGGTGTACAAATATATCCCTGTAATCAACCTTTTAATACAAGGTGGGGTCACCATCACCTCCAGAAAAGGGGCAAATCACACAAAGTGACAGCTCCTGGCAGTGGAACAGGGACCCAAACTATCAACTAGGCATCTCTCCTGCCTGTATTTCAGAGCTCCAGATCATCCTGTGGACAAGGATCAGCCCCATGACTCGATTTTGGACTGTCCATCTTCCCATGCTCATAGTTGAGAGCCTGATTTGGGCACATCATTAACCAGAACTGGCCCAAAGAACGAATTAAATAAAATAAAACCTAAAAAATTAAAACCCCCAAATAAACCCCAATTCCTTTAGGATCCCCCAGACAAAACCAGCTCCTCCAGGGTCCCCAGAAGCCAGGTGAGGAGTCCAGGCCCAGCCTCCCCCCTACCAGCAAGTTGACGGTGCAGCTCATGCGGTTCTCCTTGTTCTCGTCGTGCATGATGGTCCTGTAGTCCAGCAGGTTCTCCAGCAGGCTGCTGACCAGCAGGGCAAACACCTCCCCAGGGGCAGCCAGGTATTTGTGCTTCCTACAGTGCTCCAGGAGCCTGCAGGGACACCCAGGGCCAGCCGGGAACGCACAGTTACGGTTGGGAGTGGTGGTAAATCCCATTTCAGGGTCAGCGCTGAACACCCCCCACCCCCAGAGACCCAGGTCAGGCAGGTCAAAACATGACTTGTTGAGCCCAAAAATGGGTTCTTGGTGCTAAAATCTCTGATTCTGGTTTAACTTTGAGCCTGCTCTTCTCAAGCTTTTCTACTTTGGCACCTGACTGGGAGTTTTGACCTCCCAGTTTAGGGCAGTTGGGCAAGTTGCTGTAGAATAAACCCATTTTTTGGGGGCACTGTCTCTCTCCCTCACTGGAGCAATGAATCAAGGCTTCTTTGCATTAGAAAAACAGCCAAGTAAACTGTGAAAAAAGTCCTGTATAAAACTTACAGCTTCTCCAGCAGGATCTTGTACTGCTCGTCTCCTCGGCCACCCTCCACCTCCTGGTCCAGCTTGGTGATCAGCTCATTTTCAAACTGAAAAGGCAAAAAACCCCCACAATTAAATAGAGGAAAACTTCTCAGGGTGTCAGAACCAAGTCCTGGGGGATTACCTACACCCTGTGGTGTGCAGGGCAAGGAAACTGTCTCACTTATAACTGTCCTCAGTATATAAATATATATTGGGTACATTTTTTAATATCTATTTATACATAATATATAAATTTTCCATCCCACTGGGATGGAAAATCCGTTGTCTGCAGCACAACTGCAGTGTCCCCACCTGCCAGCTGAGATGGGAATGTCTGGTATTCCCAGGGGAAAGCTGGAAGAGTAAATCCTTAAAACTGCAGTGAAAACTCAACCTCGGGGCAAAAGTGCAGCTCCTTTTCCTTCCTTCCTTGCTGGTGCTTCCCCACAGCAATAAAAGGTAACTTCTGGAGAAATTATCCCAGGGCTGGAAGTCAGGGATCCAGATCCTGCTTCCTGCTCTTCCTTTTACCTGTGGAACCTCAAGCAAGCCCTGTCTGCCCCTATATCCCTGTTCTCCTTTCCATAATGGGGGCAGAATTATTCAAAAATGTGGGATGTGTTTTCAAATTCAGAATTACTGAGGGATTAACCAGTATTTAAACAACCCCATATATACAGTAACTTATCTATAGTAACTTATATTTACAGCCCAAAGTCTGTCTTGGGGGAATTTATATTGTTATTATCGAGGTGAATAACTAGACATTATTTTTTTGACTATTATTTTAGGCTCCCCAAATTATTTCCCAATTTAGATGGGCAGAGATGTGCATTATATTGCACATACATGTATTATATTGCACCTACACTGTATTACATTGCATATATTATATTTTCTTGCATTCCACATGTACAGATGTTGGATATTTATGGAATTCCCTTACCATATGGAAGTTCCTGTTCCCACTGAAGTTGAACTCACACTGCATCATGTCAAAGAAGATGGGAATTGTTGCTTTCCTGAGCTCAGGCTCTGGCACCAGGGTGACCTCCAGGATTGGCCCCACCATGGCTGGAATGAATTTTATCTTGTGAGGACCTGCAAGAAAGTCGAAGTCAGACACATCCAACAGCAGGATTTGGATATCCAAGGGCAGGATTTGGACAGCCAAATGTTTAAGCACATTGTAAAGACCATGAAGCACAAACACTGTGCTCAAAATGTCTGTTTTATGTGGTTAATGGCTACTTAAAGCAGAATTAACACCAGCACAGCTCCACAATTCACCAACAGTCCAGAAAATAATTCAGCTGAATTGCAAATCACAAAGGGTCTCTGAAAAATCCGATTTTTCCTTTATATGGCAGAACATCCTCTATAGGCAATCTAAGCCATTATCTCAGCAGCTGATGTGAGAGAAAAAAAATAAATCAGCTTTTACAAGTTATCCCCAGAAAAAGGGATTTTTGTGTGCTCAAACAGCTGAACCTGAAGTGCACTTCCCCACATTACACACGTGCAGCTTCTCTAAAGAAAGGAAGGATTTGAAAAACCCAGCTTGAGAGCTCAAATAAAGATGATTCTTTGGCTGGAACTCACCCAGGTTGTACCACATATCCCTTATTTTGAAGCCAATTTCTTTCCTCATATCCCCATACCTAGAAAAAGGATCAAAAGGCAAAGATGACAAAAGGTCTAAGCATTGGAATTACCTGAAGAATTTCATGGCAAACCCACAATTGTGACAGGAGGCTGCAGAGTTCTGAGGGCAGAATAAAAAGCTGCAGCTCTGCTGCCTCATGCAATTAATTCCACCCCGAATTTTGGGGTGTTTGCTTTTGTTTTTCCCTGAAGCTTTCACTGCTGACATGGAGAGAATGCATCAAGGTTTAATGATCAAGCTTCTTAAAGCAGGAAAAAGATGGCAAACTATGGGTGCCCTAATAAAAGTCTGTGTCAAGAACCTCAGAGGTCTCTAGGGACTTGATTCCAACTAAATGAAGAAGTGAAAGCTGCTCAGTTATTAAAAACTGGGGTATTTATTCCTACTTTTGGGGGATGAGTGGCTCTGAAGTGCTCTCACATTTGAAAAAACCAAAGGTGAGGGGCTGAAAAGCTGGAGGGGTTTTAGGATTCCACTCACCCACCTCACACAGAGGCTGAGGAATTGCAAAAGGGAACTTTGGGATCTGTGAAAAGCCTCTGTTACAGACCTTCCCCTGGAAAGAACCTTCTGCCAAGGGGCTGGAGTTCAGCTCCAACAGCTCAGGGTCTGCCTGCCCCGACTCAGACACCCCCAATCACCTCCTCCTGGTCATCCCTTTATCACCCCTCATTAATTAAACACTTCCCTGGCACCTCCTCTTGTCCTGAGGGTTCAGGGGGACGCCTGGAGCAGCACAAATGAAGCAAAAAGGTCCGGCAGGTTTGAAATGTAAACTCACTTCTTGATGATTTTGCTGCGTTTGGCCTGGGAGAAGGTCTCCAGCTGGAGGGACTCGTGAGTGAGGAAGGCCACTGCCAAGTGGAAATAGTTATTCCAGAGCTGGGGAGGAGAAACAGGGCTAAAATAAAACAGGGGAAGACAAAGGAAAAGCAACACAACCAGCACGACAGAGCTGCACAGCCCCCAGTGCTGCTGGTTCCCTTAAGGAGGAAGAAAATCAACACTATGAAAGAACTATGGATCTGTTAACTGTGGGATTTATTTGTTCTTCCTGCCTTTCAGGCCAGAAGAAAATCCAGGAGCAATGGGGACAATTACCTGGAGTTCAAAACCCTTTTGGTCCAGAAAAGCCTGGTTGAGGACAGAGGTAAATTGGTTCACTGCCCTGAGGAAAACCCTGAAAAGACAAAATCATCGATAAAAGGTGGCTCTTGAAATGAAAGAAATGACATTGCAGCTCTGAGTTTATGGCTCCTGTGTGTAAGTCCAGGAACAGATGCTCCCAAAGAAGGCAGGAATTCCTCTAGAACCTCTTCCACCTCTCGCCCAGTAGAGGAACATTCAGGGAAAGTTATTCCTTGGTTTAGTGGCCTCATGTCACACCAGGGGAGGTTCAGGTTGGATATTAGGGGAAGTTTGTTCAGTGCCAGAGTGGTTAAACACTGTCCAGCTCTGCCTTTAGGTTTGTCATGGGATCCTCCCCAGAACTGAAACCAAAAAGGCTGCTCTGATTTGTTGCCACTCTCCAACTGGATGAAAGATCCCATGGTCTGTGAGAGAGATTTCCAGTTCCATCAACAGAAATCCTCAGGAAACACAATTCACTGAAATCTAATTTAAGTCACCCAGAAATGGTTCAAGAAAACAAACCTGCTTGTGTGAGTCACCCTCCTTTCAGAGCCACAAAGGCTCCAAAGCAAGACTTCAAATGGCAGCAGATGTATATAAATATTTACCTGCTCTGCATCATGTTCATGACCATCCAGTCAGCTGCATACACGTTTTTTCCAATCAGATCCTTGAACATAATGAATGTTTCCATCAGGAAGTCCTGTTGCAAAAATAAAACCCAGAGCCCATCAGGCTGCAGAGATTTTTATCTACATAAAAATACAGGGAAGTGCAAACATTTTCAAGTGCATTGATTAATGACTGCATTGATTAACAATCAATACCCTGCTCCTCCCAGGAAGGATCTCTCACTGGGTGGGTATATTCCAACAACTACATTATTTCTGACATCCCATCCACTCCATTACACAAGGAGAAATAATTCCACAGGACATGCTGAACTGTTTAATTAAATCTGTCTTTACTGGTTTGAATTAAGTTGTGTTGGAGGGAGTCCTGGTGCACAAGTTGGATTAAAAAGCAAAACCAATATTCAGGGACTTGTTTCCAAATCCCTGAATGATGACAGTGTAACAGCTCTATGCAGGATCCTCTATTTTACCTAAATTATATCTAAATTATATCTAAATTATAATTTATTTATTATTAAATTATGTTAGTTAAGCCTTTTCTGGTCCAGTTTAGGTAAGTGATGGAGAGACAAACGGGCTTTTGGTGCTGCCTCAGTAAAAATCCTTTAGGCATTATTAAATCAGGGCTTGATGGAAATGTTTGGGCTTGACACAGGGCACCTTGAAGAGATGAATTAACTTCTAACAGTGTTAAACCAACCAAGTCATAATGCAAAGCAGGGCTGCAAATACCAGAGCCAATAAAACCCACCAACAAACAACAAAAATAAAGCCAATTATTGCAGTGAAACGAAATGTTCTATTGGTATGAACAGCTGCTACACCAGCAAAAGGGTGGGTCTGCTCAGTAGATTTAAGGATGTGTAAAACTTAGATTAGAAACTGTTATTTTCAATCAGTTCCTGTTTAAATCCATTCCTGCCCATGGCAGGGGGTTGGAACAACATGATCTTTAAGGTCCTTTCCAACTCAAACCATTCTGATTCTATTCTGGAATTCTAAATGATGAGCAGGTAATTTTAATAACCACACTGAGAACAATTCACCCTCCTGATATGGCTTTGATTCTGGTTTCTTTCTTCCTCCCCAATAAATGATTTGGGTAAGATAAAAAGCCCACAGGAAGGGAGTGTGACCTGTAGATGGCTGTGTTGCTCTATGTTGTTTAACAGATGGAAAGCAATTCCTGATCTGCACAGGCAAAAGGATCCTCTTGGCTTCCAAAACGAACTACAAACCTTTCTGAGGGTTTTGACACAGGGAGAACACAACCCCAGGCTCTTCCCCAGCTGGTATTTCAATAATCAAGCACTTCCCCGTTGCAAAATGAGGAATAAGGGGGCAAAAAAGCCACAGGAGTTGCTGTGTCCTGCACCAGGGACTTGCTTTAATACTGGTTTTGACCATTTTGGGGAGTTTGGAGAAAAATCTGGGCACTCAAAAAATAAAGGGCTTCAAAAAATAAAAAGCTAATGTTTCTCCTGGTTTCATAGTGAAAGTCTTTGGGGATGTGAATTGTAGATAATTTTTACCATTCTGGGAACTATTTGCAGAGGTGCCCATTAAGATGAAAGATTGAAGGATTTAATTAAAATTTAGAGGAGGAGAAAGAGTCAGGTGAAGAGAAAAGGAGCACAGAGACAGTGAGAGTGAGAGAGGGGGAAATGCTTTTCCTTTCCATCTTCATTCCCTTTCCTGGTTCCTGACTCAAACAGCCATCAAACATGTTTTTACTCAATGCCACAAATGCTGCTCTTGGGCTCTACTGAGGCAAAACCACCCAGGAATAAATCCCCAGGGTCTGTGGCATCAGGAGCCCAGGACTCACTGCTGATGGATGTGGTTTAATCAGCCCAAACCCAACACAGCAGCTTGGAATGACCTTTCAGAAGCAGAGTGTGCACTGAGCCAATTCCCCAGCCAGGCTGACTTACAATAATGTCCTGCCTGGTTTTGAAAGTGTTGATGTAATGGCTGTAATGGAAATCATCCATCTGCCTCAGGATGGCTGTCATGCAGGCCACGAAAATACCCTGGAATGGGAAAAACAAAACACTGGGTTAAGCACTGCAAGCTCTAAGTGTGGCCTGTGCGTTCAGAGTGACCTCATCAAGCATCCCTGAGCACAGTCCTGCATCATCTAAGTCCTGACATCATCCTGGGACTCTTTAGTCCTCTAAGCCAGGCAAGACTTCCTAAAATCCAAGCATGAGGCCTGGGTATTGCTTGCTTTCTCCTCAGGGATCACAGTTTGGAAGAGAAACACATCTTCCGAACAGGCACTTATAAATATATATATATATATATGTCTGTATACATACAGTGCCACCCCCTGCCATGTTACTTCATTATATCAACAGGGTCTTTTCTAACCTGATTCTCTGATTTCCAGGGTCTTTTCCAACCTGATTCTCTGATTTTTAGGTTTAGCATGGCCAGCTGCAATTCCCATGGGTGACATGTTAACACTACTTTGAGTTATCAAAAACATATTCCCAGCTCTTGATTTTTTCCCCACCTTTCTGGGCACGAAATACAGGGCAAATTAAAACATTCCAAGTGCTTACACCTTCCAAGATCCTACAGCAGTCAAAAATGCCCCTCAGGGACATGTCACCCCTCAGCATTTAATCCTATTCAGCCAAGGTGATAAAAGGGCGTTTTTTCAGCAGATTCCTTGTGTCTGCTGTTAGAAACTGCACCAAAATCAACTCCTCTGTGCACGAGGGCCCAAAGGGACTGGAAATCACACCCCAGTGAATCAGTTCAAAGTGCAGCTGGAGCAGGACACCTCGTATCCTAACCCCTGGCCTCACAAAAACACCAAAAGCCAAAGTGGCACAGAAGCCCTGCAGGAAAAGGAAAGCTGATTTCCTAAGCCACTGCTAGACACTGAAACCTCCCAGGGGAACAAATTCCACTTGGAAAAAGTGGTAGAAGTGAGGCAAGTCAAAGGCTCTCACGATGTGAGGGGACTGTCGGCTCATCCCGATCACCGTGCGGTTGATCCTCCTCAGCAGGCGCTCCATGATCAGCTGGATGTGGAGAGCTGTGGGGCCCTGGGGATGTGCAACAAGGAAAAAGAGAGACCATTCTTAATGGACACTGCTCCAGAGAGGGCTCCCTGGGTGGGGGGACAGCCCTGACAGTGGTTAATTGCCATTAGAGGAAGCAAAAAAAGGAGATTTAAGCGCTCGAGCGATCGATTCAAATGCTGGAGGTGTTCACTTGGTGGGGAGCTCAGTTAATTGATCTGGCCCAGCTTCATTAGCTCATCCTGCTGCTCTGACTGGGCTTTGTTTTCCCTGAACAGCTCTTCAGTCCAAAGCAGTCCTTTCCCAGCAACTAAGAATCCATGTCCATGAGCAGTGTGGGCAGTAACTGTGTTCCCTGGACTGAGCCGGGATCCTTGTGCCCATTTCACAGAAACCAAACACTTTCATGACTCGCTCCAAATTATTCAACAAGTCACCAGAGTAGCTGGGATAACATTTTGGTCCCTAGAAAGGGAAGTAATGGCTTTTAGTACTATGTGATAATAACTAATTCAACCTTTCCTGGCTCCTTTTTAGACACAGCTAAAAAAACACTGTGGTTCTACAAAGAACTACCCAGCAGTGCAACACAATTTCTGTAAACATCACAACCTCCTAATGCTTTAAAGTGTAAGCTGAAATGATTTTTTTTTTTTACCATAACCACTCCAAAGAAGAAACAGCACCCTTGGGAGTTCATGCTCACCACATCTTTCCTGTCCAGCACTTCCAGAACGCTGCTCAGCAGCTGGGAACTGGCCTCGTGGTCAGGCCTGTGGGAATTGTCATCCAGCTGCCCACTCAGCTGGTCGATCAGCAGGGGCAGAAGGGCATCTCTGCATTCTGAAAAAGGAGACAGACACAGCACCACGTCATGTTGGCCTCGGGAAGAGCCTCAGCACTCAGGGTACACGGGAACCAAACAGGAGTTTTCCGCTCCCAACTTCGCCCTGGACACCAAAAAATGCTTAAAGCCACTTGAGTTACAACCAGCAGATGAGAGAGTCATAAATAAGTTGTGGAATCATGGAATGGACCTTAATGATCATCCAGTGCCACCCCCTGCCATGGGCAGGGACACCTTCCACCAGCCCAGCTTGCTCCAACCCGGCCTTGGACACTTCCAGGGATCCAGGGTCAGCCACAGCTTCTCTGGGCAACCTGTGCCAGGGCCCCAAAGGGAAGAATTTCTCCCTAATATCCCCTCTAAGCATGTCTTCTTATTTATAAATTATATATATGGCATCAACTAGCAAAGTCAAGCTCTGCCTCTTTCTAAATCAGGATCCCACAGCGCTGGGAATTGCACAAAGACCGAAGAGCCAAAAACCACTGCAGTTCTTCCAGGGCAAGGGATATTTCCAAAGATGGATTTAATGGTAGTTTAGCACCACTGACTGACATGGGAATTTGCAAGGCATTTCTGTTCCTAAGGCTGTGTGGCCCCATGGAGAATCCAGAGACTTCACTGTGCCACTCACCAGCCTGTTTGAAGAGATCACTCTCCACGATCTTGGTCAGGCAGTTCAGCTTCTGGCGGACGAGCTGGTTGTCAGGAATACTCTGGATAAACTTGCTGAAGAGGACACTGGTGTGCAAACCACAGAGGGAACAGATGGTCAGTGCTTCCACCCAATGCCATCCCATCCTGCACTCACAGTCCTGCACCTGGGCAGGTCACAGAACCCCAGAATGGTTTGGGTTGGAAGGGATCTTAAAGCTCATCCCATTCCACCCCCTGCCATGGGCAGGGACACCTCCCACCAGCCCAGGCTGCTCCAAGCAGGCCTTGGGCACTTCCAGGGATCCAGAGGCAGCCACAGCTTCTTTGGGCAACCTGTGCCAGGGCCTCCCCACCCTCACAGGGAATAAGTCAAGCAGGTGTGGACACGTTACCTCCAAGTGGTCTCCACACAAATTACTGCAGAGCCCTGACTGATTTTCAAGAAACTCAGTACAGGACTTGAAGTAAAACTGAGCACTATTCAGAAAGTGTAGGCTTAAAACCCTTAAAATTAGGCTTTTATTCCAAGGCAGACTAGACACATCACAAGAATTTCTACACAGACCATACTCTCTGCCCTCCAGTGTCAGCACAAGAGGATCACACTTGCATTCATACAAAATGAAAGCAGAATTTTGCAAAGACCCAGCAGCCCCACTACTGAAGGTTGAGATGTACAACAGCAAAAGCACATCCTTCCAGATGCCCCTTTCATCAAGAGTGATGACTCATTTCAGTCCAAGATTCCATTAAATTAAATTCCATGGGCATTTGCTGTCTGTCTGCTGCTCCCAAGCAAATTATTTGTGTCAGCACAAGGAGACAGGGATGGGCAATTCTGGGCAAAGCTGTGAACACCAAAGAACAGGAATCCACAGGGCTGTGGATTCCCTGGATAAATACAACTTTGTTTCCCTAACCAAGGCTCTGCACCATGATCTCATATCTGGAGTGGTTGTTTTTAAGCAAAGTGTCCAAAATTCTTCCCACCCAGCTGAGCTGGGTTTAGAGGACAAACAAACTTAATATAGTTACCTGAGCTCAACGGGGTCAAACACCAGTTTGACATCATTTATGATGCTTGGCAAATACTTCAGAGCTGCCCCCTGCAAGAAAAAACCCAAGGACATGAAACACACGTGGCACATCTACTTTTTTGTCAAGAACAAATATGGGGGGGGAAAAAACCAGTAGGGAAAAAAACTGTAGGGAAAAAAAACCGGTAGGGAAATGGCTTAAGAGCAAATTCATGCTGTCAAAGAGCCTCCAACAACCTCCCATGTGCAGTGCAGAGCTGGCAAGGTGAAGGAAGAAGGATTCATGGACCAGTTCTTTTCCTTTTTGCAAACATCCTGCAGTTCCAGGGATTAAGCACCTTATTGCCTGACATAAAAAGCACTGAGCAGTTCAATTGACTCTGTTCTGCCCAGGTTAGCACATCCACATCTCCAGCAATAAGTTATCCAGGTAGAAGGAAGGCTTTCCTAAATGTAGCATCCGGACAAGTACGTGAAACACCGACTCCAGGTCTCTGTGATGTCCTGTGGCTGCTGCCAGCAGCTACTCTGACTGCCTAAGAATCACAGTCAGGCTTCAGATCACCCCAGAGCTAATTAAAAGCTCACAGTCAATCTTTCCTTCAAATAAAGGCATGGAATGAATGGAAATAAAGCAAGGAATCTCCAGGCCTCGCTGCCTTCAGCAACTCAGCAGCCTCACAGCTCTGCTGCTCCTCAGAGCACCAGGTTCATCATCCAGCTGACAGCAGGAAAACCAGCAGGTGAAAGATCTAAGATACATTTAGAAACCATCTGGGTTTTTTCACTGCTTTAATTCCCACCATCACATGGATTTTTGCAGTAGCTGAACATTTGTATCTCTATCACCCTCAAGGGATTTTTGCAGTAGTTGTACATTTGTAACTCCATCAGCCTCAGGCTTGGTTGAAGTGCCTTCCCCCCTGGGGCAGGTGGTAGCTCTTATCTCAGGAGATGTTGCTCTTTTCATTTGATAAACTTTTGGCTTTAAATACCCCTTTCCTGCCACGCACAGCTCATTAAAACAGACATTCAGAGGGGTGACTCACCTTGAAGGGGTTTTACGTTCCTCAAAGCCTGTTCCCTTTTCTGGCCCAGCTCCCTCCCAGCTCTGTGAGTTGATCTAATAAAAGATGTTACTTCTCCCTGCAAATCTCGCTCACCTTGATCTTCACAGCCTCCTCCAGAGGTCGGTCCATGAGGACGTTGAAGGACAGGAAGAGTTTGCGAATGGCATCGTTGAATTCATTCCCATCTTCACTCTTCCCATAAACACTACAAAGAACAGACACATAAACCCAGGGTAACAGAGCCAGAGCAGCTGAAATGGGATTTTATCCTGTGCAACATCTCAGTGCAATCCCCTTCCACAGGCACATGAGGGTACAATCAGCACTGGGGCTCTTGCAGTGATTTCCTGCTGGAATCTGTTATAAGGAAAACCTGCACTTTTCAAGCTGCCAATGCAACAAATTCTGCTTGGGTTCCAACCATACAGGTATTAAGCAAATAAAAAGCCAGAATGAACATGGGTAAAGGATTCCACCCTACAGGATTCACTGTCAGTCTCTGACAAGATGTTTCGAGGCTCCAGTAAAACCACTGTCATTCACCACATCCCAGCTGGACGAGGCACCATCCTCACCTCACCTCACCTCACAAGTGTTTGTTTTGTGTCTTAAAGTTTCTTAAAATGAGGAAGTCATTCCATGTTTTCCTTTTTTAAAATAAATACTGGGCTCCTTCTCAGCTCTACCATGCTGCTCCCTGCATGCTAGGGGTGACTAAGAGGCTCCTCCTCTTCAAATGGGCACTTCCAATTTTTGCTTCATTTATTTCTTCCAGCCTTTGTAGGCAAAGGGCAGGAAGGTCCTCTTAATAAATGAGGGATAGAAGACACAGTGAGGAATATGGGATGAGTGGAAGAGCTCCAAGGGGAGCCCCAAGTGGCTGTGGTCTCACCTCAGGTACAACACCCGGGACTGGACGATGAACCTGAACAGGTACTTCAGGGCTTTCAGGGCAGCAAAGAGCAGCTCTGTCTTGCTGGAGTCATCAGCATTCCCCACATAACAGTTCAGGACTTTGGTGAGCTTCCTGTGGAAATGAAGCACAAAGGAGAACTAATACAGGCACAGTTCAGTTCCTGTCCAAGTCCAGCTTCCTTATTCCAGAGAGGAACTGCAGACCAATAAACAGATAACAGAGGTTCCTCCTCACAGCCCATTATTTCCTCCTGAAATCCTGGCCTTCATGGCACACCAGGTTTTCACAACCACTTCAGGAATTCTCACAAAGTCTGCAAATTTGGCTGCAGATCCCACCTTCTTGATCTCCTTCTGCCCTAAAATGAGT
Source organism: Pachyramphus minor (assembly GCA_013397135.1). NCBI lineage: Eukaryota > Metazoa > Chordata > Aves > Passeriformes > Tyrannidae > Pachyramphus > Pachyramphus minor. Next base: position 51,485 of record VYXB01002931.1, read on the forward strand.
TGGAAAACCTGTTCCTGCTGGAGGTGACTGACACCTTCCCCATGGGTCATTAGTCTCAAGTGTGGAGCACAAAGCTCTCCTGAAGCAATTCTGAACTGCAGGCAAGTGGCACAAACACATTATGAGCATTTTTTAATCAAGTCTCTGCCACATCAGAAGATCAGGATCCTCCCTGAGCCCCAGGGCTGTGAATATACAGGTAAAATCCTCTTCATTAATCAACTCCCAGCACCCAAAGTAGTGTGAGAGTGGCAGCCAAGCTCTTGCTGCTCTATTTGCCACTCTGCCAGCATCCAATTCCCTCCTTTTTCCAAATTCTGGCTTGTGGAACACACAAAGGATGCTACAGAATACAGAAATTTTTACAGGGTATAAAGAGTAATTACAAGTTTTCTTTCTCTACTGTGACAGCAGAGAAGAACAGGATGGAACTCTCTGGGCTCTGCTGCTTTTATCACACTGTCTAATAAAACCTGTCTAATAAATACCACCATCAACAGAATTAAAACCAAATCACATCACAAGCTATCAGCCTGGGGTGCCAATACTCACACATATGCCAGGGTGGCACTGAAGTGCTTGTAAATGTAAGTCTCAAGTACAGCATTGAAATGCTGGAACTTGATGTCTCCAATCAGAGAAATAATAAATACCTGCCAAAAATTCAAAAGGAAACACATGTATAGAGCTGCACAGTCTCCAATTCCAACATTACTCAGTCTCCAGGTGCATTTATAGGTTTTGTTTGTTTTCCTAACAGCATTAATGCCACAGAGAGTGTTATTGATGTTCTAACAGTCACTAAACACTGGGTGTAATTATTCATTTATTACTATTTTCACAGTGGTTACCAAAAAGCTGGATGTGTATTTCAGTCCCACCTCTGAAAATGCCTTAAGAAGTGCTTCAATGTAATTTATTATCAGAGCAAAATACCAGTTGCTCATCTAAAGGAATCAGGTTGGAAACAAATACTCTGAACCCCCCAAAGACTCACTCACCAGGGCATCAAACACAAGGAAATCATAGGTTTCATTTTCTGACATCTCCATCATTATGTTGAAAAGTGCATCCAGGGTGTCTGGCAAAAACTAGAGGGGGAAAAAATATAATAGTAAAAAAAAAATAGTGAATAGTAGTAAAATAATAAAAATAATAGTAAAAGGGTGTCTGGCAAAAACTAGAGAGGGAAAAATAATAGCAAAAGTAAATTAAAATAATAATAAAGGCAACATCTCCCTGATGTCCAAGGCCAGGTTGGAGCAACCTGGTCTGGTGGAAAGTGTTCCTGCCCATGGCAGGGGTTGGAATGAGGTGATTTTAAGGTCCCTTCCAACCCAAACCATTCCCGTTGCTCAGCAGCTGGAAGTGCCCTCCCAGCCTCCACAGCCCCTTTTTGGGGCACAGCACAGCTACAACCCTTCAAGGTCAACACCTGAGTTTGTGTAACAACAAGGAGACTCAAACCATCCACAAATACCTTCACAATTTCCCCTCCTTCCACCTCCATGAGCTTCCTGAGGTTGTGGGCGATGTTCTGGGAGTTGGAGCGCCAGTTCAGCAAACCCAGCAGGTCAACTGGCAAGGGCACAACAGCAGCAATTAGCAATTACAACAGCCCAGCTGACTTAATGGCTGCAGAACCCGTCTAGAGGTTATTTTTAGAAGCAGTGTACAAGGAAAAGTCACCCTGATGCACAGAATTTAACCTCGAGGTGGTTCTTTTGTCTTGGCAAGGAAGGGAAGTTTTGCTATAAATGGAAACCTTGGTGCAGTCCTGACAACATGAGGCATTTGGAGGCAATTTTGCAGGTTTTTCATTCACTCAGAGGAGGTATCTCAAGCCAGGAGATTTATTGGAGTGCATGACTTAGCCCAAGAGCCTCCCAGAGCTACTGCAATTCTCCCATCATTTCCCAGCACACGCTGCACTCATTCCCATCTGCACATCCCTTCATTCTGACCCCTCTGGCAGCATGAAAAGCATCCTGGAGAGCTCAGTTCTAATGGCTACTCTCAACAGCAGAGAAGATAATTAACCTTAAACATTCCTAATTCTGAGAAAACACACACTCTGTCAGTGGGAGGTGCCACTTCTCCACAAGGATTTAACCTGGGGAGTTTGGGATACAATATTCATGTGATGGGGTTGCCAGTGGCTGCACAAACACCCCCGTAGCTTGTACTGGCAATGTGATGCCACCAATGCTGGGACAGGGCTGCCAGTGACACGTGACACAGCAAAATTGAAGCTCAAGCACTGTGCCCACCCATCTTTCAATGCCAGAACACCTGGGTACAGAAAATGCCCTCTGTGTTTCAAACAGCCAGCACAGGACGCACCATTCTGGGTCAGTTTGGTGGAGCAGATCACAGTGGCAATCTGGAAGCTGTCCTTAGTGCTGTCTTTAGTGGGGGTGAAGTTGGCCAGATGGTGCAGGTTCTTCCCTGAAGGAGCCTCCCTCTCCTCCATCTCCGTTTTGGTGCAAGGAAGACTCAAGTAGCTTTTGGCATCTTCCATTTTCTTGTTGTCGCCCTGTTTGGTGGAACACAGCACAGAGGAGGGTTATCTCACACCAAGCACACTCACCTGACCTCTTGCACTTCTCATCTGCAGCCAGACTTCAACACAGTGACACACACAATGGATTTGAAACACTCTTTAATCTCTGGAATTCTTTGGGCCTCTCACTGTAGGGAGGAAGTTGCCCATGCAGCCAAAGGATTAAGATATTTTCAGAGACCCAAACCACAGAGTTTAGGAAGGTTTTCCCCCACAGACACACACTTTGTAGGTTTGTACTGCTGGGAAAATCAGCCAAGAGAGTGTTTTGATCAGTTAAACAAAAGGCAGGACTGCAAATGCCCAGGTTACCTTGTAAACAATCAGATTGTGTTTGCCATCCTGCAGCGTTGTTCCATCTGCATTCATCAGCTTCACAAAGCCCATGCCAAAAGCTCTCTCAGACCTATCCCTGGCTGCAAACACAAGGAGAAATCTTTAGGAATTGCTAATTTAGGTGCATACAATCCATAGGGCAGGCCTCTAACTAAGGCAGCAGCTTCTTCATTTTTTAGAATCTCAAGACAGGTATCTGCAACTACACAGACAAACATCCTCTTCGAAGCACCTCTCACCACACCATTCAGTGGTTAATTGGTGAACTCCATGAAAAGAGGTCTTTTCCAACCTTAATGATTGAATGATTCCACGATACACAACTGTAGAGATATTTTGGTTGGGGTTTGGCACATCTGTTTGCTCACAAATGGATGTGGAAGTCACTGCATCCCCCAGATGCCTTCAGAGGATTCTTTTACTCTCACGTTATTGATCTTGTTTCAGGGCTCTGAAATTGTTTGATGAAACTTCTGGCTCTCACTTTCTCATTAGCCTCTCATTTCCCTAATTAGAAATCCTCCTACAGGAAGACCACTAGAAGCCCACCAAGCCTTGCTCTGAATTTTGTCAAGGCCTTGACAGAAATTAAAACCAACACCATACACTGAGAAGCCAGAGCAATAATAAGCACTGATAACTGCCTTTTAAGGGGGCCATCATGTTGCTCTTTATCTAATTTCAATTTTAAAACACCACCAGCACCAAACCTACACCGGGAAAAATTCGAGTCACTTTTCTTTTTGCTTGCAAAAAAATCCTCAATGCTGGAAATGAGTAGAAATGAGAAATGAGTAGAAAAGGAGCTACACTTCTGGTGGGTGCTCAGGAAATCTCCATGAGGGTGGGAAGAGCACAGACCCTTCCTGATACTCACATTCCTGTGACGACCGGTGACGGAAAGTGAACCTCAGATGGCACCGACTGACCTCTTCTATGGCAATGGCCACCTGCACAGGGGAACAGCAGGAACATGCAGCACCATTCCCCATCTCCTGCTGTTGGGACTGAGGCACCTGCTGATTTTAAACTAGATCTGGCTTAAAGCAGTCCCATTTAATGCCTGTATTGATGATCTGGAGGAGGGGATGGAGGGCACCATCGGCAAATCTGCAGATGACACCAACCTGGGGGGGAGTGTGGATCTGCTGGAGGGCAGGAGGGCTCTGCACAGGGGCCTGGACAGGCTGGAGCCATGGGCTGGATCCAAGGGGATGAGGTTCACCAAGGCCAAGGGCCGGGTCCTGCCCTTGGGCCACAACAACCCCCTGCAGCTCCCCGGGCTGGGGACAGAGTGGGGGGACAGAAAGGGACCTGTGGGGACTGACTGAGAGCAGCTGAACAGGAGCCAGGGGTGCCCAGGGGGGCAAGAGGCCGATGGCTCCTGGCCTGGCTCAGGAACAGTGTGGCAGCAGCAGCAGGGCAGGGATTGTGCCCCTGCACTGGGCACTGGGGAGGCCACACCTCGAGTGCTGTGCCCAGCTCTGGCCCCTCAGCTTGGGAAGGATGTTGAGGGGCTGCAGCGTGGCCAGAGAAGGGCAACGAGGCTGGGGAAGGGTCTGGAGCACAAGTGCTGGGAGGAGNTTTCCCAGCCTGGCTGATCCTGTGACTGTGATTCCACACCACGGCAGCAGGACAGGGAACGACACCCTCGTACCTTCACGGTCTCGTACCAGCAGGGCTGCTTGACTTGGTAATAAACCACTGACTTGTACTCGGAGACACCTTCATAGCCAGCCCCAGGATGGATGGCTTTCTTTGGACAAAACACAGAGCAGGGGGGAGGAGAAGGTCAGCTCAAGGGGTAAAGCAAGGAGGATTTTGGGTCACACAACTGCCAGAGGCCCCAGTACCTCCTGGAGGTTTCCATCCTCATCGTGTACAGACATGGTGACTTCCACATTCTTGGGAGTCTTCTTCTTCCCTTTGTCAAACTCCCCCTGGATCAGGGTGACGTAGATGTCATTCCGAACGTCCCCTGAAATCCAGAAATGTTTCATGAGGGGTTTTCTCACACGGTTTTTCCAGGTGGACATTTTACATCCTTGGGGACCATGTTACCCTCATCTTCTTCTCAACCTTTGGGTCATTCACAGAATCACAGAATATTTGGAGTTGGAAGGGACCTTTAATGACACACAACATCCCACTATTTCACCTCCATCTCGAATTACACTAAATCCTTTTAAAATGAACCATTTTCCTTTTTATAAACCTCTGTCCTTATGTATTTTTTAAATAATAATAATTAGTTTAATTTATTTAATTTTTAAAATAAAAATAAACGAGTTCTACAGGGCTAAATTCATTTAGAATGGATTATACAGGGTCAAACCCTCCATGCAACAAAAATTTCTTTGACTTAAAAGGCATTTTGTTTCAAGAAAATTACATTTTTCAATCAGAAAGGAAATTCTTTTGACCAAAAAAACCTAAAAATTGTCTGGAAATTTGAAGAAAAATAGCAAGTTTTCAGTCAGCTTCAAAAGAGATCTTTTTGTAGCAGAAATTCTAGAATTTTAACTGGTTCTTTCCCTCTGCAGAGGCACAGGGGACCTACCAGGAAGGACGATCTCAGGGAATCCCATTTTCCGAGCCACAGCAGTTGATCTGTCCACAAGGTGGGAAAAATCCTTTTGAACCTGAGCCAGATCCCCAGGGAGCAGCTTCAGGGAGACCCAAAGACCTAAGGAAATGAAGATAACACTTGTTTACTGAAAAAGAACCAACAAAAAAAAGAGGTACAAGCCCATGAATTTTAAGCCTGTGTTTTTATAAAAACATGCTTCTTCCTGTCACCTTCCTGCAACAATTCCTTAAATATCCCAAGCTGGTTCTTTCTTGCCCAGTTCTGCATCTCCCTAATGCTGAGTGAGGCTTTACTGGGCAAGAAGACTCTCTGAAGTAAAACACAAACTTTCTGAGATGAATCCTGAGTGTATTTGAGCAAAGGCCACACACACAGGGACGGGCAGAATAACCCTCAATAATTCAGTTTAAACCCAGAGCCATCCAGAACATGCAGCAACATTCACCTAACAGCATTTTATGTCCATATAAACAGTTTTAGGTTAGAAATATTGCATTACTAGCATGGAAATCACCAGCTGGAGAAGCTCTTCTGGTTCAAGCAAGAACAGCTCCTGGGTTTATCTGCTTTAACTCCATGTGGGCTGGGGTGACAACCACTACAAAGGACACAGGTTTGGCTCATGGAAGGGAACAAACTGCAGCAGTCCTTGATGTCTGGGCTTTCACAAGGCATTTGTTACCTCAGGAGGCAGGAGAACCCTTCCCCAGCCCAGGTTTCCCCCAGGGCTGTACCTTGTCCTTTGTGATTCACCTCCTTGGCAGCGATGACTTTGTTGAAGACAGAGGTGAGGGGCTCGTTCTCCCCTATCACGTGGGATGTGATCAGGGGGGACATGATCAGCTGCCTCTGCCTGATGTAGGTCTCCATGGCAATCCTAAAGCAGACAGCAGAGACCAACATCAACCTGTGCAAGAAGAGGGCTGGCCAAAGCTGGCTGTTTTCCAGGGAAATGTGGGGTTTTTTAGAGGATTCCCTGTGAATTTTTACTTCTTCGCCTGCACAAAGCCACTGGAAGTACATTTAAACTCTCAAACTAGGAAACACAACAGCTTAGGATAAGTAACACTGAGCTGAGCCTGATTTCAGCTGTAGCTGGGAGCTGGTCCCTACAAGGCCATGTAGATTAATTTGTGGGAAATTAATGGAATTAATGACTGCTGTGAGATCACCAGTGATGAACCTCTCCCTAGTCACAGCCACATTTTGGATCTCGAACCTGACTTCACTCCAGCAATAATGACACACGAAATCATGTCTCCACAGGCTGCCCGTCCTGGTAGAGGTGTCCAGCTGTGCATTCAGCCTCATTAGAGCAGAAGGAAAATGGGGGAAACCCCAAAACCAACCAAACAAAAAACCCAAAGAAAACAAACAAACCCCCAAACAAACAAACCCCAAACACAAATGAAGACCCCAAACAAAAAACCTCCAAGCAAACAAAGAAAAACAACAAAACAAACCCTCAAAAACTCCCAAACCAACAAACCAAACAAACAAAAACCCCAAACCAACAAACAAAAACAAACAATCAAAAAGTGTCAGACTGACACCCTTCCAGCCCAGAAAAGCCATCCTTCCAGGCCCTGAAAGGGCAGGGGAACAAAATCTCCCCTGAAAATACCTTGTAATAACACAGGGCTGCAGCACTTGCATTGCTATTTTTAGGACTGTAACAACATGGCTGGGTCTACCCAAACAAGCTCCATTTCAGTTCCTGGAATGTGCCAAAAAAGTGAGCACTCAGAGCAGGCAGAACACACAAGGCTAACCAGCACTGCAGGAATGCAGAACTCATTGGGCTTTCTGGGAAAAATCCCTTCCCTGCTGCCTTCTGACCCTTTCAGGGACATCTGGAGAGGGAAGAGGCAGAGGTACCACCCAGCAGGGACAAGATGTGTCTCTGCACTCAGGTGCTTCTGAAACTCTTGCCTCTCACCCCTCAAACAGTCTCCAAAGTCACCTCCCCCAGGTCTCCCAAGGTTATTTTGCACTGTGCTCTTCTTTCTTCCCTCCCAGGTAGAAATTTCAGCTGATTGCCAAAACTCCCCAAGCAACCCAGCCTGTCATGGAGACACAGAAAGCAGAACAAAGGCTCCAGGAGACTGACAGAAACCTTTCCCTTCAAAAAGCTGGCTCCTGCTACAGGCTGATCTATCTGCAGAGCCCTTGGTGCACTGCCAGGCTCCCAGACAGATCTGTCCTTCTGCAGAGGACAATGGCTTTAATAAGCCAGAGCTGTGAACTCTGGAGCCAGTACTTACTGCTGGAATGGGATAAAATGCTGCTTCTCCTCGTCATCCACCTTCCCATGGATGATGTCAGTTATGTCCATCACTGCAATGACACCAGATCATCACTGATTGCTAAACAACACCTAGAGAGCTTTTCCCTTTCATAATGGAAATGACAATTTGGGGCTGGTGTCAGTCCTGACAAAGGCTCGGAGCAACCTGTCCTCATGGAAGTTGTCCCTGGGTGAAACTGGGTGGTCTTTAAGGTCCCTTCCAGCCCAAACCACTCTGGGATTCTCAACAGAGAGCACCACCTGAACTTTTTAAAAAGCACCTTTTCATTGATGAACAAGTCAGCCTGTAAGTGTGAATATGTGATAAAAACCAGGTGGGGCTTGGGTGTTTCAAGGCAGAGACATCACATTTATATCCAAATGCTCTTATTGCTTACTTATTTCGTTTTCCACCACAAATTTCCAAGTGTTTTCCCAGGAGATCAGAGGGATCAAACAGTAATTGGGTGTCTCATTCACCTGTAAACCCTTCAGCTTTATCCCTTTAGCCCCGAGGAGAAAATCCCTCCTCACTAAAGCTGCTGCGCTGAGGGCAGCGTGTTATCATTTCAGGAGGTGACAAAAGTGAGTGGTGACAGCACTTCACCCTCATGGACAACCTTCAGTCGAGGTCTCAGAGGGGAGTATTTATAGCTTGGCATCAGCAGAGCTTCAGAGGCAGAGATGCTGACTCTGGCAGGGCACAGGCTTTGCTGACACACCCAGCACACACCTCCCAGTTCCCAGCCCGCTGTCCCAGTCCCTGAATTTCTCCACTGGCTGCCTCTGTCCTTACCTGCCACACCAAAGGGCCTCCTGAGCCCACAGGTGTGTTTCTTCCCATCTTTGAGCTCCATGTGCCCCACCCTCACGATCTGACACACCAGGCTGATCTTGGGTCTGATCAGGTCAGAGCTGCTTAAGTCCTGGAAATCAGTTGAAATAAAATGACATCAAATCTGCCTCATGGATGGAAGGAGGACAAAGAGAGCAGGACACTCTGTGAGACTTCAAACATGAAATTGGGGATACAGGGCCTAAAGGAGCCTGAGGGTCCTTGTAGGACTTAAAGGGAGCCTGCAAGGAGACATTTATAGTGCCAGGACACAGGGAATGGCTTCCCACTGCCAGAGGGCAGGGAGGGATGGGATATGGGAAGAAATTCCTCCCTGCAGAGGCCCTGGCACAGGTTGCCCAGAGAAGCTGTGGCTGCCCCATCCCTGGAATTGTCCCAGGCCAGCTTGGAACAACCTGGGATAATGGGAGGTGTCCCTGCCCATGGCAGGGGGTGGGACTGGGGGATCTTTTTGATCCCTTCCAACCCAAACCATTCCATGATCCCTCGACACTCTGAACTCACAGTAAAGACTGCTTGAAGGTTATTTAGTTTCTCAATTTCTTTCGGCATCCCGTTACTGCCCCAACGAACCAGGTAATTTTCACTGCAAATAAAGGAAGAAAGAAAGATTTCATTTAAATGTAAATAAATCAATGCCTGGCACTCCCATTTCCCGGCAGAAGCCGGAAAGCGTTTTGATCTTTTGGGAATATTTGAAGAATTCTGCCCAAATCTTTTATCCCGAGATGACTCTGAGGTGACTCATTTCAGAGGAGGGTGAAGGCCCATCTGCTTCCCTGTGTAATTCCAGCTGCATTTCCACACCTGATAACCTCGTGGTGGAGACAGAGTGTTCCTGACACAGACTTGCTTCCCTGATAAAAAGTTCTTTACATCTTCCCTACCAACACAGAATTCCCAGCTCTTAGATGTGACCCTGCACTGCCTGGACAGCAAACATCATGTGTGGACATGATTTATTGGGAAACAATTAATCAAATGCATCCAGTCCTGGGAGCACAGCAGGGAAAATTGAGAATATAATAAGACAATCTGGGTTTTTGGGTGCTGTATCTCAGAAGTGCTCAGCTTTAAGGAGGGGAGGCAGAACCTTGACTTCCCATCTCAGCTGGATTTAATTCCAAATTAATCAGAATTATTTTCCTCCCCAATGGGGCAGCAACCACAAAACTGAAAAACTTCTCTGCTGGATCTTCTTTTCTAGCCTCTATTGGCTTCTTTAAAAGGACACCATGATGACTGAATTGCTTGTCACCTCTTAAAAAAAGCCCCTACCTGATGAATTTGGAGAGATCAGGGTCGTAGAGGCTCATTAACAGCTCTGCATCTTCCCCAATGTTGCAGACAAAGTTCTTGAAGTTCACATACAGGCTGTAGGTGTGGGTGGAGTTGAAGATTGGCTGCCCTCTGAGGTCCAAATTCTGCTGCAGGGACTGCAAAGGGACGGGAATATTTCCATTAAAAACAAAGGCAGAGGAATTCAGCTGTGCTGCCGAAGCAGCACAACATCCCCCAGAGGGATGCACGAACACAGGGACTTGGAGAGGACAGATCAGTGCCAGGAGATGCACCTTCTCCTCCTGGATCCTTTCATCAATCCTTTTGGATGCAGTTTCATGGGCCTTGAAGAGGGAGATGGTGCTGGTTTCATCCGGGTCCAAGATGTTCCCGTTGTCGTCTCGCACCACCAGGTCCAAGCCCAGGATCCTGAGCAGCACAGGGGACAACAGAGAGGGCCCAGTTTGTGAGCAGCAAAGAGCACAAACCCAGCCCAAACAGGACTGCACAGGGCTGCCAGGGCACAGCCTGGGAATGACCACGTGGCTGCTCTGCCTGTTGCACAGTTTCTCCCCCATTTTCCCACTAAAGGACAAATTAACCAGGTAACTCAGTTCTAAGGTGACATCTCCCTCATTCTTGCTTGAAGGGCTTTGTTTCAGAAGGTGGATGTGTGTCTACTCAGCTGATTACTCTTCTCTGCCATAAGCTTTCTTCTTAATTGACTTATTTGACTTGAATCAAGTCTGACAGGCTTGATAAATGAGCTCTGGAGACATTCCCTGTTCTGTGCAAACCAGTGAGAGCTGCAGTTCTGGTGGCCAACAGAATCCTGTTCCTCAGTGGCTGATAAAGCAATTTATTTCACCACCAGCAGCCAAATCCTGGCTGCAGCCAACCAGGCTCAAATTGTGCTCCCTGGGAAATGCCATCAAGTGCCAGATTTATGCAGAATGAAGACAGGTGAGGCTTCCTGCCAAGTCCAAGACATCTCTGGCATATGAAGAACCAACTGCTGCAAACCCACCTGCCAGGCATTCCCACTGTGATGGGCACTCAAAGCTGCCTTTATCTCCTTTCCAAGGAAAAAAATCTGAGCCTCATTCAGCGTGTGGTCACTCACACTGTGCATTTCCTGGGATTTGGGATTCTCCCCTGCCCCCCAGACAGAGTTTGGATTTACCTGTTGCCATAGTCGATCTTGGCAGTGACTTTCTTCTTGAGCTCAGCCAGTTCATCCTTGGGAAGGGTCCCTGAGAGGATCTGGGACCTCCACTCTATCAGGCTGTAGGTCAGCTGCTGCACGTGCCTGAACTGAGTTGTCTTGTTGTTCTGCAGGAAAAAGGGACAATTTTAAACAAGAAAAGCCTGAAACCACTGAGCTCAGTCAGCTCATAACTGTCCTCAACTGCAGAAACCCACAAATTGTATTTAACTACAAATACCTGAGAAACAGCCACTGTGTGATACTGCAAGATTAGACCCCAGGAATGAATTCTCCAGTGCTTTGCACTGCCAAGGTTTAAGTGTCTTTAAGATCTTTTAAGTGTCTTCACCTTTCCCCAGGACATTTTTTTTCAGAAAAACCCCACAGACTAAAAATATGCTTCTGGTGCTTTCCAGCACTTCAAAACTGCTCTGCTGGGGAATTTTATGTACAGGGCAGAGAGAGGATGTTGAATGACCACAAGTGTGTTCTAGTGGATTGAGACAGGAATGCCAGCTTGATATAGAATCATGGAATATTCTGAGCTGGAAGGGACCCACAGGATCACCCAGTCCAACTCCTGGCCCTGCACAGACACCCCAACAATCCCACCCTGTCCCTCAGAGTGTTGTCCAAAAGCCCTTTGAGCTCTGTCAGGTTTTGGGGGGCTGTGACCAAACCCTGGGGAGAATATAGAAAGAATATATACTCAGTGCCCAACCACCCTCTGGGGGAAGAACCTTTCCCTAATATCCAACTTAAACCCCTTCTGACACAGCTCCTGCCATTCCCTTGGGTCCTGTCCCTGCCCACAGGGAAAACTTGACCCATCCCATGTTTTCACACCCCACCCCAGCTGTAGCTGCTCAGAACCACATCAGAGGTTGCCCAAAAATGCTCTAAAAACTATCACCTGAGTGGATTCCCAGGCCCCACCTCCCCAATGGACCCAGGTCCTGCCTCCTGTAATTACAAACCACCGACTGAACAGGACATCAAAAACTGCTTGCTGAGGAGTTTCCTCCTGCCATCCCTGCTGTTATCACCCTTAATTAATGAAAATATTCTGCTGCTGCTTACTGGTTCCACCCTAACAAAATCACTCCCATCTATGCACCCTGTTCCTATAGTTTCAAGCTCCAAGGCTGTAATTAAAACATGGATGGGTGTGTGGAAACCTGCCCTGTTTGTAGCAGTATGTGCTTGGATAGGTAAATAAGCTTTTAAAAGTCTCAGACAAAATATTAACCTGTTTAAACCATTAAAAACATTTAAACCATTAAAAAGGGAGCCCAGGCCTCCTCCTCCCTTTGCCATCACCAGTTCCCGGGATGACTGTGAGTGCCAAGAGCAGCTCATTTTTCACAGGGAAGTGCCACAAATTGGAAGTTTCTGGGACAATGATTATGGTTATGCAGCTCCAAAACGACTTTCAAGAGGTTTTTGGCTCCATCCCACCCACAGCCAGTGGGAACTGGCCAGTGGCTCCTCGCTGCTCTGGCTGGGGTGTGACTGCAGCAGAGCTGTTAATTTTTAACTGCAAACCCCAACTGCTCCCCCAGAGCAGAAAGAGAAACTCAGTTCAATGATTTCCCCCTTCTTGTCTCTGCAAATAACATGAATTGTATAAATTACTCCTATTTCCCCCCAGAACTGAAGGGAGTTATAAACAACCATCTTCCTTTTGATTTGGGTGACAGAGGCTACAAGAGGTTTTAGTTGCTATAGGGTGGATGCCAGAGACACATTTAATAAATAAACAAGAGATATATTTAATAAACAAAGAAAAACCTGTGCCCTTGAATAAAAATATTTGCAAAGAAATGGTGATTTGTGTGAGTTTTCAGGGCAATACCAAGCAGATCTCAATGTGCCATCAGCTAAAGCTGAGTTACCTCCACAGCTAATTCCTATTATCTAAAGCAAGTTAAAAAACCTTCCCTCATTTTTATATTTGTTTTGCAGTGGAGATAAACCCACTGCTGTAATGAAACCCACAGGAATTAAAGAAGTGAAATTAAATGCTGCCAAAGAGAAAAAAAAAAATCCCCTCCTGTTTCCTTTTGCTCCTCAAATACCTCCTTCCTCCTTTAGACTTTTTTTTTTTTTTGCTTTTAATACACACTGCAGGGAAAAATAAAACAAACTCAAATTCATTTCAAACCACAACATTTTCCAAGCCTATTTTAGGACTTATATTGGTTAAAGCACAAAGAACATGAAAGATTTCTGCTCTTCAAAAAAATAGATTCTGAGGCTACGATCCTAAAGTTATTTAGGAATAAATAAAAAAAATAATTAAAAAAAAAAAGTCAGGAACAAAACTCTCTTTTCACACAGTAATTCCATCCCATACAGCTTCTCATTAAATTAAGAGGCTGGAACAAATTCTTGTGGTTTCGTGGCACACAAACAAAGTGAACTTGTGGCCTGGTGAGATTTTCAACAGGAAAACTTGCTCTGGGTGCACTGATTTAAACTCTCTCATCTTGATTAAAGCACATTCTCTGCAGGCTGAACTCGCTACTAATCGAAGAAAAGTCAAGTCTGACTCTTGAATGTGCCTTAATAATCACCTTCAAAAGAAGGCACCTGACTGTGAACTCTTGGAGCAAGAAGCACCCACCTGGGGAAGCCCAAAAAATCCATGTCCTGCCTGGGCTTCTGCTGGTGCTGAGGTGACTCCCATGGTCAGGGTGCTCAGCAGATTCAGCAGATGTGAGGGCTTTCCTCACCCTAAAAACAGTATGGGAGGCACTCATCCCTGCTGGGTGACAGGGACAGCACCCAGGGAATGGCTGGATCTGGTTGGATTTCAGGGAAAGGTTCTTCCCCCAGAGGGGGGTTGGCACTGCCCAGGCTCCCCAGGGTTTGGGCACAGCCCCAAGGCTGCCAGAGCTGCAGGAGGGTTTGGACAATGCTCTGAGGGACAGGGTGGGATTGTTGGGGTGTCTGTGCAGGGCCAGGGGTTGGATGGGTGACCCTTGGGGGTCCCTTCCAGCTCAGGAGATTCTATGATTCACTGCTGACAAGTGAAACCTTCCCCAGCACATCCAGCCCTGAATCTCTTCCCATGCTCTGCCCACTTGGGCTGAGGGCACCTTGGGGTGAGGATCAACCAGTCTGTTAAATCCCTACAACACTTCTAGGAAAACAGGGTTCACACCTGCAAAAGTTGTGTCAAAAGCCCATGGTTTCCTGCACAGCTGAGTTATCTTGCCCTCATCCAGGGCAGGCACAGGACAGCCGAAGCAGCAACCCTGATTTTACCCGACTGTGACTCAAGCACAGCCCAAACCAGCCGAGTGTGACTGGTGCCAGTCACTGCTGCACCAGTGCTGGGTCACCTCCCCCTCATCCAAGGGCAGGGAACACCAAACCTCAGCTCTGTGATCCCCCATCAGTGGAGAGCAGAGCACTTCCAGCCTCTCTCCAGACCAGTTTTACCACAACGGAGGCATCAAAACGCTGCTTGAGATCACATTGCACATGCTCTGCAAACAGCCCAGGGGTTCTGTGATAAAACACCAACCACTGAGCAAAACTCACCACATACAGCTTGTGCCAGATAACTGCCCACTCCCTCAGGGTAGAGGTGAGCTCCTGTCCAAGGGGCAACTCACTTGGAATCACCGTTTCATGTTGCCTAGAGGGGAAAATAAAGAGAAAACAGAAGAAAGGTTTTACACTCAAGGTTAAAACTTTGCAGTCAAACATCCTTTTTTTTTTGATAAACATGCAAATGGAAGTTTCAGAGGGGTTGATTTTCACAGAGTTCACTCACTCAGGATATCAAGGACTCTAAAGATGTTCTCCAGCACACACATGCACACTCATTATCCATTTTTAAAGCAAACATGCTTCAAGTTTCTTTCAGTCTTGTTATTCCCAATGCATCCATTCCAGAAACAGAGCAAACAGAGAGAAATTCAGTTTGGAAGAATCACCACTTGCTGTGGTAACAGTTATTTAACAAATAAAAATAAAAGGGCACTTCATAAAGTTTCTTCCTTTGCAACTGCTGTTTTCCTCTCACTCCGACGAGCAGAGACTCAGCTCGAGGAACTGAAAAATGGATCATTTCCTTAAATGTTTTCCAAGGCAGGAAGGAATCCACACTCCTGCTGGGTCCTTGGCTGGGAGCAGGAGGCTGTTATGACTCGCAGGAGTCCCCAGAGGAGGTAAATGGAGCTCGATGGACCTGCCCCACTCCTAACTGCTCTGGCAGAGCTTCCTTAACCCTGCACCAATCCCACAACCGCTTCGGGATGTCAGTGCTCTGAAAAATGAAGTTATGCTGCCCTGGAAGCCCAGCACAGGAGGCACACCCTGCTCAGAGACAGGCCAGGAGTGTTTATTACAACCACAACTGCTCCAGTTGGGTATTTTGGGGGTTTAAAGGGAATGGCATTCCCTTGGTTTCGCTGCCAGAGGCCCGAGTGAGGAAGTGCCAACCTACCCCCGGTCCTTCACGATGGCCTCTTTTAAATGGATGTATGTTTCTGGGAAAATGCCCTAAAAATAAAGAGAGAAATCAAATAAATCAGTCATGCTGTGGGTTATGACAGGACAGAAATACATTTAGCAGAAAGAAGGGGGAAAGGGTAAGAAATGTCCTGGTATCACAGGAAAAAAAGCCACTAAGGAGTCCATGTTTGAGCACTATATTTGATATTTGGCACCTCAGAGAAGGCAATTCCTTGTGTCCCTCTAATGACACTCATCTTCCTGCATGAAATGTGATAAATTCCTGTGAATTATCAATTATACTCATTTGTCCTTGCTATAAAAGTTCCTGGAGTCAGCTGCCAGGTTGCCCTGGACCTGTGCCTCGCTAGAAAAGCTCCCCCAGCACCTGTAGAAATTCCCAGATTTCCAGTATTTAAGAGAAACTTTCCAGGAAACCTTTTCTGTTCCCTTTTCATTCCTTTTTATGACTAAAAAAAAAATGGAGACTGAGGGATGCTACCACAAGAGAGGTGCCAGGAATCCTCTGGGAAACCAGATTTCCCTGCAGCTTCAGGGCCAGATCCACAAACCTCAAGCAGCCTGGCTGAGATCCAGGTTATGTGTAATTCCTGGAATATTTTCCAAGCCAAATCAAAACTCTGACATTACCATTAAATATAACTAATGCTGGATGTGTCCAGCTCCAAGAGCATAATAATAAAGCAATAAACTCGTGGATGCAGATGTGGAACAGTTAATTTGAGGAGTTCAAGCTGCATTACTCATGATTCCAGAGGGGGAATATCCAGCTAAAGGCTCGGAAACTTTGAGCTCAAGGGCATTTTTTCTGTCACAAAGAAAAGGACACAGTGGCCAGGAGACCTGCACAACATTAAGACAAGAAATACAGCAGATTACAGCACTGGATGGGGTCTGGCAAGGTGTGAAATAAAAATGAGAGCCATGAAAAGTGAGGTCATACCTTCTTCGATTTATTTCGGAGGGTGTATCCTCGGTACCAGCCTGGCAAAGGAAACAGAAATATTTATATTTATTGTTTTCAGCAATGAAACACCAACTGTAACTCTCCTCAGCTTTCTGTAACATCAATCTGTTGATCTGCTGCTCTGGAGACACCTCTGCTTTCCAGGGAGGAGCCTGAGCTGCTTGTCCTGGTACAGATCCTGTTTATCAATATTATTTGAGCACAATCTAGAAAGAGTAAGATAAAAATAATAACTGTGATCCCCAGGACTCGGAAGGACATGTCACTGGGGGGGACATTTCTTCTGGGGGTCACCTGGGGTCTCATCAGTATTTTCATCAAATCATGGAAAGGTTTGGGTTGGGAGGGACCTTAAAACTCGCCCAGTGCCACCCCCTGCCACGGCAGGGACACCTTCCACCAGCCCAGGTTGCTCCAAGCCCCATCCAACCCATCCTTGGACACTTCCAGGGTGTTATTTTGATCTTAAAGTCACCAAAATGCAAAACTACTACAAAAATGCTGAATTTCTTGCAGCCTCAAGTGACCCTTGCTCAGCGAGCAGAGAGGAGAGAGGCAGAGCTGGGGGAAAGTCATTGTCCCTTCTCCTCCAGCACCTCCAAACCATGTGAGACCAGGGGGTGCTTCTCTCCACCCTCACCTGCATCACTTGGCAGGGCAGTGCATGATCAAGCACCCTCAGCACTGGGTTCCTGCTCTTTGCCACAGTCAAGCTTCCATCCCCTAAAGTCCTCCTGAAGTTACTGCCCCAAAAACAACAAACCAAACCCTTGGGAAGCAGAATCTGCTCCAAGTGAACGTGTCCCTCTGGTTGGTCTCTCCCTGACCCCCAGCCAGGAAAACATCCAGACATTCCAATCCCAACTCTCCACCCCCCTGCTCCCGTTTTGAGGCAAACAGTTCCTCATCACAATTACAAAGATGGATGGGACAAAGCAAAGCTAAAGAGATTTACAGAGGAGGCTGTAAACCCTGTTAGTTTATTTTGCTTAGCACTGATTAATGCAAGAATCTCAAGGAGAGAGTGTAAGCAGCTCTTCATCCCAGGGCTTCTTGCTAAAATCTCTTGTTATCTCTGCAGTGTCATTAAAGAATTTATATTCCAGCACCAGACAACACCCCTGATCCCACAGGATTATGTCCAGCTGAGTGGCAGCACCAAGAAGGCAAAGGGATTTGAGGGAATAAGCAGGCAAAGAAGAGAAGAAGAGAGGAGGCAATGCTGGTTTATTTGGTTTTTTGTTTGCTTGCAGGTTTTATTGTTGATCCCCCCCCCCAATATTCATATATTTAGCAAAGAACCTCCCATGAAGAACCACAGATCTGAGACCCCTCGACCATAAATTAGAGTTTAGAGCGGTTTTATTTGTGTTTTGTTGGGGGTTTTTTGTGTGTATCTTGTTGCATTTGGTCTTTTTTTCTTTTAAAGTGCAGTTCTGTCCCATTTCTGTAGCAATAAGAAGGCACCACAACCACATAAACTCCAATATTCCAGTAATAAGTTCAGAGGAAAGAAGAAATTCCACTCCTTGCACGGGATGAAAATAAGATTATACCCTGACCATGGATCAATGGATGAGGTACCGGACTAGGGATGAGAAGATTTAGGTTCTATTTTCATCTAAGCTGTCATTAATTGAACAGTAAAGTCCAAGTTACTTGGGGTATGATACAAAGCCCATGGAATTTGCCAGGAGTATTTGCCCGGTGATCTCAATTCCACCTGACGCTTTCAGCCCCTCCACAGCACAACTTCCTCGTGTCTCAAACGGCCCCTTGGCACTGACCTCACTCCTGTAAAATATTTTGCAATCATTGCATAAAACCCTGTTGTCTCTGATGATGCAAAAGTATTTCTGCAAGCACCTCGTGCCACTTTTATCGGAATTCTGCCGCTGTTTTCAATCATCTTGCCCGTTGCTGGAAAAGGAACATGATCTTTTGCCAGTGCTCGATTGATGATGTGATTTCTTCTTATTAAACCCCCCCAAATCTGCCTAAGCTTTGGAGGAATGAGAGACTAGTGAGGTGTTTGAGTGTTTTCACCAAGCAGGGATGGGCTCAATGGAGAAAGGTTTTCCAGCTGATGATGATCCAGCAAATTTAAGCTCCTACAACAAACGGATTGAGACCACAACAAGAACGCTGAGCTGGCAAAAAAACATCTAAAAGTCTGTTTGTTTGGGGTTTTTTTAAGGGATCAGGTCCTCAGTTTTACCTTTCATTAAATGGGAAAGATCAGAAAATGTAGGAAAAAATATTCACATTGCAACGGTTTGATGCTGGCAAGTTGTACAGGGTGGTGCAAGCCCAGGTCACGGGTTGAACCACGAGGCCCTTGTTCCTCCTGCAGGGCCCTGTCCTGTCTCACCCCACACACAGGGATTGCTTCACCCACACCAGGGCTCAGAGGAAAGGCTGAACCCAGGCAGAAACTCAATGTCAACTTATTTTCAGCAGGGGAAGAAACCGGTGAGAACCACGGTATTTGAGCACACATTCCTTCTCCCCACAACGTGGCCATTTCCCACAGCTTCCCTGAAATAATAATCATCATCATAATAAATAATGAGACTCTCCCCTTAACAGCAACATATCCTCCCAGCTCATCCTCAAGGACAGATGCCCAGAGAGTAAATCCTGCCCTGAATCAGCCTGGATGCAGCAAGTTTCCTTCTTTCCTTGGATTTTGCAGCGTGTGCAGAGCCTTGAATACCTGGCAGAAGCCCACACTGCTTTATCTTGTTATCAAGGCGAACAGGGAATTCTGCACAAACACCTTGTGCCCTTCTACCCCCTCACAGTCAACCAGAGAAAGGAGGGGGGAAATAACCCTTGCTTTGCAGGTTCCAGGACGTGCCATGGCTCAGAGATCTGAACTAGCAGGCCCAAGCTTTGCAGACTGACCAATCCCACAGCACAGAGGCCTGTCCCAAATTTCTGCCGGCACTTTTCATTCCCTCGATTGCTCTTTCCTCTCCCCCCAGGGGCTCAGCTCTATCAGTGTTGTGTCTCCAGCCCCCTGAGAGGCAGATAACATTTCTTGGTAACACCAAAAGCCCAACCTTGCTCCCTCCCTGCCAGGGAACAGACTGTGCTCTCGGATTCCTCCAGCCAAAATCCCACGGGGAGAACACAAAGAGCCCTCCCTGGAAGGCTCTTTGATTCCTGGCTGAGGAACCCAGGAGGAGAAAAGAGGAACGTTCCAGATGACCAACAACAGCCCTGAGAACCTCCTGGTAACTCACAACAGACGCTGAGGTGGGAAACCACAGCTAAAGCAAGATTTTCCCAGTGAAAACTTGAAAGCAACGCTGCAAAACTCCCCTCAATTCCCTAAGGAACGTCACTGATACAGAGCCCATGGAACAGCCTTGGCTGGGAGCTGCAGGGATAACTTACACCCGCTCCAAAAAGGGCCTCCTGGGGCATCTCTGAGCCTTTTCTTCCTGTGGAGCCTCCGCCCTGGTGCCATGGAAAGTTTTCCTGGGTTGAGACTTGTGTACCCAAGATAAGAACAGCGATTAGAGGAACAAAACCCTGGAGCTCTCTTGGCGGACCGGGCACCGTCAGCGGGAGAAGGAACAGAGGAAAGCTGTTTGGGAGAAGAGCCCTCCTCCAAAACACAACTCACTGGGGAGCTGGAAGCGAAGCTGAGAGCCCCAAAAAACTGGATATAATAAGAGAATTTCCTGCCAAGCAGAGTGAACATAAAACTGGGGTGGGAGGGGGGTTTGAGATGGATTTATGGGAAATCAGAGCAGACCCACAGCGGAGTTACTGTCTCTGAGACAATCAGCACCTTCCCCCTTTACACCCACAAACGTCTGGCCCGAGATTTTGGCTGGATTTTGTGGGAAAAGGGTTCAGTTGGACCGCAGGAATCCCCAGGTGCCTCAGACACCGGGTTTGATTGCACACTGATGGCTCAGCATATGAAAACAATCACTCTCCCTTTCCCTTCTGAAAACATTCCCCCTCCCCAAACAATTTACAGGCGATTTTCTCCTGCCAGAGAAAATTCCACCCTGGGATATTTCAGGAAAAAAAAAAAAAGTGATGTTATTTGGGTGTTCATTCCCTATCCTTTACTATCTATTAAAGAGCTGATTACAAGGAGGAGGGTTAAACAATGAGCTTGCTTAAAAACAAGAGAGAAAGAAAGAAACCCCCAAACATTTTGGGAAATATAAAATGCATCCTCTTCATGGGGGTAATTTTGCTTCCTGACACTCCCTCTTTCTTGTGTATTTTTGCAAGATCAAGTCACACATTAGTAGTATTATATACAGATATTATATACAGATATAATTTTTCCTCTTATATACAGATATTTTGCCTGTTATACACAGATATTTCTCCTGCTATATACAGATATTTTGCCTGCTGTATGCAGATATTTCCCCTCTTATATACAGGTATTTTCCCTGTCTCCCTCTGCCCCCCAAACCCCCTCCCCAGTCACACCCAGCAGAGCAAAACCACCCACCAGCAACATCGTGTGCTTTGACACGGAGGAGCTGCCTGGTTGTTCCCAGCACAGACAAGTGGAAAGAGAACAATTGGCCAAGAACAAATCCCTAAACCAGCACTTTGCTGCTCCCAGCACCGACACTGGAGAGCTTTAACAAACCGACCCCGCTCGTGGACACGAGTGAATTTGTATTTTGGAAGGGCTGCTTCAATTTTGGAGAGTCTTCCAGATGAAGGAGTGAGCAGCACATTCTTTAGAATAATTAAATGGCTCTGGTCAGTTCCTAATACTGAAATCTTCGTTAAGCAGCTGAGTTTAATGAGCAGACTCGAAACGCTCAAGTGTCACTTTAATCCTCTTTAAAACAGTTTTGCTTTCTTTCTGTTTTACATTATGAATTAGGAAGAACTTCCCAGTAAAGCACTGGGAGAAACAGGCTAAAAGGAGCATTAAAGCTCCTTAGCTGGAGCCTTCTAAAAAACATATAATGCCATTTTTTTTTTACAGCTTAAAACATCACTTTTGCAACAATCAGACCTTCCCTCTCCTTTTCTTTCATCCCCTACCTCCATTCAAAAAAAAGATAACTCAGGTTAAAAGCTACTTTAAAANTAAAGGAAGTCTACCAGCAGAGATCCATGCAAATGTTCTGCTTTTTGGGACCAGAAAGATCATTAATTTCGTCTGGGGTTTGGCTCCCATTTATGTGACAACTACACTGCGGTGTGGTGATGGAGAAAGGATTAACTGCTGTTCAGACAGATGTTCTCTCTTTAAGACCACATCACACTGCTTCTTATGATGTAAAACTGCATGGATGATCTGGACAGAATAGGGTATATGTATTATAAATATTTTTATATATATATATATATAAAAAAAATGATTCTTTATCTTGTAGTTCTGCCTCGAGATGCAGAGAAATCTTCCCTTGATAAACTCTACCAGGAACAGAAACCAGATGTTAAATTTTCTGTATTTTCAACGATTTTAACACCATGTTAAAAGTCGAGGGCTTTGGGCACAGCAGGAGTGGGAAAGACAGACCTAAAATTTGTGTTCTTGCAGGAAAATACTCTCGACTCGTTACCTCTTTGGAATTTTGGGAGTGATGTGGGACCCACCTTCGTACATCTCCAGGATGTGAACGGTGTCACCGACCTGCAGGGACAGCTCCACGTCCTGCACGGCNTATTATTTAGATGTTATATTATTTATACATATTATATTTATATTGTGTGTTTTAATAATAATAATTATTATTATTATTCCCAGCTGGAACACTTCATCAGATCAATTTAAGTGCCAGGCCTGGCCTGGCCCAAAGAGGAGCCAAAGCAAACAGGTGTGGTGTAAAAACAGGAATGAACAGCCAGAATTAAATGTTATATATTTATATATTTTATATATATATATATATAAAAAAAATGATTCTTTATCTTGTAGTTCTGCCTCGAGATGCAGAGAAATCTTCCCTTGATAAACTCTACCAGGAACAGAAACCAGATGTTAAATTTTCTGTATTTTCTGCATTTTTAACACCATGTTAAAAGTCGAGTGCTTTGGGCACAGCAGGAGTGGGAAACACAGACCTAAAATTTGTGTTCTTGCAGGAAAATAATCTCGACTCGTTACCTCTTTGGAATTTTGGGAGTGATGTGGGACCCACCTTCGTACATCTCCAGGATGTGAACGGTGTCACCGACCTGCAGGGACAGCTCCACGTCCTGCACGGCGTCGTAGTTGTAGATGGCTAAAAAATAATAAAAAGGGATAAAAACACAGGAAAAACACAACCATGAGGGGGCACAGGGTTTAAATCATGGGAGAACAGGATTTGGGAAAAGCTTTTACAGAAACACGAGACACCCGGGGTAAGGAAAACGCCAGAAAAGGGTCCAGGTATTTCCAGATCTTTCTTTCCAGAAATCTTATTCTTTGCAGCCAGAATATTAATATAGTGATTTTACCTCCCAAAATACAGATCTGGGAGCCCTTAGGAACAAGCTGCATATTCCCACTGTGCCAAAAAAACCTGCCCACAAAGGTCACCACGACCTCAGGCGTTAGGGATCAAGTCAGTAATTGCCATTTTTTTTACAGCATTTCATAGCATTAATTAATGGAGTGCTGGAAAACACTGTAAATTTGATGTCCTAATAAACCCTACCCCAATTTAATACTAAAAAACCACTCTGATTATTTGCTACTCTACCAGGCTCTCCCCAGAAAAGACCCAATTTTAGCAGGAAAACTTGAGATTCTCCACAAATTTAATCCCTCCCAAAGACAAAGCTAATCTGGATCTTATTGGATTTCCAGGGGGGAATAGGATTAAACCCAGAAGCCCAGACTTCTCAATTGCCTTTTCTCTGGAGCTTTCTGGAGGTGCCCAGTTTCACTGGGCAAAGCAGAGCCTTCCCTGGAGACGAGAGGAGAAAGTTTAATTTGAATTTCCTTTCAAACCAGGGCAAGTAAAGAGACACAAAATCAGGGAGACACTTTGCTCTGGGTCCATGAACTGATCAGCAAAGTCAGGACAGGCACTTCTCTACCAAACTGGGGCATCTTATTTATTTGAAACACTGATTTAAGAACAGATCACACACCAGGCAATCTTCCCACGTGCAGAAGTCTTGTATTTCCACATCCCTGAGCTCATTTATTAGTGAATAAGCACCGTGTTTGTTTTAAAGAAGGCAAATAAACCACACAGACGTTTGCAGGAGGCTTTGGGAAAATCCTTCAGACTGCCCAAGGTTTGGATTTGAAGGGCTCTGCCTGGAAAGGGAAATAAATAAATAAAGAGTGGAGCTCTTCTGTCATAAATCCACATCCAGTGCCCATCATTTCGGGCAGGATGAGGAATTATTGCCTCCTGGAAAGGCTCCAGCACAAATGACTGTGGGTGACCACACAGGAAATGATCTCACAGATAAGAGCTGCCTCTCCAATATTGGAACTATAAATAGTCCAACAGGAGCAGGAGATGTGAATCCCTGCTGGGTCTGAAATCCACCCTGATCACAAGCAGACACTTCCTTTCCTGTGCTGCAGGGCAGGGTGTGTTCCCAGAGGCACTAATTTATGCCTGTAGATCACATGGACTTTGCATGGAATCCACCACATGGTTTTCCAGAGAATTACAGGAATATTCCTGTACTTTTGCTCCTAAGGCACGAGCTGCTTCAACATCCAGTTTCTTCCCCCTCCCCACAAGGGTGCTGTAAATCAACATATTAAAAACTGACTGGTGACCTGGATGTTCATCAACACCTTCAAGGCCCCAGAATAGGCCCAAGAGTAAAAACTCCATCAACAGCTCAACAGAGAAATGTGGATAATGTTTATGGTCAAAAATGAACATGAATATGAAATGTGGAATGGTCTGGGTTGGAAAGGACCTTAAAAATCATCCAGTGCCACTCCTTGCCACAGGCAGGGACTCCTTCCACTAGCCCAGCTTGCTCTAAGCCCTGCCCAACCTGGCCTTGGACACTTCCAAGTATTGAAATTCCTGTCCCTCCATCCCTTGTCCCCAGTCCCTCTCCAGCTCTCCTGGAGCCCCTTTAGGCCCTGGAAGGGGCTCTCAGCTCTCCCTGGATCCTTCTCTTCTCCAGGGGAACCCTCCCAGCTCTCCCAGCCTGGCTCCAGAGCAGAGTACACAGGAGCAGATCCAAGTAATCCATTAGGAATTCCCTTGTATTGGCAGACACAGAGACCACAAACTGATGAAAGAACTGATGGTGAATGTTGTACTTGATTCAGTTAAAAAGATTTTGTTCCAACAGACACCAAAAATAATTCTGCAGGGGGTTGCAGAGGGCAGCAGCAAAGCCCGACCCAAGGGGAACCAAACTCCCTGTGGTTGTGCCTTCTGTTGTGATAAACCTGCCAAATCCCAGAGATTAAGCAGGGATGTTGCAAACCATGACTTCCATGGGATATCTCCAAACCTCCCCAAGGCACAGCAGGATCAGGGTGGAAGGGTGAAACAACCCCAGCTCCCTTTGGAGTCCCCCAGGACTGGCTCAGGACGTGCCCCTGGACACTGCCCTGTGCAGGGGACACTGCTCAGGTGAAGCCCAGGCACCAGGCAGAGGGTGGACATTAATCATCTGTTAATAAACGTGTCAGCAGAGTCAGAAGATTTACAGCAGAGTGTCTGGGCCAACTCCTGACTTGGCTGATTTCATTTTGTCTGCTGAAGTTTCCTCCTGTGGTTACAGCTGGCCTGACTCTCTGTCCCAAAGTGCTGTTTGGGATTCCTGGCCATGGCTCTGCTCCCCACCCTCACAGCCAAGAATTCCTTTTCACTATCCCATCTCACCCTCTGGCAGTGGGAACCATTCCCTGTGTCCTGTCCCTCCATCCCTTGTCCCCAGTCCCTCTCCAGCTCTCCTGGAGCCCCTTTAGGCCCTGCAAGGGGCTCTCAGGTTTCCCTGGATCCTTCTCTTCTCCAGGTGAACCCCCCCAGCTCTCCCACAGGGTTCTCCAGCCCCTTGGAGCATCCCCATGGCCCCCTCTGGATTCATCCCAACAGCTCCACATCCTTGTGCAGCACGTTTCTCATACACACAGGGATTCCCACATACAATTTGTAGATGCCTTGGGTTTTTCTGGCACAAACAGACATTATATAAATACCAGGCTGCATTTTTCCCCTAAATTGCTGCTTTAGCTCCAGACAAAAGCAGCCTGAGCAGCACCAGAGGCCGAGGGAAAGGTGGGCGGGTGTCAGACCAGCCTTTCTTCTGAGAACACAGAGAGTTAATTCAAACCAAAGAGCAAAGAGGGACAACTCACCAGTTCCCTTCCCCTCCCCGAAGATCACAACAACCACAAGCCAGAGAACTAAAGGTTGCACTTCCCTCCCCTCTCCCTGCTGAACCAGACAGGTTTCACATCCCAGTGAGCAGCATTTAAGCAAAGGAACTCTCTTCTGCCACTGCATAAAACAACAAAATAAGGCAATTTTGTAGTGTCTTGCCTTGCCAGACTGAGTGAAGGCAGAGCATAAAACATAAAACCTCCTCCCCAATGGTTCTGCACAAGGTTAGAAAAGACAAATTGCTGGCATATTTTCCCTGGGAGCTTTGCTGTCTGCAGCTGATGCTTCCTGCTGCTGGGAGTCAGTGCTTGTCCCAAACAGCCCATGTGCAGTGATTTGTACTGCTCAGCCTCTCTTTTCGTGTGTGTATTTAATCTGACCTCTCTCAGACTTGAAAGCAAAAGGAAATTCTGCATAACAAACACGGCCATGGCATGAAAAAAAATCAAACCCTTCATTTAAATCCCGACAGAGCAGCAAGAAGGGAAAATAAGGCAGAGACTTTTGTCCTCCAATTTGCAGGAATATCTGAAGTTAAGTCTTTTTGCTTCAAGCTAAACTTCAGCTGAGATTCTGTCCTTTGAAATTCACTTTAGAGTGTTGATCCTGCTCCTTTTATCATCCTGAATGAAAAGCAGCACTGAAGTCTAACAAATTTAATCTAAATAAAGAGGCAGAAGTGGAGAACGTGATCCATAAGAAGGAGATCCTGGGTTTGTTTCATGATGAGCACAACCAGAGGCAGCATCTTGTGTTATTTAGTTCACAGTCTTGATTAGTGGGAAGTG
Source organism: Pachyramphus minor (assembly GCA_013397135.1). Taxonomy (NCBI): domain Eukaryota; kingdom Metazoa; phylum Chordata; class Aves; order Passeriformes; family Tyrannidae; genus Pachyramphus; species Pachyramphus minor. Next base: position 78,153 of record VYXB01002931.1, read on the forward strand.
TAAGAAATGGAATCCATGAGGAGGGAAGGTCAAAGCAGCGAGCACTGGAAAAGGGCAGCAGATAACTTTATGACTCATGACAGCAGCCAGAGTCATGAGGTGAAGATAAGAAGCAATTCTCCTGCTTCAGGGCAGAAGGTGAGTCCTCAAAAGGGATGGAGAAGGAACTCCAGAGGCCTTGCACAAGTGGGGGTGGATGCTGGAATCACCCAGAGCCATCCCACAAACATGGACTGCACGGAGGGCAAAGGAAACCTGGGACAGCCTGGGCTTTCCAGAGCTCTGAGGGATAACTGTGGAGAGCTGGAAGGTTCTCAGGAGGCACAGGTTGGCAGCAGCACCATGGGAAGAGCAGGTTTAGCTGTATCACTCCCCTCCAGTTGTAGGAAGACACCAGACTAATCCCAGCTCACACATTCCTGATCCATGAGACACCACACAGAGCACTTACCCAGCATGAAGCCTCAGTGTTGTACACGGGGCAGAAAATGAGAAGTACAATTATATTACAAATTAAAAACCCCCAAAACACACTTCAAAAACCCACAAAGCTTCACTTTTTGACAAAGAGTCCAAGGAGAAGCCTAAATTTGGAAGAGGTCTGTCAGCAGCTCATTGAGCCTGAGCTGGATCTCAGTGGAACCAATGGAGATCCAGTAGTTTCAGGGGGAATGGCTTCCAGCTGAGAAGAGGTTTGGATGGGATATTGGGAAGAAATTCTTCCCTGGAAGGGTGGGGAAGGGCTGGGCTGGGATTCCCTGAGCATCTGTGGCTGCCCCTGGATCCCTGGAAGTGCCCAAGGCCTGCTTGGAGTAGCCTGGGCTGGTGGAAGGTGTCCCTGCCCGTGGCAGGGGTGGCACTGGATTGGCACTTTGAAGTCCATTCCAAACCAAGCCATTTTATGATTCCACTATACTTTAATTCCCAGACCCATTTTACCCCCAGAATAACTCATTTTCAAGCCTGTCCTAAAAGCAAAGCTCAGCTAAACCTCCTGAAACCCAGTGAACGAGGCAGAACTTGTCACCTACTATTTTGTGTGGATTTCAAAGCAGAATGAAAGGGAATCCTTCTCTCAATAAGTGCATTTGAAATGTGGATTATTGGCCTGAAAAGCACAGCCACTGCAAGATCCATTATCTCTCCCTTGGCTCAAAATAACCTTCCCCCCCCTTCCACCCATCACAAAGACACGATAAACCACTTCCAAATGCCATGTCCCACTTCCCCCCAGCCTGCCCTCACACTATCTGATAGGAGAGGGCTGGCTTTGCTTCTTGGGAACAAAGACTCACATTCAGAGCCCTTGCAAGAACCAGGCTCCATCTCATTCCATCTTTCAACTGGAGAGTCAACCCCCATTGTAGGGGAACAGAAGTCTCCTGCTTTTATGCTGTGACAAACCCCATATTAAAAACTGGCATTGCTGCAGGACAGCCCCCTTTGGAGGAGCTTGGTATGTTCTCCAGTGCCAAGACACCACCAAAAACACAGTGGCTTTATTTAAAAAACAAGGAGCTGCCCAAGGAATTAATTCTTAATGGGAACAAAGGCTTTTTGATGTTTTGAGCAAAAACGTTCTTGTAACTTCCCAGGAATTTGTGTCTGAAAAATTGAGAAGAGAATAATTAAGGTTTACGTGTCAGGCTGCTGCTTCTTCTTTTTCTTCTTCAAAAAAAGTCATGGTTCAACCCTGGGAAAAATGTACATTTTATGACTGTTATTAAAAAAATTCCCACTGCTGAAGGGTTGATGCTGAGATTCAGTCTCAATTCTACAAAGTCCCAAGTGGCTGCTTAGCATTTTGAACATAAATAATCCAGAATAACAGGATTATGCAGCTGGAAATGCTGCAATTAACAGCCATCATTAGACTTCAGAGTCAAACCTCTGATGAGCTTGAGGTGGGACTATCCCTGCCCATGGCAGGGGGTGGAATGAGATGATCTTTAAGGTCCCTTCCAACCCAAACCATTCCATGGTTCTATGGTTTTATGGCTTTTAACATCTTGTCTTCGTGTTGTTTCAGGCTGGTCTCACACACAGAAATACATTTTACTTGTTCTTAGCATTTTTTATGTCAGGCTATCTTAAAAGTGGGCATTCAGTGAGAAATGACAGCACCTGCTTGTGCAGGATGATGTGACATGGCCTTTCCCATCTGGATTCTGTAGCTGCTGGGTTTTAGATTCATTTCTTGCTTTGGAGAACCATGAAAAAAGCAGGAGGAGCCACTGTCCTCCACATGATTCCAACACTTCCATTTCCAGCCTAAGACTGTCCCAAAAACCCCAAAGGAGGGTGTTACCTGCCCCATCAAAGCTGATCAAAGCCTAAGATTTGGCTGCTTTTCCCTGAATGATGAATTATCTTGGAGATGGGACAGGCAGATAATCACAGGCTTGCAGAGTCTGTCCTGCACCAACAGCCCAAATCAAACTGATTTCCAAATTTGGGCCTGGGGAAGGTTTTCAGCCATCATTATCTTTTGGTTAATCCTGTCTCTCTCTCCAGCATAGACTGGATCAGATTTTGGACTCGATGGTTTAATCTCTTAAAGCCTGGATTGCTTTAGAAAAAACAACTTCCCAAGCCCAGCCCATGGGAATAGGGATGGCTCTGGAAGGTTACACAAGGGCTCACAGGGGCTCTTCTGGCCCAAATCCACAGGCAGCTCCACACCAATGCTCTGAGCAGGAGCCCAGGGATTTTAATTAGAGCTCCTCACATTCAAATCAGGCAAACTGAGACGATTCAGGGCTGCTGAAGTGAGAGACACATTGATTATGAGGGAAAAAAAAAATAATATTTTCACGTCTGCGGAACTCCCATCAGTCATTTCCCCTCAAATATTTATCACAAAGTGTTTCTGCCACAGAAGGGGTGTAAAAATAAAGGAGATTTTGATCCCAGAGAGCACCTAAACTGCAAGCAGGGCAGAGAAATGCCTCCTGAACACACTGATTTGGGCACCAGCAGCACTAAGAGCACAGCACAAGCTCATTTCTCTCTTCTGAAGGTGCCTGGGGTGGGAGCAGCCAAACTCCAGCTGCTCCTGGGAACTGACCCCCACAAAGGGTGTGGTTTAATTTGCATCCAGGTAACACACCCAGATCTTTCACTGTGACATTTTCTTCACTGGGCTCTCTCCTCTTCCTTTTATTATTTTCACTCTAAAGGGCCCTTGGGGATTTTAAGCTCAGATAAGGAATTAATCTACATTAGCTGTCTCAGCTTATGTCTGGAGTGAGAGGGAGTGCTGGGAGCCAGTGGAGGAATAAATCAGGGTAGGAGCCAACCTGCTCCTGAATATACACCACCCAAGCAAACCTGGTGCTTGAAAAACAAAAGAAAAAATAACCAAAAAAGTAGACCTGCAATTCCAGTCTCTTTGGAACATCATGAAAGTTCCCCACAGCTGGAGAAATAAAACAGCCTGGCCTCTCCTCTTGAAGATTTTGTAAACTTATATCAAAGCAACCTGATAAATCTTTTTATTTAAGGTGTTCTTCAAGGTTCTGCCAAGAAAGGTTGGGCCAGATGATCCTTGAGGTCTGTTCCAAGCTGGAATTCTGTGCTGCTTGTTTCCTCCTGCAAATCAGCAGCTTGTGTTTGGATACTTTAAGTACAGAAGTCACCATTTCAATGAAATTTTCACACATATTTGTAAAAGCCCAAACCCCAACCCCATCACTGGATAAATTGGCCCACTCAGCTCATTCCCGACTTGAAGGCGTGTGGCACTTTCAAAGGAATTAATTGAATTTGCCACTGGCTTTCAATTACTGTCCTAATTCTTACTGGGCAAAACATCAAAGGAAGTGGAAAGAAAACTTGGAAATGCTACTGTACAGAGCTGTAGATGTTGCTACCTAATGAGTTCTGCTGCTTGCATCACTCCAGAGGGAGGGAGGGGGAGAGATGAGAGCTCTGAGGAGTAGAACATTTGAGCACAGAGGCCAATTGTGCCCCCAGGCTGCTCTGCACCATCAAGTTGAGTTAAAACTTCAGCCTCGTGCCTTGCTGGCATCACAGCTCCTCCTCTGGACACCAAACCCAAGCTGAGAGGTGCCCACTTCATCAGCTGCAAATAAAACCCACCACAATTCCGACCAGGAATTTCTCACGGGTGTTCCCGGGGGCTCCAACACCTTCCCCTTTCCATCCACGTGCTCAGGAGGAGGCACATGAGCTCTCCCACTACTGCAAGAGAGGAATTCATAGCTCAGCCCACTGCCTTTGGAGAAATTGGGATGTGCTGCCAAAAAGTCTTTGCTCCCACTCTGTGGAAAGCTGGAGCTCCCTGGTGCTGGCAGCGCTCACATGAGGAGAATTTCTACCATGCAGAACCACAGGGATTTAATTTGGCCTCTGCACCTCCAGCTCTTCTCCTTCAACATGGGCTTCATAACAAATTCAATCCCAAAGTGTTTTTCCTTTGCCACCCATCTCAGCTAACAAGCAAATGGCAAACAGGGGAACAGTGTTAAAACAAGGAGCAGGAAACCCTGACTGGAAGCAAAAAGCCCAACAAAAATATTTGAACCCTTTATTGTCCATAAGAACAAAGAACAAACTCCCCCCAAACTCGCAATAAGCAGATTGGTTTCCCCTAAAGTGCACCAGATGCCAGCAGATGAAGAATTTGGCAACACTGTGGCCTTCCCTTCATTTCCTAGAGCTACTTTATTCCTTTCCATTAAGCTCCATCTCTCTGCACCTTGAAGCCCCCACTACATCAGAGCAGAGAGGATGGAAGTGCTGCAAGAATAAGGTCTAAAAAGAAAGAAAAAGGCACTTTTACAGAACCCATCAGCCACTACTTGCCTGTGACATTGTGAACCACTCTTAGAACTTCAATGCTGAAGTCATAAATGGGTTTATTATTCTGGAGGATCAAAGTACCAAAAGCTCCCCAAGAGCAGGAAACTTCTCTCCACTGCACCTTAATGAACTTTTTGCCCAGATTCAGCACTTTGGAGAATGAATTTCATTTTTATTGCAGCAACACCTTCAAAAACTGAGTGTCAGTGACCAAAGAATCAATCTCCAGTGAGCAGCCACTCCTTTTTCTGGCCACATTCTATGACAGTGGGCCAGACTCTCCAAGAGGCTGCCAGAGGAATCAATCCTTCAAACACAATCCTTCAAAACCTCCCTGGGAGGTACAACCTGTACTGCACCAAAAAGACATTTTTTTATCATTTAAGCAACTGGTCCAACTCACAATTCTGCAACATCATCAGTGTTTGAAGGCAACCATGAACTGGCTGCCTCCAGAGCTGTTCAGTAATTCACATTTATGGCCTGGTTTTATTAGCACATGTTTCCTGGCAAATGCACCCAAATTCATTGCAGGATTTCAGGCATTCAATTATAAATTAAATGCATTGGACTTGGAACATCACCTCATTGTGGCAGCAAGGGGATAAATGTGTTTATGACCTTGGGCTGAGGTAGTTGGAAGCTTGGCTGTGGTGTCTTTAACTGGCAGAAATGGGGCTTTATTTTCCTCACAAGCACTAGTTGAGAGAAATGTCCTACCAGTCAATGAAGTGCAAATTGAACACCAAAAAATGCTGATTTTCAAATTAAAGGAGCTCCAGCAAGTTTGAACACAGAAGGGCTATGAATGAATGATTATCACCTGAAAGATTATCACACGTTTACTGCTCTTCTACATGTTAAACAGGTCAATAAGTTTTTCTCAGTTCAGGAACTTTTATTATTCTGCTTTTCCTTTCTAGAGTTCCCATCTGCAGCTGTGCTGGCAAATACAGCCCCATGGGAAAAGGAAACCCACAGAAATTACCAAGAGATGGGTGTGAAATTCAGCAGTGGTGGCACACCCAGCTCTGGGGGAACCTGAAGGTCTCCTGACACCTCAGAACAATTAAGCCACATCTAATCAGCAGGACAAAGCTCAGATCAAACTCTAGAAGGCAACCAGAAGTTCTGGAGACCTCAAGAGAGGGTTTAGAGCCTCCATGAAGGGTTTCAGATGAACCCTGGGATAGTTCCTAAACATTCTGGTGGTGTTTCAAGGTGGGACCCCCAGGAATTAAAGCACCCAGAAGTCACCAGACACTTGGAAAAATACTTCTTTTCAAAGGAAGAAAGAAGATAAGGAACAAGTTTACAAGTCCTGTTCACGTCAGTGATGCCTTTGAAGTCCACAGGATTAGTTTCACAGGGGATGACTTAAGGAATAGAATAGAAATCACCGAAAATCCGAGCAGACTGGATTAAAAAAAATAAAATAAATAGAAGGACCATGGAAGCAAAAAGGAGCACAGGCAACTTTCACATCAAATGAACTGCAGAGACAGCAATAAAAGGTGGGAAATTAAACAGAAATAAAGTGTCACAATTACATATAAAACATATATACAAGTAATCTTCACAGTGTCATGTACTGCTCTGAAGAGACAAAACTTCCTGGGGTCAGCAATGCCAAGATTTTGCTTTTCCCTGTTGGAAACTGTCTATGCTATTTCTCTTCTATTTCTACCAACATGACTATTTTTTAAATCATAATAAAGCAAATGGCAGGAAAAATGAGCAGTTACAGGGTGTTTCTGCCAATAGGAGGATGGTCCCTCCTGCAGCAGGAAGGGGCTCTGGAACCTCCTGATGCACCACAGTGGCCCTGAGTCCCAAGCCAGAGGCATCCTGCAGGAATGGCAGGCCAAAGGCAAGCAGCAAGTTGCAACAAATATGGATTTTGCTCTAATTTGACATGAGGCATACTGTGAAATCCTTTGATCACACGCTGTCTGTCGAGACAGCCCTGCAGGTGGGTGGAACTGGAACACGGAGCCAAGACCTGACGGCCCAGAAATGCTCACAAATCAAAGCCCGAGCAGGAAAATCTCATTTTGCAGCACTCTGCCTTCCTCTCTGCCCCTCTGCATCTCCCCTCACATAAATCACACCCCTGGCTGGCAGGCACTGGGTCACATTTGAGAAATTACTGCCATTCCTAAGATGTGAGGCAGCTGATTGTGACCAAACCAGCACGTGGGATTTGGGCAAAGTAAACACTTCTCTGCCACGAGAACAGTCCCGTGCCCTGAGCAAGGAAAACTGGAATGGGCTTGAGAGGCCACCAACACCTCTTAGGGGGAATTACCTGTCAGAGGTCCAGCATGATGATCTGCCTGGCCCTTCCCCAGCCTGAGCACACAAGCTCTGTGAAACAGCCCAAACCAACCCAAAAAAGAGGGTTGTAGAATCATCAAATCTCCTGAGCTGGAAGGGACCCCCAAGGATCAGAGTCCAACTCTGCACAGACACCCCAAAATCCCACCCTGTCCCATGGAGAGTTGTCCAAACCCTCCTGGAGCTCTGGCAGCTTTGGGGCTGTGACCAAACCCTGGGGAGCCTGTTCAGTGCCAACCACCCTCTGGGGGAAAAACCTTTTCCCAAAATCCAGCCTAACCCTGCCCTGACACAGCTCCAGCCATTCCCTCAGGGAATGGAATCTCCCAGTGCTTCCCACCATCTTCACCATCCCACCACCATCACCAAAATCCAAACTATTCCAGTCCTCACATCCCAAAGCTCTTCCAACAAAACTTCAGTGAACAATTTCTGCTTCTGGAGAACCTTATTTGTGTATTGACCCAACAGATCAAGCTGCATTACTATGAACAAACACTCCACGTCCTGTTCCTGTCCTGTTCACTGCTGGCACTCAAAGGTGACACATAAAGCCCTTGTACCTGGATCATTCCCACCCTGGCTGAAAACCCAGCACTTGCATTTCTGAATTGTTTTTGGGCTGGGTCAGCTCCCTGACAACAGCTACTGCCTGCAGGAAGGAGTGAGAAAAGGGGGCTGATTGCTTGTTTATAATCAACTTATAACACATTAATTTATGATTCCACAGACTCCAGGTTCTCTCATATCATCAATAGTCTTCCCCAGTCCACAAAGGCCACTTAGATCTTAAGATCTTAAATCAGCTGATGACTAATGACAGAATTGCTTTTAAAAACTCAAGTGTAGTACTTAAGCCAGTTAATGCAAACCCATGTTACTGCCAGCAGAAAAAGCAAGTAATTACAGTGTTGATTCCTTATGCCCTAAGTTAAAAATTTTAAAGCAAGTAGATAATGAAAGTTAAAAATCACAGCGAGTTATTCAGGTATTCTTTCCTTCAGAGCACAGACTTTTGACTGAAGGGAGTTTGAGTGAAAGGCATTCTGCAAATGACAACTTTTTCAGAGAAGCACTTGACAAGAAGAGCTTATTTCCTTCAGTTTAGCCCCAAAAACTAATCAGCTGTCAAGGAAGATGCACCAGGTAGTAACTTTGATTCCTGAATGAGGTGAAGCCTGTTGCCAGGAAGCTCTGTAAGACCCTGACAGTCAGAGACAAGATGCTGCCCATCAGCTGCTCCCTTCACAAGGCTGCAGCTTCCAAAGGCCCATCTGTCACTTGGGTGAAAATTCACTGCAAGTGAGAAGCTGGAAGCCATTTGTCTCTCACAAAATCTCTCACATTTCCCTAAAAATGCTGCCATTCCCAACTTTGCACTCCCTGCTGTCTGCCATCCCAAACCTGGCCCATGTGCCACCTGTCCCAGCCACAGGAAAGGGCTTTAACCAGCTCAGGGCAAAACTAAAAGGCAGAAAATCAATTTGAACCCACAATCCATGGATCTGTAAAATATTATCCAGGACATAAACTATTCTGAAGTGCAAAAAAAAAAAAAATCAGACAAGTGACATTGAATCACATTGTTTACTTCTTGGAATTTCTTACTGCATTGGCATGACTTCAGGGCTGTGTTTAAAATAAATGCAAGCAGAAGATCCTAAGGCAGAAATCACCAACAAGCACAATGGGTGGGCTCTTCCACGGAATCCCAGAATATTTAGGGTTGGAAAGGGCACTCTGGAGATCACCCAGCCCAACCCCCCCTGCCCAGGTGACACAGGGACACGTCCAGGTGGGATTGGAATGTCTCCAGAGAGAGGGGAGACTCCACACCCTTCCCAGGCAGCTGTTCCAGGGCTCTGCCACTTCCAGGGAGAGAAGTTCTGCCTCCTGTTGAGGTGGAACTTTATCGACATCACTCCTTGTCCTGTCACTGGGCACCACTGACCAGAGCCTGGCACCATCCTTACACCCCCTGGAGATATTTGTATGGATTGATGAGATCCCCTCCCACCCAATCATTTTCTTTCTGGAAAGAATGAAGTTGTGTTTTTGCTCTTCACAACTGGGTGGAAGTTGCCACCACCCCATGGCCTGTATCACACAAACCAGGGAGGGCATTTCCCCCTCAGTGACTGGCACTAACAGGCCCCTGGGGTAACGATTAACAGCCCAAGAAGCTCAAACTTTCCTCTGAATGTTCATCAACTCCTTCAAAGCGAGGCTCAAACCGGCGGGAGCTGCTCCCACCAGCACCACACAGGACACACTGGGAGATCCACAACTGTCCAGCCTGCACACACCACACTGATTCCATCAATGCCACGTGTCCAACATGGCCTGACAGAGCCAGGCAGTGCAGAATTTACTCTCCTTTCTGCCTGGGGATTCCCCTCAGCAGCGCTGGCTGCCAGTGAGGCACCAGAGCTGCGGCACCACAGCCCCCAGAGCAGCTGGATCCACAGCCAGGGCAGGGAATACATCCCATCCCACACTTCTGCACTGGAAACAGAGGGCAAGAGGCAGCTTTTCCCTCCACCCTGCTTACTCACGAGCCAGTGCTCCGTGTGGGAGAGGAGCTGTCACAACCAGCAGCTGGCTGAAGTCAGCACGAAAAACTCACCCCGGAAGGTAATAAAAAGGAGGAGAGGAGTGCCTGTGATTCATCCCACTGCCCAAGGCCATCGTGGGTTGTACAACAGCCCTGCTCAGAGGTGTGCTTGAAAAAAAAAAACCCAATCAAACCAGCAGGACAGAGTTTACCTGATTACAACAGCAAAGTTTGGAAACTGCAGATGCTCGGAGCAATCTCACCAAGCCACACACACACACACACACACACTGCCATATATAAACCCTATGGGCTGTTCCCTACCCAGAAAGAAGCAAAGTTCAGGGTGTACAACCCTCCACACCCTCCCAGTTACCTGGAGAAACTAGATAAGGCTGTGCTGGGTGGAATATCTCTGCAGCTGAAGCCACAGTCCTGAGGGAAGGGAGCTGCCTCCCTGCAAAGCCACTTGGAAATCAGGAGGTAACTTCCACTCAAATTCACTCTGTGAAAATCGGGCAAGATGAGGTTTTTCATCTTCAAACTCATGGGCTGAACAACCTTAAGGGAGTTTGGGGAATTACCACTTTGCAAGCATGAAATTACTAATTTTTTCTCACATCAAGAAATCCACTGCCGAGCACAAGTGGCAGAGAAGATCACCCTTCATTTAAACGGACTACCAGAAGCTGTTTATGTCATTAGTGGTTTCCTGTAGATTGTTCCCTGCCCAGCTCTCCCCAACCAACCTCAAAACTGTGGGTTTCAATTTGTCAAACTCTCAAGAAAAGCAGAACTTTATCAGCAACACCAGGGGTTATTTCCTCCTAGAGAAAAGCGAGCCAGCACCAAACAATCTCCTTTTAAACATCAAGGGGGACAGGGCAGAAAGTACAAGGTGTTAATAAATGATCATGGAATCCTGGAATGGTTTGGGTTGGGAGGGACCTTAAAGCCCATCCAGTGCCACCCCCTGCCATGGGCAGGGACACCTTCCACCAGCCCAGGTTGCTCCAAGGCCCATCCAACTTGGCCTTGGGCACTTCCAGCCAAGCTTTCACTCACACTGTGTCAGGATTCCCAGCCCCTGGCAATGCTGTCACCCACAACCCTAAATCTGCCCCTTATTCTGCCACCACCTTGTGGAGCCACATCCTTGGGGGATGGCAGGAGGCATTTTTAGTGCTCTCTCCAGTATAAATCAGGATGGAGAAGCAAAATTACAGCGGCCAGCCCTGAACTTGAGGGGATTCTTGGAGCTCCCCGGGTGCGAGCTGGGCACTGCTCTCCGCCTCCATCCATCCCTAAGGATTCGGGGAGCGAACACCTGAGAGCGGCGGAGCAAACTGGGAAAAGCAAAGAACCACCAAAGTGCGCGGGGGAGCAGCGAGTCCCGGGCGTGCGGAATCCCAGGATGCCCGGACAGGGGGATGGAAATGCCCGCGGGGAGAGGAAGGGAAGGGAAGGACGGGAGGGAGGAAAGGGGCACTCGGGGGGTCCCGGCTGGCACTCACCGACCCCGTACTTCTCCCGCTTGGTGGGGATCCAGCGAGCCATGCCGGAGGGTTTCCCAACCCTGGGCTCGGCTCGGGGGGCTCCGGGGGGCTCGGTCACCGCAGCCCCTCGCCCGCCACCTCCCCGCGCTGCTGCCGGGGGCCCGACACCCCGGGCTGCTCCTCCATGCTCCGAGAAACGCTCCCAAACTCGTCCAAAAAAAAACCCAAAAACCAACCAACAACCACAAAAACTACCCGGCAAACGCCCAACTTTGCTGCCTCCCTCGCTGCGCCCGGAGCAGCGGAGGGAGGAGGAAGAAAGAGGAGGAGGAGGAGGAGGAGAAAGAGGAGGTGGCTCCTCTCCCCGCCCCGCCGGGCATCACCTGCCCCTCGCACGGCACCGCCCCGAGCTGCGGGACGCGGCGGGGAAACCCGGGAAAGGCTGGATAAATGCCTTTGGAGGGGCAGGGCAGCCGCGGGGAGTGGTGCTGCTGGGAGTATCTGATGTGTAGGAGCGCGGCAACAGCCCCCCCGTCAGCCCCAAATCGGGATTGTTGCCATAGGTTGGAGATCAGGAGAAGGGGTTTTCACGCCTGGAACGGGGTCCCCAGGGCGGTGGTCGCAGCACAAAACCTGTCCGAAAAAGCGTTTGGTGGGATTTTTGGGGTGTCCTGGGGTAGAGAGTTGGACTCTGTGGTCCTCGTGGGTCCCTTCCAGCTCGGGGTGTTCTGTGATCCTACAGAACCAGGGGATGGTTTGGGTTGGAAGGGACCTTGAGGCTCCTCTGGTTCCACCCCCTGCCCCGGGCAGGGACACCTTCCACCAGACCAGGTCCCTCGCTCCGAGGCTGCTCCGGTTTTAAAAGTAATTCATTAATAGCTAAGAAAACAAAGGGGTTGCTTTAGAAGTACTCCAGGAATCTGGGAAGCGATCCCAGGGCTGCATTTTGCAGGAGACTCGATGTTCCAGAGACTGACTTGGCACTCGGTGACATCAACCCCCCCTTCCCTGCGCTGCTGGGAGCTGGGACACGATGAAGGATTTCCAGGTGGAGACACAGGGACCAGCTGGGCATGAACTGGGTCCTGCAGGGCTGGGCTGGAGCTCGGGCCAGAGCCAGCCTGGCTCGATCCTGCAGGGGTGCAGGGACAAATTCCTGGGAGAGGGATGCTCAGGAACACGCACTCAGCACCCTGGGTGAAGCAAATCATGGTGGCAGATTGTTCCACCCAGCATTAGGTCCAAACAGGGGAGATCCAGGTTCTCATCACCTCTCTGGGGCCGTAAGTCACTGGATCTGATTTTTATTAGAACCCACAGAATCATGGAATGGTTTGGGTTGGGAGGGACGTTAAATATCACCCAGTTCCACCCCCCCTGCCATGGGCAGGACACCTTCCCTCTCTGGGGAAAGCAGTGAGGAGGGTGATAATTCAGAATATTTTAACACCCACCCACCTGTTTCATTGCACTAAAGCGCAAAAATCTGGGGAGATGATATTTTTTATCACTTTCCATCCCAAGTGAGGGGCACTAGGGAGCGTTATTGCTCAGCTCTCAGGGTGCCCTGGGCAGATCCCTTTGGATCCCTCAGATTCCCAGCACAGTTTTCCACACTGTGTCCCCTCCCACCTGTGTTTCCAGTAAATTTATTTTCCTTGATCCTCGCTGGTGCCTCCGAGGGGCACAGCAATATAAATAAGGATTAATTACGGGTAATTTGCTGTAACAAGTAAACTTGGCCTTTGCCAGCAGAAAGTTACACTCAAGGACACTTGGATATCACAACTAGCACAGTCTCAGTGTACAATACACTGATTTTTTTCAACAATACACAGTGATCTGTCATCCCTCAAGAACGTGTGGCCCATGAATTTGTCACACACGGGGTGTTACTCACCCGTGATGTTCCTGTTCCACCCAGTTTCCAGCAGCCAGCCCAGCCCTTCCCTAAAATGCTGTTTGGATCTCATGGCACAGCTGGGGTGCTCCCAGATGTGCTGGGATCTGGACAGCCAGGGGTTCAAGGTGCTCATTCAGTGCTCAAACAGCACCTCCAGAGTGTGGCAGGGAAAAAAAGCACCTTCAGAGGGTGTCAGGGGGGGACTTCAGGAAAGCAAGAAAAGATTTGCAAGCTGGAACTGGTTCACTGGTTTGTTATTTCTAAAACACTAACTCACCACAGCCAGCCATGCTCAGATGTCGTGCTGGCACAGAAAATCAGGGAGGTTGTGCACAAAACCCTCCAGTTCCTCTGGTTCAAGATAGTCCTTGTGTTTCTGTGCAGGGCTGGGGGCTCCCAGAGAGCACCCAACACGTGGCATGGGGGCATCCAAGACGTATGAAGAGAAAATATTTATGTATTTTTGCAAACCCTTTTATGCTGGAAGATCCACACAGAGTCTGCCTGTGGCAAGTTAATTTTGTTCAAATTTAAATGTGTTGTTAAAGTGCTCTGAACCTCGAACAGAAGGAGCAGTGTGTCTGGGCTATCAAGACAATCATGATGGTTGTTCTAGGGCTGATCTTGGACCACCTGGATTCCCAAATACTCCCTGCTCCGACTGGGATGTGGCTTTTCTGTGCCCTTTTTTGCAGCGTATGGCAAAAAATGGCACCACTCCCTCCACCCCTCCAGAGCTGCTTCAGCAACACCTGAAGTGCTGATCTGGTGAAGGTGTTTCCATGCTTTGAGTTAAACATTTCTTGCTGAAATTCAAGGTGTGCTGACACCCCAAAATCAGCTCAAATGGCCCCTCCTCAGCTGAGAAAACCAGCTGCTTCTTTTCTGAGACAGTTTTCCTTTCTCCCCATTTCACCTTCCACCTGGCCACGGGTTTGTGTGGCCTCACCCCAAATCAAGAGGAGGAAATTCTTGATGAGTGGCACATTGGAGGTGACAAAAGAGGGACTGGGGAACGTGACCTGAGGCCACATTACTCCAGAAGAGAAGTTTTCATGCCGACTTTTTGCTGGCCGAAGCGCACGACTGCCCTTCCACCCAGGAAAGAAAGCCAAAAGGTGCCAAAAATCAATACGGACGAAGATTCCTCCCAGACCAAAGGTGCCCCCCCAGAAATCTCTGGCTCTTTGTGTAGTCCCAAGGGTGCTGCACCAACTGCACTTGAGAGACGGAGGCTGCTGGCTTTCTTTCCTGGGTGGAAGGGCAGTCGTGCGCTTGGGCCAGCACTGGGCTGAAGCTGGCACTCCAAACATCAATACGGACGAAGATTCCTCCCAGACCGAAGGTGCCCGC
>VYXB01002932.1:0-49952 GCA_013397135.1 Pachyramphus minor
CCATTTGGACACTGAGCCATTGCCTGCAACACTTTGGATATGGTCAGCTGGGCAATTCCTCCTCCCAGGGAACAGCTGAGTTTGTGATGGTAGATGATTGAAAGGGACCTATGAGTCCCTTTGAGAAGGGACCCATGTCCTGAGACATCCGAGTTAAGCAGCTGGTGGAAAGAGGATTTCCCAGACGTGTGCTGCACTGGTGTGCCAGGCCCTTCCCCAGCCTCAGAGTGGAAGGGGCACAGAGGCACAGACACCCCCCCAGCCCTGCTTCCCTCTGTGGGCCCCCTCTCTGATGGCCAATGTCAACAGAGCAATGCTCCCTTGTCCCTCTTTTCAGCAGGGACACATTTCTTCGGCACATGGGCATTTTTCAGAGTGAAATACAAGAAAAACCCACCCCTACACCCCCTTCCCACAGGGAGATTTACAGCAGACGAGAGTGAGATGAACCCATGTCCTTCAGCTGAGCTCTCCCAAGAACTCACATGGCTGTACAGACCCGTGCATTTAATTCTCACCAAAAGGAAGCTGAACTCAAGCGACGTGATTTAAGAACATTAGGTTGGCACTTGGCTCCAAACCCCTTCTGCCTCCTCAGCCGTTGACCACAGCAGGATGATTTTGCAGTGTAATTATTCTGCCTGCTGTCCTGAAACCACGCAGAGATCGAATTATATAACAATACTGTTTAAGCACTTGCAAAATGCACAATTTGATTAATCTCAGCAACGTGCCGGCTCCGGGATCTAAAAAGACAGCCGTGTGCATTTTAACAAAGTTAAAGCCCAAAGCTTTTTATTTCATCCTAATGGATAGCAAAGGTCATTCTCCATTTGATAGATGATGATAGCGCTGCTGCATTTGTCTTCTGGCTGGCAGGGCTGGATTCCTCTGAAGTTCGTGTTAATGAGATTCCTCCCTCCACGGAAACTGAATTCTCCAGTGAGGCACTGGTGCTGGATTTATCGTGAAGACACCCATTCTGCACCCTCACAACAGCCTGAATGCAACTTCCTATCACACTGATGAGGTGCCCACAGCGTCTACGTCCTGATGGAATGATGTTTTCCATGACATAAATCCCAAGTGGTAGGAACTGACTCTGCAACTAGACGTATTTCTTCTTGCCGTGACTCAGTTGAGAAACATTTTTCAGAAGGAGCAGGTACCAGCAAAGAATTAAAGGGTGGATTCTGCATTTTGCCCTTGGGGAAAAATGCTTAAAATAAAGCTATCAGCCCGAATCCTGCAGGGATGGTATTTATTTTCCTAGTAAAACCATTCAGCAACATCCAGAAGTCAGGGAAGTTCCCAAGCTGGGCCATAAATTAGCAGAGATGTGTTCATGTGCTTAAAGGTGCTCTTGTGTCTTGCACGGTGAGAGGTGGATGAATTAAAGCTGTGGGAGATGTAGGGCCTCTCTTCCAAGAGTGAGGTGGGAGCCAAGGGGGTAAAATGAGACCAGACAGCAGCAGGGAGCACGAGATCCTTCTGCAGAGGAGAAGGGCATTGTAGAAAGCTCAGGGAGCAGACATGGGTGCTGTGAAATCCCCAGAGGAGCAAAGCCTGTGTGACAGCCTTCCTCCTGCTCCTCCTTCTCCTCCTTCTGCTGCTGAGGGAGCCCAGCAGACCATCAGGGAGGCACTGGAAGGAAAAGCCCAGGAGATGAGATCTTCAGGGAAGAATTCTTACCTGGAGCATCAGCTGCTGAACTGGGCGTGACTGACTCGATCCCTTGTCCCAACAATTTACCCCAACACTGTGGGTTTTGAGGGCTGTTCCAGAAAGAAGAGGGACCTTCCCAAAGACATGCCATGTCTTCACAGAATCCCAGAATGGTTTGGGTTGAAAGGGACTTTGAAGCTCATGTAGTTCCACCCCCCTGTCATAGGCAGGGACACCTTCCACTAGACCAGTTTGCTCCAAGCCCCATCCAAGCTGTCCTTGGACACTTCCAGGGATGGGACAAGAACAGCCCCCTGATATCTTGGACACTCAAATGTACATATACATAATCCTTTCACTGAGGTGGAGATATCCACTCACAGTTTGCCTCTGGAGACCCTTATGTTTTCCAGCTGCCTCCTTCTGCAAAGGCAGGAAAGTCCTGAGTGCTGATGAGTGACTTGAAGTGATTGGGAATGCTTCAAACACAGGGGTTTGTCCTTAAATTACACGGCCCATTAACAAGCCTAAATTAAAGCAACACTATTAGCAGGAGATCTGAGGGGGAAGGTGGCTTCAATTTTCATACAAATGACACATAACTGAATACCAGAGATTTAATATACTGATAATCACCCTTCAAATCCAGTCTTAACAACTGCAGTTGTTCAACTATAGACCACAGCCCCCAGAATCTTGAGGCAGACACTGGAAAGATCAGCAGAGTGTTGTAAAACACTTCTTGAGCTCTGCCAGGCTTGGGACCACAACCATTTCCCTGGGAAGCTTGTTCCAGTGCTCAACCACTGTCTGGATGAAGGACCTTTCCCTGATATCCAACCTAAACCTCCCCTGACTCAGGAATTCACTGTCTTGAGTGATCACACTCTTCTGCAAAACCCCATGACTTCAAAGCTTGAAGCATCCCTGGGGCGTTTCCCTGGGGGATCCAACCCCTCAATCCCAAAATCAAAGGGCAGCAACTGTGCACAGAGCTGACACATGATGAGCCTTGCTGACCACCAAGCCCTTCCCATGCCAAGCAGCAGACATGCAATCACAATGGTCCCTTTCATCCTGACCTCCAAACCCCATCTCATTTTGGGAGGCCACACAGCCCTTTCTGTCCTCGTGACTTTGCTGCCTGTCTCTGCCTCAGGACAGGCAAAGAAATCACTGCAGCAAAGTTTAAAGAGCTGCCACCACACAAAATTCCTACTTATTAGCCATAATCATAATCCTATAATGACAATATAGTACATTATAATTTGCAAGCGGAGGGAAATCTTGACATAAATTGCTCGTCTCTGATTCACCGACCCAAGTGCAATTATGGCACCTCAGTTATGGGAAGTAGATCTTTTATCACAGAATCACAGAATCCTCAAATGCCCTGAGGTGGAAGGGACCCTTAGGGATCATCGAGTCCAACTCCTGGCTCCAAGCAGGACGCCCCCAAAAATCACACCACGTGATTTATGTGCGAGCCTGAGAGGGTTTGGTATGAGTGATATTACCCTCTCCTATAGTAAAGGACTAATTTATGGAAATCTCAACACCCACCAGACTCAGCCCATTATTGAGGTCATTACTTGCACCTCAGAAGGAAAAAAAGTCCCACTCATGGGCCAGGACTCACCTCTCCAAGCCATTGGTGTAAATAAATGGAGCCAGAAACGTGGCACTTGGGGTCATGGGTTAGTGGGGGGGTTGGCAACGCTGAGTTAACTTTGGTGATCTTGAGGGTCCTTTTCAACCTAAATGATTCTGTGGCTAACTGCAAGCAGCCTGTCCTGCAAAGCACCCGCAGCCTGAGAAAACCGAGGGGCCACTTATGAGTCAGAAAGCTGCATTTTGGTCCCCACTCTGACTGAATTTCTGCTGCCTTTGGGTCGCTCCAGGGCCAGGCTGTAGCCAGATCCCTCCTCCCCTTCCAGGCACAGCCTTGGCACCTCAAGGATCAGCCGGGCAGAGCCTTTGCTCCAGGTGCTGCAACGCTGCGGCAGCGGCTCCGGGAGCTGCTGGAGCCTTTGAGTGCTCAAACACAACTAAGATTTACTGGGAGCTGCTGCCATTTCAGCAAGGCTGAGTTTCTGGGCTCCCTCCCCACGGGATGCAGATGCTGCTGGAGGAAATGGAAGCATTTCTTGGAGAGGGGTCTCCTCGGAACCCCCCCCAGCAGGCACCTCCACCTTTCACACACCCGCACTTTTACTCCATCCCGGTCTGTGCTAATAAAACACGAGGCTGCATTTAAAATAAGGAGCTGAGAGAGTCCCCAGGACTCGTTAAAGGTTATCACGGCTCCGTTACTCATCCTGGAGGGGAAGGCAGAGGGAAGCAGCTGACTCACATCACGGCAACACGGAGAGGGGCTGGCAGGACCGGAGCGCTGATTTCCCCCTCAGCACGGGGCTCCTGTGTGAGCACAGACTGTGATTTCCCTCCATAACTGCTCCTTTTCCCGACTTTTTCTCCTCAAATTAAACTCTGACAAGCACGAGAGAATCCTAATTTCCCACCTGCGTGCGTGTGCATGTAACTGTAAGAAAATCCTCCTGCTTTTCCACCTGGATATCAACACCCCTGGCAGTCTCCACATGCCTCACGTAGCCTGGGGGTCCAAGCCTCTTTCCAAAACTTCCCCCACACGCTGTACATCCCATCCTTACCCCAGCTCATTTCCTGCTCTTTTCTAAGGGAAAAGCCAGCTGTCAAACTCCTACATAAATTGCCCCAAAGCCATGAAGGCTCTTATTAAAGCTAGAAAACCCCAGACACCCTAAAGGACTGCCAGAGCTCTCTCCCTTCCGTGGGCAGGCTCAGCCCTGCTCCCAGCATGGTCCAGGGGAACCTTGGCTCTGCAGCACAGTGGGGAAGGCAGGCTGCAGGCAGGACTGTTGAAAAAAAGGTCAATTCTTTGTTTGGCACTAAGTCAGAGCTGTATTTTCTTCCTTCTGACAGCACTAACCAAAACACCCAGATGCCCACAGTATCTCTGGAGGAAGGAACCCATAAGGTTGGCCAGTTCTTTCTTGGTTTAGGGCATGGCCAGGATGTACAAACAGGCTCATGGGGGCTGTTTATACCCAAACCTGACCTTTTAACCTTAATTACTTTATAGCAGCCATTCATAAACATCCACCATGTCCATGCAAACACCATGGGCAGCACCTCTTGGGAATGGTGTGGCTAATGGAGAGCTGGGAGAGGGCTGCAAAAAAGATGTTTCTTGCTTTCCCTGTGAAACACGGAAAAATCCTCTCCCAGCAGAGCAGCCTTTCCTTCTTTTTCCAGTCGTCTGTGTTATTTTTGTGTCATGTTGCTGGTTAAAAATACCCCTTGCCAGCAAGAACGTAGTTATTTGGAGCACCCTTGTTTATCTTTGTTTGGGAAGAGCATACGCCACCATCAGCTGCCTCCTTCCTCCTTAAAAATCATCTTCTGCAAGAAAACATTGATCCTGTGCCTGGTCCATGGCCATGATGGGCTCTCAGCCAGGCCTGATGTCTCCAACACCAACGGGAGAGGGACACAAGTGCCTGTCACATGTGGGGTATGGGAGAGACCTCTCCAAAATCCTCCCTGGATATCAGAGCTTGTGGCTTTTGAAGGAGATCCTGCAAGAACATTCCTGGCTGCAAGGAAAAAAAAAACAAAACAAAAAACCAGTATGGGTCTGGGCATCAAGATGAGCACACTGGGAGGTTTTTGCTTGCTGAGCATTTCCATGACACCAGATGCCCTGAAGACACCAGGAGTGAGAAGCCAGCAATGACCATAAGTAATTTGTGAGTGAAGCTGGAGCTGATCATGGAGACAGCCCCAAAGCCCTCATGCAGCTGCAGGAGGGACAAACAAGATGGGAAGGGCCCTAACAGCCTCCCTCCTTCTTCCTGGAGAAGGGGATGTCCAGAAACCCAAAGTCCCTTCAGGATCCTGAACAAAAGCAATTTGATGGTGCCGAAAGTGTTGTTCATTAGTAACCACAACTCTTAGTAGTGTCCATGGAGCATCCCCCAAATGTCACTCTCCCAAAAAGTATCCTGTAGCTCAATAGGTCCAGCAAAATTATCTCCCCCTCTCCTTGGCAATCTTTGTTGTTTTTGTTTACCTCAGGACACTCTAAGTCCTGAAAGAATTCCCGGGAAAGCTGTAGCACCCTGTGCTCAGCAGCGCTGTGCCCTCATCTCTGAATCAGGCCTTTCTTTTCTCCCTCCAATGTATCGCTTTTTTTTTTTTCCAGGCTAACGTAATCAGGGAGGGAAAGTCTGGAATCTAACCACAGGGAGCATGAAAATATTTGAACAAGCTGGTTTAAATCAAGGCTTTGACTTGCTTTTGTAATGGGCCCTTCGGTCAAGGCTTGAACGTGCCGCTGCGTTTTGGAGTGCAAAGCAGAGGATGTGTTTGCTCCACCCGCTCTCGAGGCGAGCGTGGAGGCAGAGGCACAGCCTGTGGTCTCCAATATTCCAGAGAAAGAAAGGAATGCATTTAATCCGCCTTTTTAATTATTTTTAAGTCGTCTGAGCAGGGGTGGTTTTGATCCAGCCTATGGTCAACCAAACCCCCACCGCTCATCCCCCTCTCCATCCTGCAGCTGCCACTGCACATGGGACAGTGTGGCAGAAACCCCAGAGCACCAGAGGTGACACTGACCCTCTCTGTGGCTCCTGCTTTCCCGATTTCTTGGGTTTTTTCATGTTTTCATGCACCCAGAGGAACTGTGTGACTCTGCTTCCCACTCATCCTCCCCCATCATCCCTAGAAAACACATCAAAGCCAACCCCTGCACTCAGCAAGGGCTGGAGCAGCCCAGTCTCCCGCTTTCCAAGGTAAATAATGACTTTGATTAGGAACTATGCCTAATTAACCACGAGGAGTTGATGACTCAGCTGACTGTCAAAAGCTTTTTGGCTCTGGTTTCCCATTTCCACAGCTTGACCCTTCATCTGCCCCCTGGAAGCTCGGGGAAATCCCAGTTATACCAACCAGGTTGTTCCAGGCTGGCCTCAAGCTGTGACACCTTTTTGAGAGAGGCTGGTAAAACCCCTCCTGCAGGGGACAGCCAGGCTACAGAAAAGGAGATTATTTTTGTCCTCATTTGGATTTTAAGAAGCAAACAAGCTCTGTTGATTCAGACATTGCTCTTAGACTCGGGTTGGTAAATAGTGCAAGGTTTGCTCTTTTTATCAGCTTGCTCTGCAAATCAATAGGAGGACTCAAAAACGTATTGTCATCATAAACCAAGGAATTCATTAATGCCCGTTGTTTGCCTCCGTGTTTTAATGGAATGCAAAGCAAATACATCCGAGGAGTGTTCATCAGGCTGGACCAGGATCTCCTGCCACTTTTAATTTACCTGGGAGAAAGAGGAGATGAAGAGGTGGCAGGACCTCGGTAAAGAAGACTGGAGGCTTGGGACTCGCATCTCCCCTTCTGTGTGTATCCTGAGGGAAAGAAATTCATCTTTTGGACGTGCTCTCCGACACCTCCACTCCATGGGAAGCACTGCAGGAGTGGAGGGATGTGTCTGGGTGAACTCCCATCCCTGCAGAGCCTGTTATCTCACCGGGGGGTGGGGGGGAGAGATTTCATCTCGTTTAACTCCTCTGGACAAAACACTACATGTGAAAACTGTGTTTCTTTAAATATTCTGTGCACCCTCTGACAGCAGTATTCCCTCTCCATGAATCACCGAGAGCAGATGTCCTGGAGGTTATATATGTTCAGTAAATACACTTTTTGGCACTTAGCTGAGCAGTTTCCTTGCAGCACTTTTGAAGTACAGAAGGGGAAAGCTGCAAAGCGTCAGCTCCGCTACCGTCACACGGATTCGGGAGCAAGAACCCATGATCCCATCCAGTCCCAGGAGCATGTGTGGGCAGCTGGGGGGGATCTGGGTGTGCCAAGGGGTTCATGTGTCCCCCTTCTTGAGCAAGCCCTCCTTCCAGGCATTGGGGAACAAGGGCAGATCCAGACACAATGCAAAATCAAGCTCTTGTTCCCTTGCCCATGTCCCTCGGGTTCTCTTGGCAGCAGGAATGAGGGAAATCCATGGGATTTCCCCAACATCTAGGTAACTGCAACCATGGCTGGCTGGAGGGCATTGTGAATATCTTAATAGCTTTAAAATCTTTTGAAGTTGTTTTCTCCCCACTTTCTCAACAGTGACCAAGTGCAAGGCTCTGCACCTGCACTGGGGCAACCCCAGTTTTGATACAAGTTGGGGGATGAAGGGGTTGAGAAGCAGCCCTGCCAAAAAGGGCTTGGGGTTGCTGGTGGATGAGGGGCTGGACATAACCTGGTGATGTGCACTGACAGCCCAGAAAACAAATCACATCCTGGGCTGTGTGAAAAGCAGCGTGGGCAGCAAGTCAAGAGTGGAATTGTCCCCCTGTATTCGGCTCTGGTGAGATCCCAGCTGCAGTGCTGCATCCAGTTCTTGGGCCCATAACGTAAGAAGGACATGGACCTGTTGGAGAGGGTCCAGAGGAGGCCACAGAGGTGCTCAGAAGGCTGGAACTCCTCTGCTGTGGAGCCAGGCTGAGAGAGCTGAGGTTGCTCAGCCTGGAGAAGAGAAGGCTCCAAGGAGACCTTACATCTCCTTCTGGTGCCTAAAGAGGTTCAAAAAGAGCTGGAGAGGGACTTGGGACAAGGGCCTGGAGTGACAGGACAAGGAAGAATGGCTTCAAAATGACGGACAACAGGGTTAGATGGGACACTGGGAAGAAATTCCTGGCTGTGAGGGTGATGAGGCCCTGGCACAGATTGCCCAGAGAAGCTGTGGCTGTCCCTGGATCCCCGGAAGTGCCCAAGGCCAGGTTGGACGGGGCTTGGATCAACCTGGGCTGGTGGAAGATGTTTCTGGTAATTGCAGTGTTTTGGGACCAGATGACCTTTAACCAGACAGTTCCACAATTCCATGACCTTTCTGCTGCCCCCATGGTAAGTCACCTTGGCACAGCCCCTGCACGCTTACACAGGGACAAATCTGGCCCCATACAGTGCCTGCCTCGAACGGAGCTGCCGCCAAAAAACGAGCTCATTTGCACATATTTATCATCAGAAAAAAATAGCCGCTCACTGATCCAGAACATTCATCTCTAAATATTTACAAAGCATTATTTATCCGAATGAAAGAGACATTTTTCACTCAACAGACCAGGCATATGGTAGCAGCGTGCGAGAGGAGATGAATTGCACCGAGTAATTCTAAACAGATTTAATGCCAGCAATAATTATTTTTAATAAGACAGAAAGTTCCCTGGGTGATAACTGAACATGTAGCATTTGAAAGGGATTGTGCCGGCCCACATTGTTGAATATTGTTTGTTCAAATACGCTTGTTGTGCCTTTTGGTACCTCAGTGCAACTTCAACCTGCCTTTCTGTCTCCCTTGGGGAAGGAAAAACGAGGAAGGGGAAAAAAAAAAAAGGCCCCAAACCCCAAGTCTTCTGTCATTTATTTCAAGCATGTCTTTTAATTACAGAGCTGCATTTAGATAGTGTACAAAATATTCCGGGCTGGATGCCTATTTAACAGACTCCCCAGTTGCTGCTTGAAGCTGCTCGGCAGAACACAGTGTGAATCATTATAAAATCTCTCACTTCGGTACATACCCAGGAAAATGGAGAACCAAATGTACTGACAGCAAACATTTAAGAAAGAATGACACAGGAGGGGGGATTTTGCCAGGCTTTGGTTTCTCAGAGGAGTTTGATGGATGCTACAGACGAGCCCAGCAGGTCCCCAGCCCTAAATCGCTCTCTGCTGTGCCACAGGTCGAGGTGTTTTGTGTCACCCACCTGTCCTCGTGTCAACACTCTGTGAAGCTCACAAATACCACCCTCCTCCAGGGGCTCTGAGATGCCTGTTGTTTTTGTGATGCTGGGGGAGTGCACCTGGAGAAGATGCAGAAACCTTTGGCATCTCTTGCAGTCAAATCATAGATTCATAGAATGGTTTGGGTTGGAAGGGACCTTAAAGTCATCTCATTCTGCCCCTCTTCCACTAGACCAGGTTGCTCCAAGCCCTGTCCAACTTGGCCTTGAATGTTTCCAGGGACAGAGCATCCATGGTATCTCTGGCCAAGGTAGTTAATTCATTTTTAATGATGGTTTTACATTGTCTCCTTGTCACCTGCTGATTTCAGCTGTGGTGGAAACAAGAAAAAGGTGATTGTTCCTAGATCCTGTGCCCCTGCTGGTGGAGAGTCTCTCTTCCCCCATGGCATATCACTGGAACTGCTTGTGCAGGGAGGGGAACAGCAGAGCCCTGGCCTTGCACTGGGACAAGTGCAAGACTCAAGAATCATGGAATCACAGAATGGTTTGGGTTGCAAGGGCCATTCAAGATAATCTTGTTCCAACACCCCACCATGGGCAGGAACACCTTCCACTAGACCAGCTTGCTCCAAGCCCTGTCCAACCTGGCCTTGAACACTTCCGAGGATGGGGCATCATTTCCCCATGGCCTTGGGACCGTGAGCCAGTGCCACATCCACAACCTGCCCCTACCCCCAGGCAGGCTGGCAGGGCTGTATCCAGGTGATCTGAACTCCCTCACTGCTTATTTTCAGCTGGGAAGCTGAGGAGTGATGGGAACAATGCCAAGGGCAGGCTGGGCTGGAAACACAATCTCTGTGCCAGACAATTGCACTGCCAGAGGTGAGCAGGGCACACAGGTGAGGCCAATGGCATATTAATGAACAATCAGATCTACCTGGGAACAGCTCTTCCATCTGCTGAATAAACCCCTGTAAGGAGTTTACGTGCTGCCCTTTCCTGGGCTCTTTGTTATGCACCGGGAGGGTGCAGCACCACCCAGCCCCTCCCTGCCCGTGCTGGGCTCAGGGCTGATCCCCTGACACCACGAGAAGAGCAATTCCCCACGCTCAGCCCTCAAAAGCAACAGCTCAGAAAAGATTTAGTTGTGTTTCTGGCAGGGCTCAGGGTTTCCAAGTCCCCTACAATTACAGTGACAATTCCAGGGCTGCCAGCGGCTGCAGTCGGAGTCAGGGAAGCAGCACTGGGGCTGCTGCAATTTAAGGGTGGATTTGTGAAGTTTCCAGCATGAGGAAATGTCGATTCCTGCTGAGGGGTGTAACCAACACCAGGACCTCATCACCTAAACCCACCCTGACACACTGTGAGGGGTAATCCTGGCCCTGACAAACCCACAGCTAAAGGTCAAGGGTGCAGGAGGGATAAGGAAAAGCAGCATGGAGAGAGCATGGGACAGCTTTCATTTCTGGTCCATGGGAATATGAGCCCAAAAGGAAAATTCTTGGAGTCTGATGCACTCACAGATGCTCAGAGTACCAGTCTCCTTGTCTCTGAGAAAACTTATCCAGGATAACCATGAACATCTACATCACCTGGGGACATTTGGCCGGAGATGTGTCTCAGAACTTAACACCTCCTCCATGAGGAGCTGAGGAGCTCAGAAACCTTTTGCAGCCTCACTTGGGGGATCCAGCACAGATTCCATAAAGACAGGTCCACTCCATCAACCTCCAAGCCTCTCCCCATGTCTGTTACTGTATTGCAAATAAACCAAAGGAGGTGATCACCAAATTCGGGAAGGCAGCCGATGAAAAGGAGGCTTTTCACCTTCAGCTGCAGGGGTGGTAACAAAAACTATCTTATTCAGCAAAATCTATCCCCTGCACCTGAAAATTGCTCTAACCTGCTTCTAAATGGGAGGGACATCTCTGATCCTCCAACTGTTCTCATTCAGAAAAGATAAATGGGATTTTTACACCCCTGGAGCCTTTGCACTCGGCTGGGCTGGAGCACACAACCAGCACACACAGGCTGAGCCGAAATGCAGGTTGTTTCAGCAAGCAGAAAGCTCAGGGGGAATTATCCTGTGCCTCTGAAGTGCTATTATCAGTCTGAGAAGGTCTGGAGCTTGAGGTTTAATAGTCAACATTATTTTAGGAGGGTAAAACCCACCACTGCTTCATCCTGAGGACTTATCCAAGAGCAGGAGATGACTCTTGACTTGTTCTCTGCCATGGCTCCTGGCAGTGCTGCGTGCTGGGATGCTCCTGGGGAGAATTTTGGGAGATCTTGGGAAGAAGTTCACATGCAACCTTGGGCTTGACCATAAATACACCCAGGGGAGACTCACCTGCCCATGCCAGCACCAGACATGAATCCTGCCAAAAACCTCCCCCAGCACTGACACTGAATTTCAAACAAACCTCATCCCCCTGTGCCTGACGGTGCTTTTGGCGTGTTCCTGAGCAGCTAAACTTTGTGATAATGCTCAGATTTCCCCTTGCTGGGCTCAGAGGGGACCTGATCATTCTTTGTTTCCAGCATCAAAGCCACGCTCTTCCAGTGCACAGCGTTATCAGCAGTTCATTATCCCTCCCACCCACCCAACCTCCTCGTCCTGCCATAATAAAGCGAGTGGCAGAAGTCAAAGGCATCGTTCTGGGGAAAGCTCTCAGGAACTGTTCATCAAACTTGCCCTTTTATAATGAGAGCCATCTAATTTACATGCTCATTTAACGCTTTGCTCCGCATCTGACGGCACGTTCCGGCTCCCTCCTTGCTTTACCCAGACCCCAGTCCTTTTACAAAAACACCATTTGCCCTAAACCCTAATTAGGTCACTGTGACCCCACATAAGCTCCCTCAAACCCCTTTGTGTCCCAAACAGCACAGCCTCCCAAATGTTTTATCCAGACACCCTCATCACGAGGTTAAGCATATTCCAGTCCAACAAATTAACAGATCTGCGAGCTCCGTCTGATTAACAAAACTGAAATGCCTAGGGGAAAAAAAACCAGGGAAATCATTCCTAGGCCTGTTCCTGCTGCAGAACAAACAACCTTGCCCTGCAGGGAAGCCCCTCCTGCTTCCCCCGTGTGACCCTTTCCAAAATCTCAAGCACGGCTTGCAGCCCGCAGATCACCCCGTGGGGGCCTATCCCAAAAAAACACCAAGAGGGTTTTATGAGGCCCCTCTCAGCTTGCAGGAAATAATTCAAACTAAGTGAGAAAAAACCCTAAAATTTGCCTATTTCTGGGCTGCTACCACGAAGCACTCCTGCACTATGAAATAATGCAATGCTGTGGTGCAGGAGCAGTACACAGCAGCTCAGAGTGGCCTTGCTGTGCTCACACTCCTTTTTTTGGGCATCCCTCATCATGAGCATCCTTCATCCCTGTCCCTCCAAGCTCCCGATGCCTCCCGTGTCCCTTCACCACTTCTTGCCCCACTTTTGCTCTGTCCAGACCCCACCAGTCTGTGCTGCCTCACCAGCTGAAGCTGTGCTGCTTTTAACACCCCTCTACATGCTCCTAAAACCAGCCCTGGGACCTCCCAGCGTCACCAGGCTCAGCTTATCTCCCCAGCCCTGCTGAAAGGGCCGGCTCAGGCACAACACCCGACCTGTGCACAGGCTCCTTCACTCCCCTGAGCACTCAGGGACTGTTAACAGCACTTCTGCTCATCAGCACAGGACCCTCACCAGCTCATTTAGGAGGGCTTTGCACTGCTGCCCCTCCTTTGTACCTTGCTGGAAGACTCTGTGCTAATCCCAAGTTCCACCCCTCCAACGCCAGGAGGCATTTTCAGATATTCCAACATTAATTTCGAATATTCCTCTCTTTTTGTTTTAATTATTTTTTTGCAAATATCATGGGGATAGGCACGGAAAATAAAAGTAAAGAATGGTGTGGTGCTATTAATAGTCACTACTCCTATTACCATAAGCTCAGGGTCACCGGGATGTTGTGGATGCAAGTCAGGGAGCTCACAGTAATTCTCCCCCAAAGGGATTTCCCAGCTCAGCTCCCAGTTTGCTGCCGGCAGAAACAGCCCTGTCAGATCTTTCATCAGTTTAACAAGCTCTGCCTCAAAATTAGTTTTGAGGTCTTTCACCCCCAACAATCCTATTACCCCAGCCGTCCCAGGATCCTGCAGCCGTGTGCTGATCTCCTCTCAGATTTATTCCTGCCCAGTTCACAGCGATTTGTTTTTCTGCTGACGTGGCCCTTCCAGTTAAATCAGTTTGCCTCCCTCCCTGGTGTTTACATTCCTGCTGTATTTATAGACAGGCATCACGTCCTCTCCCAACCTCCTTGGCCAAACAGAGATGATATTTTTCAGCTCCTTGACAAAAATAGGCCCTTTTCCCTCTGCCCTTCCCGGCGACCCTTTGCTGCACCCGCTCTTATTTAAACTTTGGGGGCCAAGACCAGAGCCCTGTGGCACATTCCCAAAGAGATTTCACAGGGTGCTTAAATATTTCCTCATCTTTATTTTGCTTACTGCGTTTTAGGGTCACATTTTCCTTTTCCCCCAGCAGCATCACATATAAATGGCACACAGGGAATGCAATGAGGTCTTCCTCCTCGTTTTAGGTTCCACTCACAGTTCAGCGGAAAATCTGTTTCTTCTCCCAAATTCATGAGCTCACCTTCTTCAATATGGCATTTTGCCTTGTTTTATATCACCTCTAACCCCTGCCCTTGCCTTCCCAGCCCTTCCCCAGGCCACAAGAGCCACCCTGACCCTCAAACTCCTGCTGTAATCTCCCGTCAGCACATGGTTGATGCTTAAGGGGAGGCAGACAGACAGCAGTTCCTGTATTTTCCTCGCCTAGAAAGTCTGCTCCCTCTACAAAGAAAGAAACTGGGTGACAGCAGGTTGGCCTGGCATCCTCTGTGGCAAAATCCGTGCCACCCTGCATCCAGTTTTCTAGTACCTGCTGGCAGCCAGCAGGAAAATACCCCAAGGGAAAGCATCTCTATGCTGGGTTCTTGTGCCAGGGATTTAATTTTCATATAGCTCATTAACTCACCCAGCAGCAAGCTTGCTGCCCACACTTCATAACTCCAATTATTCCCTCCATCCCCCTTTCATCCCACGGCCTCCCAAGCCTTGCAAGCTCAAGAAAATAAAATCATCTCAATGAGTAGGTCTTTTTATCCCCCTTTTTCAAGTCTTTTCTGTTCTCCAGTCAGATGGTGCCACCTCTGACTTCTCTGTCCACAAAGGGCTACCTTAAGTATTTGATGTAAATGCTGCAGGGAGAAATGCTCGCTCCATTTCGGGTTATTATCTCACCAGAATGCCTTATATTATGCAGCAATCTCCAGCCAAGCAGGGGGTCTGCTGTATGTCCACATTATCTTGTTTGGAGCACAGAGATTGCTCACTGTTTGGTTCTCACCACAGAGAATACACTAAAAAAAGAAAAATAGAAAGTTTTCACTTAGGCTGCTGATATTATCCTGGTAATAAAAAAAAAAAAACAAAGAAAGGAGCAATTGTTCTAATGGCCCAGGATTCATCCCAAACACAGAGAGTGTCCCAAAGTCTGGCTTGAACTGTAACACTTGGTGTTACAGAAGAAAAGAAGCTGTGGCTGTCCCTGGATCCCTGGAAGTGTTCCAGGCCAGCTTGGATGGAGCTTGGAGCAACCTGGTCCAGTGGAAGGTGTCCTTGCCCATGGCAGGGGGGTTGGAATGAGGTGACTTTTAAGGATCCCTTCCCCAAACCATTCTGTGATTCTAAGCATCTCAGTGCTTCCAGCATGTTTAGGATTGGCAAGTTCCACGTGCTCCAGGCTGGTGGGTAGTGGTGAAGAAAGGATGAACAGCACAGGTGAACAGAGATGCACCAACATCATCCCCACCCCAGCCAACAAAAAGCTGCCTGCGTGGTCTCCATCGCCGTGGCCAAGAGAAAATCCTGCTGATCGGAGAAATATGGAGCCAGTTGAGGCAGAAACCACAGCTTCCTGCTGGAGAGGCATCAGGAAAGGGGGCATGGCTCCTTGGATTTCGTGTTCCTCAAGGGAAAGGACCCCACGAGCACTTCTGCTCCCTGGCAGAACACACCTCAGGGGCTTCACAGGGATTTCGTAACTCCATCCGCGCGAGTCGTTTATGGATTTAAACAGATGAGACATTTTTCATGCCCGTGGTAATCAATTCCTCCGCTCAATTAGCCTTGCAGATCTAAGAAAAGATGGGTCTTATTTCTAGACCATTAAAAAAAAAGTAAAAAATCAACATCTCCACAGCACATCTGCGCTTGTGGAGGATCAACAACCAGCCCTTCGCCCTGCAAAGAGGGATCCAGGTGCCAAGGAGGGCAATAAAGGGAGAACAAGGGCAGAGAAGATCCTGCCCTGAGGCGGGGAAGGGGTGGAAATTATCCAAGGCAGGAGCACATATTGCAGACGGTGCCTGTCCTCAGCTGCCCACTCCTGGGCTTCACCCGTCATTTGCCTTTGCTGGAGGGGACGGCTCGGAAAAATCCATGTCCGTGGCCTCTGAGATCATGGCTGGGGACAGAGCTGGTGTTGCAGCTCTGCCTCCAGCAGGCTTAGTGCTGGGAGAAAGAGGGAAAGGGATTTAACCTGCTGAGGATGAGCTGACAGGGGACAGGGAGGACCTCAAATACAGAATAAACAAGGCAAAGCGCTTCCACTCCTTGCCTCGCTCCCTCCCCTGAGCTGGCTGGACTTTCTAGGTCTGTGTCCGTGCTCTTGGACAAGAGGCTGGGGTGATCACACCCCAGGAGTGATCAGAGTAGCCCAGAGCACAGCCCAGGCAGCTGTGTCCCCACCATGTCCCTGGTCTCGTGGGTCACATTGTGACCTCAGCCACCAGCCACAGACGCAGCCAAATCTTCTGCCAGTTGCAACTCAAAACCAAAGAGAAATAAAGAAATCCTCCAGCACACAGAGCCCACCCCTCAGCCCAGAGCACAGCAGCCAGCACAGCCCCCTCTGCATGGCAGGGAGGCAGAAGAGGGAAAACCCTGGGATGGGGGGTGTCTGACTTCTTCCAGACTTCTTATACCTTCCCCAGAAACATCTGGCAGTGTCCAGTATCAGCGCCAGACACTGAAGGAGACAGACAGGGCTTAATCCTGCACGGCGGCGCTCAGCATTCCCACCCGGGGCTGATCTGATCCCTGCAGACATGTGTGCTCTGATTTGATTAATCAGAGACGATTCCTTGCTGCTTTCCCTCTCTCCCCATCTCCAACAGCAGCTCTCCGGGAGGACAGAACCGGTCGTGTGGCCCGGCAGCCGAGTCGGGAGTTCCTGCAGGAGTGGAGCATCTGTCCCCACTGCCCTGATCCTCTGCATGAGCTGCAAAAAGGTCAGGGATTAGCAAAGGTCCTGAACCCTGAAGGTTTCCATCCCTATCCCACAGCCTGCCTTTGTGCAGTCCTAGTATCCTACAACAGCTCAGAGCAGTGTTTCCCCAGGATCAAGCACATTTTCTACATCTCCTCTGCAGCTTCCACTCTTCCATGCCCACCTGGAGAGGTGCTAGCAACCCAAATCCTTTCCCCTACCCCAGGATATTTTGTTTTTTCCTATGTGCATCAGTGGCTTTAACATTTGCATCCTTTGGTCCCGACTTGGGAAGGGAAGACAAGAGATCCCAAATGCTGCTGGGCTGAGTGGCCAGGTTGGGCTGGGAAAATTCCTCATTGCTTTAAGGGGTGGAAAAACTGGCAACCCACAGGTGTTCTGTCCTTCCTGAGAGGATTCATCTTGGTGTCTAATGGTCAGAGATTAATGAAGCTTAATCTAAAATTAACTCCATGGCCCTAAATATAAGAAGCATGTGGACCTGATGGAGTGAGCCCATAGGAGGCCATGAAGATGCTTTGAGGGCTGAACCACCTCTGCTCTGGAGCCAGGCTGGGAGAGCTGGGGATATTCAGCCTGGAGAAAAGAAGGGTCAAGGAAAACCTTAGAGGCCCTTCCAGTGCCTAAAGAGGCTCCAAGAGAGCTGGACAGGGATGTGGGACAAAGGCCTGGAGAGACAGGACAAGGTGGAATGGCTTCAAGCTTTCAGAGGGCAGGGTTAGACAGGATGTTGGAAGGAAATTCTTGGCNGGAAATTCTTGGTTATGAGGGTGGTGAGGCCCTGGCACAGGTTGCCCAGAGAAGCTGTGGCTGCCCCATCCCTGGGAGTGTCCAAGGTCAGGTTGGACAGGGCTTGGAGCAACTTGGGATACTGGAAGGTGTCCCTGCCCAGGCTGCTGCCAGGGGTGGAACAAGATGATATTTAAGGTCCCTTTAAATCCAAACCATTCCATGATTCTATGAAAGCAGGAAGATTATATCCCCAGCAGCTCTTCTCTGCCTATGACCGTTGCAATTCCAGGTTCCCTCATTTTCCATGACAGACTCACACAGGTTTGAGCAGGTTATACCTCAGCCTCAGGAAACCCTGGATGCTGCAGTGGGTCACTTTTTATCAGATCTGACACCTCCTCATCTGCCAAAATCCTACCCAAAAAGCAGTGGATGCTCTGCCTGTGTCTGTCTCCCAGATAATTATCAGCATCCCTGTGCCCCTGTAGCCATGCCAGTGGGGCATCACATCCCCCCATACCACCAGCTTCAAAATCCAGCCTCAGATTAAATAATCCTGCATTTGGTAGGGAAATAATTGGTGCCACTCTGCGACCTACTGCTTTTGGTAATGAAAGCCTCTGTTCCAACCCAATTAGCATGATACTCCAAAAAGGCAAAGGACAGAGCTATGATAGCTCAGGGATAAAAACAGTCAGTGGGTTTGGATTGGGTGGCGAAAAAAGGTCACACAGGCATCATAACCTCAGAGCAAACCCTGTCCCAGCTGTAATTCTGGAGTGGGTGGAGGCCTGTGGTGGGGATGTATCCCCCATCCACCCCCACTGGGATGTGCCCCAGGAGTCAAAAAAAGACCACAAATGCCTTCTCCGGTGTCCTGGACACCCTTTGCTGAGGGGTGTCCCCAGGGAGGGAATGCTGGAGGCTCAGTTCCTCCTGTTGTTTCAAGTGGCAGCTCAATCCCGAGGCGTCGAACCCCACGTGTGAGAGGCCTCACGCCGGCGACTCCGGCTCCAGGGCTGCTAAAAGGCGGCGTGGGATCCACAAAGCCCCGGTGCTTACACGGAGTTATCGGGCTGTAATCCTGGCTGCGTTGCATAATGGGTTGCATTACATGTAATCCATACACTAATACACTCTGAGCGGGAGCCAGCCTGGATTTCGGAGTGTTTACCTCGGGAAAACAACTCACCCCCCTGCGGGCGGCAGGTTGCGGTGTCCCAAAGGACCTGCTGAGGGAGCTGCCTCTGTAAAATACAGCAGACTGGGAGGGGTTCTGGGCAAAAACTACTGGTGCATCCCTTGGAAGTGTTTAAGGCCAGGTTGGACGGGGCTTGGAGCAGCCTGGGATAGAGGAAGGTGTCCCTGCCCATGGCAGGGGGTTGGAACGAGATGGGCTTTGAATTCCCTTCCAAGCCAAACCTTTCTAGGATTCTGTATAGCAGTTATGGTGTGTAAATGTGTTTGGGATGCTAATATACAGCTGTACAGCATATAGATCATATATAGCAGGCAAACCATATATAACACACAGGCCATATATAGCACATAAATAATATATAGCACATTTCTGTGGCTGCGTGGGAGGATTTACACAGGGAAGGAGTATGAAGGCAGCAGAGAGAAGGCAGATGTTCCCCAGGGCAAACCCTGTGTCTCAGATCCAAAAGGATTCAGAGCAGAGACCCCAAGAAAAAAAAAAAAAAGCAAAAGAGCAAATAGAGCTAAAAAAACATCTGTGGCAAAATAAAGCTGACTTGATTTATGGATAGGATTTTAAATTATAGGCTTTGGAAAATGCACAGGGTTTGTGTTTTATTAGATTTGCAGCCAGAAGCAGGAGAAAGTCATGGGGAGAGGGAAGGAGTGGAGGACACAGCTCAACTTCCCCGACCCTGCCCACCTCCCATCCAGGGTGGGAGTGGGAGCCACACCGTCCCAATGGGAAACAAAAGGGCTCTAGATAATAAGGTAATGGAGAGCAGGAGATTTAACCTGCTCTGAAAGACATGTTACAGCTGTGACAGCTTCGTGTCTGTGCCTTGGGGGCAAAGAGCTTATCCCGCCCCACCTCCTCCACAGGCACAACCTCGGCATCCAGCCTGGTTTCCCCCAGGGCTGAATGCAGTTGTGTGTCCTCATAGTAAAGGTATTTTTAGCCAACAAATGGTCTGGCAATCCCAGTAGCTAATTAACATTTTACAACCTAAATTATCTCTTACACATCCCCCCCCAACACCCAGTTTTCCAATACTCCTGTTGCATCTGGCTGAGATTGGCTGCGTTGGATTCTTTTGCTCGTTCCAGGACCCAGTGAAACTTTAAGACTAAAGAAAAAAACTCCTAATGAAAGAGTTCATTTGAAAATAGCATCCCCCGTGATTTTCACCGAGGGAGCATGTTTCACGTGGTGTTTCACACACCATTAGAACTGGAGAAAAAAACCTTAGAGGCCCTGTTGGGATGGTTTCTGTGGGGAGTGCTGATGTTTTGCTCATATCTGTGGGTACTCCCACGTGCCAGCTGTTACCATCTGGGAACAGCCTTTTACTACAGTAGATTTATCACACAGAGAAATAAACTCAGTTGTCAACTTCTCTAATAAAGATGAGAGGTGCAGCACAGATCTAAAAGCAAAATACTGCCCCATGTTCCCTATTAAGCTGAATCCTGTCAGGTTTCTCCTGTGTCTCTATTTGTGTTCCTTTCTCCCAAGACATAATGAAAAAGAAACGGTGAGGCTGAAGAAAAAGGAAGTGTTCTTTAATCTAGAAAGAAAAGTGATTTTTCTTTGCAAGGAAGTGCATTTGGTGAGTAATTCAAATGGATTAGGAAGAAATTCGTGGCTGTGAGGGAGGTGAGGCCCTGGCACAGGTTGCCCAGAGAAGCTGTGGCTGCCCCATCCCTGGAAGTGTCCAAGGCCAGGTTGGACAGGGCTTGGAGCAACTTGGGATAGTGGCAGGTGTCTCTGCTCATGGCAGGGAAGTGGACTGAGATAGTCTCTAAGGTTCCTTCCAACCCAGACTGTTCTGGGATTCTGTGTTTCAAAGATGTTGGTACCACACCTCAGCCCACATGGGGCTGTACAACATTATCTCATCAGCAGGAAAAGGATTCGGGGTCCAGAAGAGCATTTCCAGGCTGTTTCTGAATAGCTGAGTGTGCTGCTGAGCTCCTGATTCCCCCCTGGCCATACTCCCAGTTGGTTTGTAAGGTCAAATGAGCCCTAAGGCTTTGGGTCTGATCACCAGCATCACCATCTCCTCTCATATCTGCCAACCAACCATGAAAGCAGCATCATGCAAAAGGGTATGATTTGCCATCATTCTTCATATTTCTTCTTTTCCTTTTACTGTTAATTTTGTCTTCTTTTTTCTTTTTCTCTTTCTTCTTTTGCTTTCACACTTACTTTTTCTTCTGCTTTCTTTTTTTTTTTTAATCTTTCCCTTCTCGTTTCTCTTTCACTTTTTCTTCTTTTCTTCACCCTTTGTTAGAAGCAGATCAGCATCTCACTCCTCTCTGCAAATCACTGTGAGATCCTGGTGAGAAAAGCCCTTTGCCAGGTGCTGATAGGACCAGACAGGTCCCAGGCTGGAAAATGCCAAACCTTAAACATATATTTAAGGCAAACCTGTTCAGCAAAGCCCTCAAGCTCTGAAATCTCTGGGACTTCAGTATGTGCTCTAATTCATGTTCTGGAGCCAGGGCTTGCACTGCCACAGAGCTGGAGAGTCCCTGGAAAAGGAATTTTCTTCCTTCCCTTCACAACAGGATGCCTGAGTATTTCATAGCCCCAGGATGAAGCAGTGAGGGCACCTGTGTTTAAAGAAAACATCTTTAACACAGGCAAGTTTGTAGCTAAAGGCAAAAAAAGTGGGAATGCTGCCTGTGTCACTTCCCAGCCTTCCCTAAACCTCTCAGAAAATAATAATAGGAATAACCTCCCTCTCACACTTCACTTTGCAAGGCTGTGACTGTATGTCCAATGGCCATCCTATATTTAAAAGCCTTCCAGGGGGCAGCTCCATATCTTCTGGTTTGCTGCACAAAAGTGTTATTCTTTCAACAGTGTTTGCCCTTTGTATTCCCAAAGCCATGAAATCCTCCCCTCCCGCTTCCCACCACCCTGTGCAAACAGGAGAGCAGCCACAAATATCGCGTCACCGGGGCACTCTGCTCTGCTGCCAGCTCCTAAAGCTGGTGGAAAAGTGCTTTGCAGGCACTTTCCTCCTCTACTGGGCTGCAGCAAGCCAGGGGGAGAGCCAAGGGTGAGCCACAAACCCGGGAAGCTGTGGACGACCCATTCCTGGAAGTGTTTAAGACCAGGTTGGACAGGGCTTGGAGCCACTTCCAAGTGGAAGGTGTCCCTGCCGTTGGTAGGGAAGCTGGAACAAGATGGGCTTGAAGAACACATGGCCAGAGGTGCAGCTATTTTATTTATATATTTTGGAGCCCTATTTTAATGGTCCATTAGTCACACACTCATAAAACAGGCACTTTTCTTGTGACTGGTTAGCGGAACGGACAGCAAATTGTCTGACCTTGGCCAGCAGCAGCAGCTCTTTCTGCCCAAATCTGTGCCAAATTGGCAAATCTCCCCATGATTATTTCATTTGTTGAGCTTCTGTAGCTGAAAACACAAGAAATTCTATGAAACATAAGATTCTGGGGCAAGGCCAGGTAGGAGGGTGCTCTGAGCAACCTGACCTAGTGGAAGGTGTTCCTGCCCATGGTAGTGGGTCAGAACAAGATGGGGTGTAAGGTCCCTTCCAACCCAGACCATCTGGGATTCTATGATGCAGCTCTGCTGGAAGGACTAAATGGATGGGCCACTGTTGGGTTTCAGTTTAGCTTCTCTCCAGGTTTACTTGGAAACTTTGCCAGAGTCTCCAGGAGAAACCCTAAACCCAGGGATGTGGTTATCAACTCCTCTTTGACCTCAGTAGGGTTGGGATGTCATCCCACATTGCTTAAAGAAGTCCCAGAGACCTTTTCCCAAATCCTGTATCAGCTTGATTTCAGATTCCCTTTGATAGCCCCAAACCTACTATGGAAATACAATGGGAGCTTTTCCAAGGGTGAGACATCCCACTTGGGATGAACTTTCCAAAGGGCTCTGATACCTGAAGAAATGCACCTTCAGCAGCGACACTGAAATCAGCCCTGGATATTTGGGGGTGGCTGGAAAACATCTCACCTCCACTAAAGCTTGGAAAGGTTGGAATCAGGCTGCTGGGGCTGAATTTCGAGCTGATTGACCAGGATGGGAGGGGAAAAAGCCAAGTGCTCAGTGGTGTGTGTGCCCAGCGTCCCAAACGAGCTCATGTGTGGCAGAGATTTGCAGTAATTGAATGGAATAATATACTGGATGGAAATATTAAATATATTTCATTCAAAGATAAATGAGGCTGTAATTAAATGGTGCCGTTTAATGTACTGCCCAATGGACACAGTAATTGCCTTTTTTTTTTTTTTTAAGAGGCAGCAGGGTAATATCCACTCACTCAAAGAGGGGTGATGATGCTGATTTAACCCAGTGGGGGTATAAAAAGCCACCCTGTTTGTCACACCCCTGAGCAACAAACCTAAAAGTTCACTTTGATGACAAAACTACATTTTGCGCATCCTCTAATCCCCCTCCTGCTCCCATCCAAAGCAGACAGGAATTAGAACTGGTTTCACAGGACAGACATGGATCTTACTCCTTTCCTGCCCCAAAAGCTGAGGAGTTTGTCTTCAAGGATGCAAAAGGGAAAGTGAACACCTTATCCTTATCTGCCTGCTCTGTGTCTGTCCAAGACCACCAGATTAACCAGTGTAACTACTGGAAATTTGGTGCCAGAGTTGGTGAAGAACCTGAAAGAAATCCATTTGGATTTGTGGCTTGTGTGGCATGAAGCTTATCCCAAATTACTCTCAGGTATCACCCCCATCCTGGAAAATCTTGCTGCCTGGGTAGAAAAAGCATCTCCCAAAATTTTAAGGGCTGCCAGTAAATGTCTCATACCAACCAGCTCCTGGTGTTGGATTTTACATCGCCCTTCATCTCCATCCCCTGCCTTGCTCCCTGCTGAGTTAATTCCCCTCCCTCTGAGCTGCCCTCTCCTTTCATCCCTGTTTTAATGAGCTAAGTCATAGTTAACAATTCTCCTCTTTAAAGCAACAGTGGCAGGAACCAGGTTAAAATCCAGGGCTACTCTCTTGGGTTCCCTGTGAGCTCAGTCTAAGTCAACAGAGTGAATTTGCCACGAGTGCTGCAGCTGATTCATGACATAACTTGTACCTGTACCAGCAAAGGGAGCCCTAAAATCATATTGATTCTACAGGCAGCACCACTTCACTCCAAACAACTCGAGGTTTACTCACTGTTGAATTTTCTGCTTTCCTTTTTTAGTTAGACTGAAACCTTATTTTGCAAACAGAGCAGCTAAGGACTTGCAAATATGTATATACATACATACATTTTTATATATGTGTATATATACACACACACAAGTATATATATATTTATATATGTGTATGAACACACACATATATAGATATGAACATCACACCAGACTGGATATTTGGGGGCATTTTTAGATTGTTTGCAGCTTGCAGCACCCAGTGCCTGCAAAGCACAGAGTGATCCCAAAAATAAGCTCCTGCTTGGAGAGGAGCCGTGGTGTTTACTCCTCGGCCGAGGAGGAAGGATGGAGAACAGCCCTCACCAGTTAATTTTAACAAAGCACACGTTTTTCTGGCTCTGTCATGGGCTTGCATATTTTAACTCCTATCTTCTGTTCTGCAGCTAAAAAGGGACTTTCATTCCCGTTTTGGCTGCCGTGCCTCGTTCCCCATTCCCGGGCTGTTACACAGGCTCCATTCTTACATCCACCCTCCTGCTGATAAGAGGGAAAGGCCTGGGTTCAGGGGACACCCCAGAGCTGCTCCCTCAGACAGGTGGGGGTTTTCTGCAAACACCAACTTCCACAAGCCCATCACTGTTATGTCTGTGGCAAGGAGAGAATATGAATCAGCTCCGAGGCTAAATTAGCTTTCTGCCCACAGTTCCTCCCCAGGAATTCTCACAGAGATGTATTTGTATTAAAGGAAAGAGATTAGAGGAAACCATATAAGTGCAATCCATCATCCACAATTAGAAACAAGCGAGGGCAGGAGGAAGAGAAACTTTCTCTCTTTGAGTCCTTTTTCAGGATGTGTGTGTGTGTTTATTTATTTATTTACGTGTTTATATATGTAATTTGTATATATGTAATTTATATAAAATATATAATTTATATTTTAAAAATCATGTGTATGTACATATGTTATTATGCACATTATATACACATTATATATATTAAAATATATATACATATATAAAGAGAGACATGCATGTGTACATACATATATACACACAGGAAAACATATATATATATATATATTCATATAGTCAAGAATTTTTGTTAAAATTAAAGCCCTACAATATACATATACTTCTACATATTTAGCATGTATAAATATATATTTTAGATGCAGATATAGATTATATAGATATAGATATATCCACACTGTACATGCACACAAGCAGCCAAAAGAGGCAGAGAACCTACTTGCCTTGCCCAAGGCCAGACACATTGTCACCTAAAGGAAATTTTATCTCAGGATTTCACTTCTTTTTGTTTGTTTGGGGTTTTTTCCCCTTTAAGGACCCAGCTCTGGGAGCCAAGTGAATCTTTTGCA
This sequence comes from Pachyramphus minor, assembly GCA_013397135.1. Classification (NCBI taxonomy): domain Eukaryota; kingdom Metazoa; phylum Chordata; class Aves; order Passeriformes; family Tyrannidae; genus Pachyramphus; species Pachyramphus minor. The sequence continues at coordinate 25,261 of VYXB01002932.1, forward strand.
AAGAGAAAAGCAACCAGAAAAAAGCTGTTTGATCAAAAACGTTGTTCTTATTTATCACCATTTCATCGTCCACATCTCGCCACCAACACCCTGGTGCCATTCTGGGCTCCTACCAGGGCTCAGGACTTGGGAGCAGGAGGATTTTCAGGGACCCCTCCCACTGCTGAAGGCACTTTCAGGAGCACTGAACTTACCAAACCCATGTTAAAAAGCCCTTATGTGTTTGGGAAGTGTGGGAGGTGAAAGGTTCCTTTAAGTAGATTGAAAGTGAAAACCATTAACAATGCATTGTTCATTCAGTTCCTTTATCCATGACACGAGAACAAAATGATCTGATCTAAGCAAAACCCCTGGTTTCATAGCAACAATGGACTTTTTTTTTTTTTTTTTTTTGGTGGGGAAATATAATGCAAATCAGTGCTTAGGTGCATAACTTGTGACTACTTTATTTCCTGTGCTAAAGTCAGTTGAAACACTATTAAAATATAATTTAAATGGCTTCCTGGAAAGTAATAATAATAATAATAATAAAAAAAACCAAACCCCACATTTCTAGTGTAAAAGTCAAAAAGTGAGGTTATTTGTGAAAAATAATGATGTTATTTAGCTCTTACATAACTCTTTCCATGAAATCCTAAAATATTTTTTGAAGAAAGAGGTGTGGATTGCCCTCCTCTAGTGCTGGGAATCAAGAGCCAGACGTGAGGAAATTGTCCTGCCGTGGCCCCAGGCTTTGGATGACACGGCAGAATTACAGCCCAGGTTTCCTCAGCTCGATGGGGATCTTCTGGCATCTCTCAAGGAGGGATCCAGTGGGTAAGGAAACACTGAGAAAAACTTCTCAAAGTGCTCAAACAGCTGTTTCAAAACTCATCTGGGTGTCTTGGTCATTTGGTTGTCATCGAAGCCCCGTCCTTCCCTGAGGTCTGTAAACGTGCTAAAAGTTCACTTCTGCTGTCAGGCACCTCTGCTGGGACAAGGGGGCTGAGAAATGCATCTTTTCTGCTTTTATACCCAAAATTTCCATGGCATAGAGCCTGTGACATGACCCCCTACTCCACAGGCACTGTCACCACCCTGTCCTTCCCTTGCCATCGCTACCTAGTGGCCACTGCCCTTCAGAAAGCAGAAATTAAGTTCCTGTGGGATCCAAAGCATCCTGGATGCTGAAGACTTGACACCTCCACTAATTTTACTAGAATCAGGTTATCATGAACCCCAGTAGGTCTTTCTGCCCTCCAAATTTGGGGTAATAATGGCCACGGCTCCCCTGCAGTGCCTGAGCTGGGTGTTCCCAGTACAGAGCAGATCTGAGGGACAGATGCCAAATTTACAAGTGAAAAATACAAATAATTTCTTAGATGAAGTTTTTTAGCCTTGATCTTAAAGCACATGCCCCCCTCCAACTTTGGAAATGTGAACTTCAGTCCTGCTAAGGAGTGGTGGGTAAATTTTAGGTGATTCTGGGAGCGGGAGAAACTGGGCCATGTTTTTATGGGATGTTCATTTATAAGACACTTCCATGACACCAATGCTCCAATCAAAGCAAAATTTAGCCAGTCCAGATCTTGCCTCTGATCTTCTTTCTTTTTTTCTGTAAAATAAAGTTCCCTTAGGACAAAAAAAAAATCTCTTAATGTTCAGTGCTGGTTTATCAGAGCTCCCTGCACAGGATGACACTACTGGAATTTCCCTTCCCCATGGGGAAAATGAGGAAATAAGGGACTTGGGTTTTGGTCTGGTGCAGCATCACTGGCTGGGGACAACCAACTTGTGTGACAACTGGGATCACACCAGTTCCTCACCAGCCCCAAAAAATGGGCTTGAGTGCTTCACTGCCCTTCCCCTAAGACAAAGTGCTCCTGATGTTTAATTCAAACTCCCTTGCTGCTATTCAAAGCCTTCATTACTTTTCATGTCCCTGATGAGAAATAACAGAGAAACATTATCACACAATATAAAATATTAAACACCTGTTGTAAATATTAAATTATACACAAATACAACCTGGCAAAGATAATACTCGATACATTGTTTACATTGCTGCTGATTAATATTGGAGATTAAAATTAATACTCGCATAACATAAACATCAACATGCTTTTAGCATGCAATTAAGCTGCACAATTTCATCAGCACAAAATGTTCTTGTCCTTTCAAAACGAGACACAGTGAAAACAGAGCAGCCCTGAAAATATCACTGAAATCAAACACCAAATGCAAAACATTTAGATCATTAAAGATTTTTTTTCCCCCCACTTTGGAAATGCTGTTTTCCAAACTAGAAGGCCGTGGTTGCAAGCAGTCAGAAATTAAAGAGAGTGATTTTAGATTAGATATCAGGAAAAATTTCTTTGCTGTGAGGGTGGTGAGGCCCTGGCACAGGTTGCCCAGCGAAGCTGTGGCTGCCCCTGGATCCCTGGAAGTGTCCAAGGCCAGGTTGGACAGGGCTTGGAGCAACCTGGGATAGTGGAAGGTGTCCCTGCCCATGGTAGGGGGTTGGAGTGGGATTATCTTTAAGGTCTCTCTCAATTCAAACCTCTCTGTGATTCCGTAATTCCATGATGGGATAGATCCTCTTGTCTTCTCCACCACAGAGTCTGACCCCTCTCTTCAGTGCCATGACAGGGTCATGAGAGCCATTGATATTTTCTTTCCTAAAAAAGACATTAAAATGGGATGAATTAACACAACTGTTGGATTTAGGGCATCTGGAGCCTTCCTTTGGCACGGCTCACCACCGGCAAGGTCTCAGGTGGGAGACCATCACAAGAGGATACAAACAAACTGGGCAAACAAAGGAGATCAGAGTTTAAGAGGACTTAAAGTCTGAAGGAAATAGGGAAAAAACACTGAGGAGAGAGCTCCCAGCAGTCCTCAGAGTCACAACAGTCCTTCAGAGACTATTCTCCATGTCCACTGCAGGCAGGACAAGAAGGGGTAAATTAAAGTGCAGCCCATTCTGGGGAGATTCAAGGAAATCTTTCTGATTATAAGGTTAATTAAGCAGAAGTACAGATTAGCTGGAGAAGCACAGGAGCCCACATCGCTGGAAATCTTTAGGAACAAGTTAGACAGGCATGTAGGAATGATGTGGAACGGAGTGTCACCTTGGAACCGGCGACGTGTTAAATAGACATCCATTTTCCCTGATTGCTCTTATCCTCTGCGTTTTATCTCCCCAGGAGTCTGCCCAGCTGGATTTTAGCCACATGGGATCTAAGAGGTGCATTAGCTCTTCAGCAAGCTCTCAGACATCCACCAGAATGAATGGAGACTGAACCCAGCAGATGCCTGCAGGGAAACCTCTTCCCACTGTCCTCACCCGGGACATCCCACCGCTCAATGCTCCCTCGGAAAATCCCATGGCTGGTGCCTCTGCAGGGAACAAGGCAGGAAGTAAAGCAGAGAAGACAAAATGTGGGTGTGCAATTAGGTGGCAGCACATGTCCTGGCAGATGATTGCAATGATAAAGCATTCCATATGTTCTGGCTCCTATGTAAATCCTCCTCAGCTGACATCATTATGGAGCATTTGTGAACATACGCCGGCCCCTTATGTTTTCCTTGTCCTTCATAAGTGTTGCCAAGCACCGAATACCTAAGCACAATTAACCTCTGACATCGTGTTTAGAGGCTCTGCTACATCCTCAAAGAGCAGGGAGCTTCTCCCAGAATATCCTTGGAGGCAGGGACACTGCCCTCCAGGGCTGGAGCGAATCCGTAGGGGTTGCAGCAGCCCACAACTCTTGTCCCATCCACCAAAGAACTGGTGAACCAAAGGTGCCAAACTGGTGGCAGGTTGGGATCAGCAATACAAGGCTCAAATGAGGTGGTGCATCCTGGCAGTGCCCAGGACATCCCAGCCCAGATCCACGGCCCAGATCTCGGCATCCAGAAAGCCACCGGTACAAATTGCTGAGCAATTTAGAAGTATGAGATCAGAGGGAAAGCAGGGGAAGAGAAATTGCCAACAGGGACTTCTCCAGAGCAAATTCCTGTCAATTCTTGCCACTCTTTGACAAGAAAACCTGCCCAGCTGAAGGAGGGAAGACGCAGCTGTGACAGATCCTCACCCCAGGGAGGCTCCTGGCACCATCTCTGCTGACAATTTTGCAAACAAACAAGGGAAACCTGATCCAGGTGAGGTTACAAAGGGGGGGGCACAACATAGGGGAGGAAACCTGCACTCAGCAAGCTGTTATCAGGCACTCCCTGCCAGCCTTGGAGGCACCCAGTCCCCATATATTCCAAATTTACGTTAGCAACTCAGATGATAAACTCAGGAGGGTGTTGGAAAGAAAGTGTGTGGATAACTCTGGGCTGTGAGGGCTGCTGGGGTTTTGGAAGGCAGATAATTGGAAACAATCTTAATAAACTCATGGCATTTATTTCGAGGGAGCTGCACAGAATTCAGTGGGAACAGAGAAATAAAGTGCTGTGTTTCAAATGGACAACTAACATCCAAATCCAGGTTGGGGAATAGCATCTGGAGAGGTCAAAACCATGACAAAAATAGCTGAGGAGGTCGTGATGGGATCCAGCCTGGGATGATACTCAGGAGGGAAAGGGCAGGCACAGGGGCCACCCTTGGGTGCAGCCATGGGAGGTGACACCTCTCCCTGGGCACAATGTGAGGCCCCACAGCATAAGGACAACACAGATGAGCTGGAGCTGGTCCAGGAAAGAGCAACCTGCCATGATCTGGAAACAACAGCCAACGCAGAAAGGATTAAAGAATTGAGGGCTGCAGACTTTTTCACCATCTGCTGTTAAAAAAAAAAACAAAACAAAACAAACAAAAAAAAACAAGCTCAGGTTTTGTCTGCTTTACCCAGAGACAGAGTGATAATTGGATACGTTCAGCTGCGTGTTTCACAACAAGCAGCTTCACATCAGTGGTTGGATCCCCAAAGCAGGTTCTCTGCCCTGCAACAGCTCCTGGGATGAGGTTTCCCAGGCAGCACCTTCCCTTTGCAGCAGTTCAACACAGCACACAGAGCTTGGGCACAATTTTCCTCTGTTGTTCTGGTCACCCTCAGCTGCTTCTCAGCTCCTGAAGCTCACAGTGATGAGATGCTTTCATTCCTGTTAATTTTACAGGAGTTGCATTGTGGATACCTCTGTGTGTTTCACAGGACCAGACCTGGAAGGGCCACAGACACTGCTCTTCAAATTTCTGCTTTCCACCGTTTTTTGCAAAGCTGGTCTCCCCACCACTTCTTTGGATTATCACTGGTTTTTTTTGTTCCCCTCAAGCAGATTGTCTGAATTTTTTCATTCCCAGAGGAGGTCTGGGCATCCTAAGGAAGCAGGATAACAGTCCTTGAGGGTCCCATGGGGTGGGCAGAGCAGGCAGGGTACCTATTGTTCTCTGCATCCGCTGCAGCTAAAGGAGGAGGAAATCAGCTTTATCTGAAGCAAAGAAAGACACCCATTAGGAAAATTATGAGGAAAAACTTCCTGGCAATAGCGTAGCAGTGCATGGGAACAGACACCTCAGGCAAATGTGGAAAGATAAATAAAAAATAAATATTTTTAAGGAACTGCCCTATGGAGGTGCTTTTCCATACATAGGGAGAGGATGTTGCCATCTCATCCTCTGTGGTCGATACCTGATCCTCTCCCACACTAATTTACAGGGTTCCCCTCTCTCCCCATCCCATCACATCACCCTTCCAGGGTCCCTGGATCCCTCCTCCACTGACAGCACCATGCTCCAGGGCCTCACCCTCACCCTGGACACCCACCACACTGAGCATCCCTTTACAGGTTAAGAAGATTCCACACTTTTCCAAAGGGCTGGGAGAAGGGAAGAGGATTTTACAAGGCACAGAGGTGGATGGAGGACAAGGGTGGATGTTTCACCTCTCCTCAAAAGCACCTGACAGGGGAAGGTTCATGGGGTACCCACTGCAAGCCCCCTGCCACTGGCACTGCAGAGGAATGTGCTGCAGGGTCTGCTCTGGAGCCCACCCAAGCATCATCCACATGCAGGGGGTCCATCTGGTGGGAAAGCCACCTGGTATTCCCTTATAAAGGGAAAAAAAAAAATCTATTTATTTTCTGCTAGCCACAGCAAAGCAACCAAAAACCCCCAAAACCTCTAAGCTCCCTTTTTGCTAAGTTATTCCCTATGAACAATATTCTAGGGAAGAAAATAAAGCAGAGCCAGCCCAAGTATCCAAAGGCAACTCCCAACAAGGGGATTGCAAAAGGGCCACCGTGGCTTGGCACGTAGCAGCAGCCAACAAGAAGAGCAGGGCAAGCTGCTGGCACACAGGTGGCTCATAAATCCCGTGTCTAGTGGGCTTTGTTTGCCTTTTTATTTGTTGGGCGAGAGAGGAAAAATCGCACGGTGAAATACGTTGTTCCCTTGGCACTTCTCAGGTATTTCTCTGCCCCATGTTGCCCCTAATCAGGGATAAAACTGTGGTGCTGAGCTGCAGGACACATCTGAGTGTGGAAATGTGCATTGGGATGGGTGTCTCAGGAGGTTCTGCCTCTCACCATCCTGCCTGCGACGGACGCAAATTTCCTAAAAAGCCGGAGAACAGCAAAAAAAACAAAAAAAGCCCTTCCCTTCCACCTGTGTCCTTGCTAATCATCTCAGCGGATCTCTGAGCCCATCAGGAGGGATGGAGGGAACTCCTCCTCGTCCCAGCAGGTCACCAAGCCTCGTGGCATGCAGCAAAGCCGCTCTGATGCCCATGGCATGGCACGGAGCCGGAGGGATCCGAGCCAGAGACCAGCCTGGCAGACCTGCAGGCAGGAGGGGGCCACCAGGACTCTGCCAACAAGCTGCTCCTGAAATCCCTGCCCTCCCTTTTCTGCTTCAATATATCCAACTATTTGGTAGCAAACCCCTAGCTGCACTTTGCTGTCACAAATGCAATGTTTAGGTTTGGATCCCTCCCCTGAGTTAATCCCTGTTGGTCCCTGATATTCCCAGCTTTCCCTCCGCGTCTCTCCGTTTCCAGCTAATAAAATTACAAATGTGAGATTCCAACCAGCAAAAAGACATTCCAGCCCCGGGGCTGAGGCTCTCTGGGGTCTGGTAGGGCTGGAGCTGCTGGTGTCAGGGAAAAGTCACGACCCACAGGGGGAAGGAAGCTCCAGTTCAGACGTGTATTTTTGTGGCTGTGCCTGAAGTTTCTATAGCTACCAAAAATGAGTTGTTAGGAAATGCTGCTGCACCCTTCTGCACAGGCTGCTTTGGGGTGGGAAAGTAGGCCCATTGGAAATGGTTTTAACTTCCCATATTTTGGTATCTCTCCTCCCCTTGTCTCCATACCCCCTTTCTGGGATAGAAGAGCACATTTGGCCTCGTGCTGGCGATGCTTCACTGAGCTCAGGGATCAGATTGCAAGGCCAGATGCAGCACAGTCTTCCTGCAGAGCTGGGAGGGACAGTGGCCAAGGACCCTGAAATCAGCTGGGAAGCAGCAGTGCCAGGATGAGCAGGGGCTGCTGCAGGAGGGGTTGGTTTCCAGTCCTGGGGTCCCCAGGTCCTGGGCACTGATGTTTGTGCTGCTGAGCCCTTCAAGGATCCTGCAGAAATGCAAACCCTGCTCCATTTTCCCTCCCTTTCCCTGTTTCCATCAATCCTTTGTGGTTTACATGTGCATATAAACTCACACAGAATGCAACAGATAAGATTTAAATAATCTGTAATTCTGCTTTCTGATTTCTTTAGGGAGTCACAACCTCTCAAAAGCCAGAAGCAACCCTTGGAGACCACACTGAACCCCGAGGCCACCTTTGCATTCCACTGCTACAGTGATAAAATCCACCTTCACTCTTCAGTAAGCCAGACTTCCACGTGCTTTTGGGAATAATGCACATGCTGTTACACCCAGTGCCCGGATTGCTCCAGGGGGACACAGGGGTAACTCAGACACAAAACAATAAATAGGGTGTAAAGACCATTTCCTCGAAGAGACTGAGGTATTTGAGTTCTTCAAGTGACAAACCTCACTTTGTTCAGGGATGAATGTGTTTCTGGAGGTATTATCCAGATCCAAAGTGTTTCTTCTCCTTCTGCCAAGCATTGGGACACAACAGTGCAGGGAAATGCACTCACATCCCTGATAGTTTATGTTCTTTAGCAATTTGAGTGTCTTTCCACAACACACACGTACGTAGATGGGTTGGTCCCTCTGGACTTATGAATTAGTAAGATGTGAGGCTTGAGGGGTCAGAGGTTGGGTTCACACAAACATCCCAAAGCTCAAATGTTTTCCCAAAGCTTGTCTCAACTTTGGGTGACCTTCTTCAGTCTGGAAATGTGAGGCAGCCAGTGTTCCCTGTGAGGTCATCAACACATCACGAATCCAGCAAAGTCTGCAGCATCAACAGCAAAAAACCCACACTTTTTCTGCAGTATTCATTTGATCCTTGTCTTCAGCTGCTGGCCAGGGCCAGGAGGGCTCTTGGTCACAATGATGACCTTGGTCAAACACGATGTAATGCTTTGGGCAGCATCCAGGTGGTCTCCAGGGATGTGGAACACCTTCAGGTGTTCCTCCTTCCGTCCTTCACGCAACGCTTTAGACCCAACACCCAATTCCTCTGCTGTCCTGCCCTGATTTAGGGCCACTCCTTCCATCCTTCACGCAACCCTTTAGACCCAACACCCAGAAATTGGTCAAAGAGGTTTCCTTATAAAGCAAAAACTTAACGAGCTCTGATCCACCAACATTAGGGCAGGGATGTCCATCACCCAGACACTGAAGGGAGGCCCAAATATGACAGAAGAACACTGTTATTCCCCAATTCCTCTGGTGTCCTGCCCTGATTTAGGGCCAAACTTGCTAAATGCTGGGCACACATGTAGCAAAGGAAAGCAGCACATCCTTATCCTCATTATAAAATCTTCCTCCTTCCCGCAGCAGGGAGAGGACTGGGATGCTGGGCCTGGACACAGTATCTTGTAGATACTCGCAGAGTAACAAAGTACCCAGAAGTGTTAACAAACCCCGGGATGCTGGTGGACATTTTGCTGCCTGCTCATCGACACTACGAGATGTTTCACAACGTTAAATTCTTTCGCATAACTCACAAACAAAACGAAGCCACCCCAGGTCAGTGCTTTAGATATGAGCTGCTTAACAACAAGCAATATTTCTGCCGGTTTTTCTAACACAGATTCTGCTACATTTTGCTGTTGTCTGAATTGCCAGGAGATGAACAACCTCTCTCCTGGGTCTGAAAAATCCCCCTTTACCACTGAAACTAATTATGTTGTTAACCACTAATGCTGCCCAAGAAGAGCTAATGAGTTTCTAGACAGTGGGGATTTTTATCTCCCGTGCCCAGAGAGCTACAGCCATACAAGGTCCAGCACCAACACAAAACTTCTCTGGCAGCCACAGTCTGCCTGGCTAAAGGGAAAACCTTGGACACAACTGCTCCAAAACACCTGTCCCTGTCTCCACCACCTGCAATGCTCCAGAAACCAGCGGTGGAGATGTAAATGAAAGGATGCCCCGTTGCTTTTACACCCCCAGGACATTGTCAGCCTTAATGAGTTAATATTGTTAAATCCTCCTGTGCTCATCAGCTGGGAAACAGTGTAGGAAAGGCACTTTCCAAGGTGGCCCTCCCAAGGCAGTGTTTGTACACTCCCATCTCCTCCCAAGACGATGTTTGTTATATTCCCATCTCCTCCCGCCATCTGCTGCCTTTCCATGTCCCCCCAGGAGACGTGTCCTGTTGTTGATGAAAGGTTTTATTGTTATCACCATGATTAGTTCCTAGGATTAATATCATAGAAGCAGCTTGGAGCACTAATCAGTCCCTTTTATGTTTCAATAGGGTCTGTAGCATCAGGACAAGGGGCAGCGGTTCTAAAATAGAAGAGGATAAATTTGGACTAGATATAAATAAGACATTTTCTATGATGAGGGTGGTGGAACAGTGGCACAGGTTGACCAAAGGGGTGGTGAATGTCCCATCCCTGAGAACATTCAAGGCCAGGTCAGACAGAGCTCTGAGCAACCTGATGTGTTTGACAATGTCCCTGCTCATTGCAGGGGGTTGGACCGGATCAGCTTTAGGTCCTTTCAAGACCAAACCATTCTTTGATTCTATGACTCACATTGTACAAACACTATTGGAGATATCCCACACTCATCCCAGTCACCTTCCAGTGCAAACTAAGTAAATTAAGGTTTCCACTGGGCATTATCTTACAAAAAAAAACCCACCAAAACTCTACATCCATCTCTAGCAGGCTCATGGGCTGCACAACCACAGTCAGACCAGACCACCTTAAGAGCCTGGAAGGAAGCAAGTCAGTCACCTCCTCCATGAAGCTGAGACAGTGGATATCCAGGGAAAACACCCATGATTTGGTTCTTGAATAGGTACCCTTAGTAGGGCAGGTTATTTCTCCCCATCACATCAATAGACACCTCTGGTAAGGTGGGAAGTCTCCTACGTGGGCTGGAGCAGAACTGAGCAGCACCCCACCATTTGTTTTTCCTGACTTGTGATGTCTGATCCTTGATGTTACCTGGTGGGATGTGATCCAAAACTCCCAGCTTGCTTTTCTTCCCCCAGCACAAACCCACTCCTCAACAGCCTTATCCACCAGTTTGTCCGTAGGGTTGTCGATGCTTTCCATTGTCCCAAGGATACCACAGGAATTAAAATAACACTGTTCAGAGCTCAGAGGTGAGAAATCCCCACAGATACTGGTGATACCACAAACTTTACCTTTGACCTTCCCCCCGAAGCAACCAGTCAAAATTCTTCCTTTTCCCCACATTACAACATTTGCACTCAATGACCTTGGAGGTCCTTCCTAAGCTTTAGTGATTCCTGGATTGTACGACCAGCACTGGGGAGGAGGCACTCCTGGGAGCAGACCCAGAGCTGGGGTGCTTCTCCAAGGCACCCAGCCCAAATCCTGGCTCTCTTTCCATCCTCAGCCTTGCTAAAACTGCACCCACACACACACTTTATCGAGCACCTCACCTGTCCACACAGCAGTTGATTTCCCTGCATGTCACCAGTTTTTGACCTACATGTTCATGGTGTTAAATTATGCTCAGCAAAAGCAGCAGCATCGCTGTCTCCACGTTTCTCTGCCTCCCTTCCCAATTCACAGAGCTCCTCCGAGTCCTCTGTGACCAACTTTCTATGCTGTGCAGCCGTTCCCCAATCCCCTGGTTTTGAGCACAAGAACATTTTTATATTGCATTCTTTGATGGATCATTCAAAGGCTTCAATAACCACATCTCAGGTTTTGTAGCCTTTCCTGAGCACTGCCTACTGCTGTTGTTTACATCTGGGACTTCCAATTGCACAACGGTTCCTTCATGAAAACGTTACTTCCTCGCACTTGGGTTGAACTTGGGGCTTGAAATTGTCTCTTTCTGTGTGTTTGTGTACATTTTCTGCGTCTGCTACAGCCAGACAGCAGCTCTCTGCTTCCTGAGAAGAAATTGCTGCTGCAAAATCATCCCCTGCATAGATAGGATGAGTTCTGAAGGAAGAGAATAAAGTATACGGTGCCATCAAGTAAAAAAAGGGAAGTCAAAGAGCCTCAGGGACTCAGGCAAGCCTGGGAAACTTCTGGAAGTGGAGCTGAGAGTGAGGAGAAATTTCAAGGAGGGGGAAAGTTGTTTTCCCTTATTTTTGCCTTTTCCATTGCCTTCCCTGTGACCACCATGGAATTACAGGGTGTTTCTACCCAGGAAAGGGGACTGGTCCCATCACAGGGGGTTGGAGGTCAGGGAATGCAGAGCCCTGGAGGGACTTTCCCTCACTCAGGGCTCAACATCTGGTGGAATCACCATCCCTGGGAGTGTTCTAAAAGCTTGTGGATGTGGCACTTGGGAATATGGTTTAGTGGTGAACACAGTGGTGCTGGGTTAATGGTTGCACTCATAAGCTTGAAGGTGTTTTCCAACCTTAGTGATTCTATAATTCTATGATCTGCATATTCTGAGTGAGATTTTAACTTGGGTCTGGTCCTCTTGCCTTAACCCACTCGTTGGAGCCACACATCTCAAGGCAGCAGCAGCTGAGAGACCCTCAGGTGCTGAAGGAAAGGAGTAAAAAATGGGGGAGAGCAGGGGTTAAATGCTCAGACACTTCATCTCCAACATGAAATCCCGCTTAGGAAAAGATGCCGCAAAAAAAAATCCTTTCAAACCAGCAGCTGTAAAGCTCACGAGGGAAACTGCAGGGTTGAAATGATGTCTCAGGCAGAGCAGAGGAGCACAGCCAGAGGAGCAGCTCTTGGCCAGCACCTCTTATCCCCCTGGCCAGCCCAAAACCACAGCCCTTGCCATGGTGGGACTGGGTGACCAGTGGTGATGACTTTGCCCCTTGGATGGCCCCATGTTGTCACTGAGAACAAACTGAACACACTCAAAAGCAGGTGTTGCATGGCCAGAGATGCTGGGAGTGGGAGCTGCCTCCCCAGCCAATCATTCCTGCAGGCAGTGGGCTCTGATGGCTCCATATAAACATCCATCTGTTTGAGGAACATGACAGGAAAACAGGCATTAAGCCCAGGAGCAATGCTGCTGGACCTCCTCAGGCCTGGGCCTGAGACATAACTTGTTCTCTTTTCTCCCCACCTCAACCTTTAAAATCCAAATTCACCTCCCATGACACAATGCTGTGCACTGAAGGAGAGCAGTGCATGCAGTGACAGAGCAGGGACCAACAGACAAACACTGATTCCTGACATCTCATCACCCCAGCACACATCCAAGCTGTTTTCTCCAACCCACCTCAGGCATTCCTCTTCTCTTTCCTCCTTTTTTGCTTCCCTGACTCTGAGAGTTTTGATCCTTGGGCTGGGTTCCTCCTTCCTTTCAGGGAGCACCTCTCTATTGAGTTTCCCATCGTGAGTCTCCTTCAGTATATTCATCCCAACTCCAGTGGCAGCCTCGCCTGCAAGACGCTGCATTTTCCAGATTTCAGCCATTCCAGTGAACACTGGGTGGCCACACGACTCCTCTGACCCGGCCAGAGAGCATCAAGTTCCCTGGGTCCAGACAAATCATGGGGGAGGGAGTTGTGTTTTATTTCCCTTGGAATTTATTTAACCAAACTAAACCCGCCCTGGGGTCGGCAGAGACCCGAGTGTCACCCCAGGAGAGCCCCTCTGCAGCTGAATGAGGCCTCTGTTGCAGCTCACACTGGCATCTCTGTGTGAGAGGCCCCAGGGTCTCTATTGTACAGGCCCCCCTGGCCCGGGGTGGCACAGCCATCCCACCCTGTCCATCTGAATCCCCTCTGGATGCACAGAGCACCCCGGAGCAGACGTGCACTGCTGTGTGCAAGCCAGCAGGGCTGAAGCCCCCCTGGGGTTGGGAGGACAGTAATGCCTGATTTCTGCAAAGTCTGGGGCCAAAGCAGTGAGCCAGAGAAGTCATGGACACTGAAACCACCTATTTAAGAAATTACTCAGGTCATCAGTTGCTGGTCCTGACTGGTTCTTCTCCCAAATTAACACTGCGGGGCTTTTAGCCAGGTATTGATGAGATTAGTTCAGTTGATTAAAGCATGGTGCTCATAACAACAAGTTTGTGGGTTTGATCTTTGCATTTGTTCAAGGATTGGACTCAATGATCCTTGTGGGTCCCTTCCAACTCGGAATATCCTGTGAAATTTCTGTGAAAAGTGGGTCTGTCTGTTAAGAAGACTGTCCTTTCTAATCCACATCCCAAAGCAGCAAAATATCCAATTTTCCCAGCACCCACCAACCTTTTTTGAATCAATCAGTCTGGTTTCCAGGGGCACAGCACAGAGCACCCACAGTGCTGGGGAAAGGTGCAGGGCCCTGGGAAGGAGCACAGCACATGGAAGCCCCACACTGGTGGGCTTGAAATAGGCAGTGAGGTGTTTGGCCACCACCATCATAAGGTCTCTGTCTCCCTGGAATCTCATCCTGGATCCAGAGAGGAAGGCACTATGGATGCTCCCCTGGATGGAGAGGCTGGTGGTGCCCTGAGCTATCAGACACTTGTGGATATGTCCTGATGGACAAGGAAATCAAACCCAGCACTGTGAGTGAGGCACTCCCATGGCTTCTGCTTGTTGACATTTTTAAACCAATTGGTTTGTCGATGTGCTGGATAAACAAAGTGGGGAAAAGGCAATTACAGAGGAGCCCAGCATCATATTAGCAACCACTGCTGCTGTTGCTATTAGTGTTATTGCCCTCTTCCCTCTGAGCCTTATTAGTTGCTTACATGAGAGATGGACTTTCCTGAAATGTCAGTGAGCACCAAACACTCAAAACTCCAGCCCTTCAGTGCTCTGGAAAACTTTTTGATTACTTCAGACATTGTATTAACAAGGGAAAACACAGCAAGCCTGCCCCCAGGTGAGTCCCAGCCAGGAAAATCAGCAAGAAACAGAGAGCAGAGGCAGGCAGGCTGGAGGGAAGACACTCTTTCCAGACCTCTTCCACTGAACCAACCTTGCTGGGAAGCTTGCACAGCAATCCTTGGTTGGGCAGTGGACTCTTGCCACTCACATTCATAGAATCAAAGAAAGGCTTGGATTGGAAGGAACCTTAAGGATTATCTAGTTCTAACCCCCTCCCATGGGGAGAAACACCTTCCACTATCCCAGGTTGCTCCAAGCCACATCCAGCCTGGCCTTGAACACTTCCAGGGATGAGACATTCACAGCTTCTCTGGGCAACCTGTGCCAGGGCCTCACCACTCTCACAGCCAAGAATTTCTTCCTAATATCTAATCTGTTCTCCATTTCAGGTAGGGGAAAGAGCCTCCATGCATCCTCACCCATATCCAGAGTTCTCCATCAGCCTTATTAAAAATGAAAAAAGCAGTGACCTGATTCCAAAGAAAACAGAGATTTTACCTACATGTCTACAAATGCCAAGTGGCTGCAACTGTAGGAACATCCCCCGAAACTCTGGAGAGGAGCAGGAGCTTTTCCAGCATTGGATCACTGTACAGAGGGCAGAAATGGCCGGATCTGGGGTTTACACTGTAAGTGTGTGGAGAGAGTAAGTGTTCAGAGAGCCAGAACCAGTCCAGGAGGGCTTTTGGTTCAAACACACAAAGAGCAGGATGTGGAGCCGACATGCTGGAAGGGAACTGGGCCTGTTCCCAGTCACCCCACAGCTCTGCTCAGCCAGGACTTGAGAAGAAGTGTCAGATCTCCTGGTTCCCATTGCAGAGACCTGCTCATGGTTAATGTTTCTTTTGAACTCTCCCTCCTTGCAGACTGTGGCCATGGGTAGTTGTTGACCTCTCCCCTCAGCAGGACGTCAGTGGGTTGAGTTTTACAGACACCCACGGCACAAGTCCTCGCTGAGGCAGACGCAGTGGGCTTGCTGTCTCCTGGACAGTTATATTTGCTCTGCCCTTCCTTGCTGTTTTCTTTAACCTAAAATAAGATGTCCCAGACCAAAAGAAAAAAAAAAAAAGTGAGAATGTTTTGCTCACAGTGTCTGGATAAACATATCACTTCCCAATCCTTAAACAGAGTTCATGGGACGCGCTGTGGGGAGCCCATTGAGATGCAGCAGCTTCAGAGGCTGGAGAGAATTGTAGAGGTGATGAGGTCCTGTTCTCTTTCTTCATCTGCTGACAGGAGAGGTCTACTTGGTCATCCCCCACACAACAAGGCTTGAGAAACCAAACCCCTTCCCCCTTGAACTGGCTCTCCCTCAGTGCTTCTCGTTAGGAGGACGTGGCTGTAATTAGCACAGCCCATGCCCTCCCAGAGCTCCTCCTCAGGGACAGCTGCTGGCTGGAACCATCTATTTTTTCCCACCACAAAACAGCATTTGTGTGTGACCATGTTGTTTGCTGGGAGTTGAGCTCCATCACAGCAAGAGGGCTCCGTGTTCCTCCTCCCCAGGAGGGGTGGGTTTGCCTCAGAGGAAAAGCAATGATCCAATTCAGCCTCTTGACAGTGGAGGAGTGAGTATTTCTGTGCTTGGATGGGCTTTTTTGTACCTCAGACCACCTACTCCTGGAATTAAATGGAATGTTTAAATGTTATCAAGTGCAGATAGGGCTGAAATTACATCCTCCATCAGCCGCAGACAGGGCTGGCTGATTACCCTTTCACGTTTAGTATCAGTTTAAGAGCCAAAGATAGTGAGACCAGTCTTGATATCTCTCACAGACTCTTTCTGAAACACCCAGAGGATGAGCTCGGAGGAGATGAACCTCCATCAGCTCTCAGAGGTGTGCCAGGCAGAGAAGCAGATCATGGGGACTCAGTACCTCAAAGAAGACCAAGAAGGACCTCAAGATAAGCCACCTGCACCATCCTCTGATGGACACTCGCAGCGTGCAGTCAAACCCTACACTCTGGATCCTCCTGTGCATCACCAGCCCTTTTCCCTGGTTTTGGGGAATACCAGGAAAAGCACATTTCACTCTGTTAGGAGAACATGGCACATAAATTTTCTGCTGAAGTTTTGGCACAAGTCTTTCCTCAGCAGTGGGCATCTCCAGGTTCCCAAGCAGCAAGGGGACCTTGTGCTCACAACGCTTGTTCTCGTCTGAGGAGGGCAGGAAAGATGCTCTCAGTGGGTCACAGCCATGGCAGGAAATGGGGCACCTGGTTTTTGTGTAAACTTGAGCCCAGGTCTGACACTCCTTTCTTCTCTCACCTCCAAAAATGATCATGAAATAATTGAGGTTGGAAAAGACCTTTAAGATCATCGAGTCCAACCACTAACCCAACACTGCCATGTCCCACCACTGACTCATGTCCCAAGTGCCACATCCACAAGTCTTTTAAATCCCTCCAGGGATGGGGACTCCACCACTGCTCTTGTTCCAATGCCTGACCACCCTTTCTGTGAAAAATTCTTTCCTAATATCCAACTTAAAATTCCCCCTGTGCAACTTGAGGCCCTTGCCTCTCAACCTGTCACTTGTTACCCAGGAAGTGACTCCTTGTCCTCCACTGCAATTATCTGGATGTAGGGACTTGGCTTTACCATCTTGCTTCTGCCATTAAAGATTCCTATTGAGGAACCACAGATCCATCACCACAAGTGACACAGGGATGAGCAGAAGGAAACTCTTCTGAGCATCAACATTCAGACATTAAACCAGCCCTGCAACCTCTCTCTGCTCTTTCTGGGTGACTTGATTTTGGTTGCCTTCTTATATTTTTCTTGACTAATCCCCTTCAAAATTGGCCTTAACAAAAATAACCTTGCCTCTGGAAAAAGAGCCCATCATCTTCTGCCCTTGTGAGCCTGACTTGGACCTTGCCTGGGAGGTCATCCCAGCCACAAGGCACCTCTGGCTGCTCCACCTCCAGGCTTCCCGCTGACCCTGAGCCAAATTCCTGGAGATGCTGCAGAGAAAAGCACATTCAGCCCTTTGAAACTCTCAGAAACCAGATGTCACCAGAGGCTGCCAGCCCAAAACATCTCAGTTGACAACAAAAAGATGTTTATGCTGCTGACGGGAAACGACCCACGGAGTGAAGGGAGCTCGGCAAGGGCAGGAGTTCAGCAAACACAAAGTGAGTCAGCAGCCAAAACAGGGAGTGATGGGTGATGGTAATGGGCAGGGAGAGAGCTGATGGATGGGGAGACATGAACAGCTGATCAAGAAGCACCTCCAGACTGGAGAGCAGCTTCAGGGATGCAGGAGCCGCTCCTGGAGCTGCTGCCCTGCAGCAGTGGGGCAGCCACAAGCTGTGCTCTGTCCGGCTGGGGAGGAGAGGATTTTCTCTCCAACCCAATGATGTGGGAGGGGGAAAAATGGTGTGGATGGAATGGGGCATGGGTTAAGCAGCCTACCACAGTGCTTTTGATTTACCATTTATTTACCACTGGGATTTAAATAACCTGCTCAGGGCTGAATGTGAAATATGACTGAATCAGACAGACTCAGCTCAGCGGGTGAAAGCCTGAGAGGAACAAGCATCATTTCCTACAGCTCCAGGGTAAGAGTTATTTAAGGACAAGGACTTATCCAAGGAGAGCCCCACAGTGATCTCCAAACTGTCCTCACAGCCAGCTGGCTGGAAAAGAAACCATCTCATGCATTACTGAGGATTGGGAGCCTTTAGTCCCTGGTCCACTCTATTTTTCAAGACAGAAGCCTCAGGGTTATCTACCTCCATTCTCCCCCCCTCCCTCCCATGCACTTTTCTGCTGGTGGAGCTGAGAAAATTTGTGAAATCCAAAGCCCTCACTACATCCCACTGCAAAAACATCTGCAGAACAACATCTGCAACGTCTGCACTATTGCTAAACCACACATCTGAGCTGTTCCTTGCATGTTTTCACACCACACAAAAGTATCTAGAGACCCAGAAATTGGTGTCCATGCTGGACAAGACTGGCCCCTGTACTGAAGACCTTGCTGCAGGCAAGGAGGAAAGAAGGACCCTAACCTCCAATTCCCAGAGGGAAAACAGAGGGGCCACAAAAAACAGGTGACCTCAGTCACTTTATAGCAGAGCCCTCGTCATTCGGTAAAGTTTCACGATGTTGTCTTAAAATAAAGTGGTTTTTTATTAGACATTTTGTTAGTGCAGCAGCAGGCTGAAACTCCTGTCATTGCACAGTTTAAAAGCCAGGCTGTAAAAGCAAAATGATACAACCCTGATCATTAATGCATTTCCAAAAGGGGTTCTGACTTCTTTGCTTTGCCTTTCACAGCCCCGGACGAGAAAAAGGCTTATGTGAGCAAATCTAAAATTAATCACCTGAATGTCTTACACATTCCCAGGTAACAAGGACAACAGTGAATCATTGTCTTTGCAAGATGCAGGGGCCTCAAAGGCAGCACATCTCCTCTCTTTCCCTGCTTTTTCCCTGGAATTGTTGCTCCAGGAACTGAGCAAACCTCTCATCCTGGCATGCAGGCGTTAGGGGCAGCCTCACATGGGTGGGCAGAGACTTGCAAATAAATAGGATTCTCCCCCTGAAGCAGGTTGTAGATGGCAGATACCTTCCCATCACTCTGCCCCATCCTCATTCCTCCTTGTCTGCTGTGTTATCAGGATCCTTCCTGATGCTACAGAAATGTTTCCAGAGCCAATGTGATAAACAGGATCTGACAGCTTAGATTACCACCAGCACTACTAACATCATTTCTGCAGCCAAGTGAGATATTTAGACAAGCCAGGCCTCGGTTTTAAGTCAACAATTTCACCTATGGAAAAGCAACATCCCTGGTGAGATGTTTCCATGGTGGAAAATATTCTTGGTGAGAGAGACCTGCCTTAGATCCAGCTGAAAAATAATTACCATCTCCATACACTTCACCACTGATCACTTTGGGAATCAGTGAGGGATAAAAGGGTGTTTATTGTGTGAGCATGAGCATTGGGGCAGGCTTGATCCACATCCATTGGAGTCCAGAGGATTTTCTGTTGACTCCAAGCAGAACCCAGGCCAGCTACACTTCTCAAAAATCCTTAGGGCTCTGAGCTGAGAGGAAAGGTTTCCCAAGCAGGGATTAATTTGTAAGGAGAACTGAGAGCTGCAATTGTCTCACAGGGCCCTGGCCCAGCGTGGCAGGTTTGTTTTGTTCGATATTTATTTGAGCAAAGGCTGAGTTTCACCCAGACACTGCCTTAAAAACCAGGGGAGAACTTGATCTACAGCTTGGCAAAGGGTGAGCTTGCTGCCTACCTGCACAAAGGCAGCTTCTGCCTGCCAAGAGCACAGCCTGCATTCCCTGGGATTCGGGCTGGAATTCACAATACCCTGCCTGCCAACCTGCTGAGCACGTATCCAGATTTTATCAAAGGCAGGGAGGAGACCCCTTAACCACATTCAGTGTCTTTTGTTGCCCTGAGAACACCCTTTCTGGAGGGTTTGTCTCCCATTTTGTTCGATTGGTTCATCTTGGTGCTGTTGTTTTCCACCCCTCTGGTTTTCCCAGAGGTGTCAGTCTGTGCAGGGCAGGGAGCAGATCTCCCAGATCCATTGGGCCCACTTTCTCCCTGGAAGTTCATCCTTTGCAGCCCATTCCAAGGAGCCTTTGGAGGGTAAGGGTAACCACCTCACCACACCTGGAGCTTTTCCCACCCATCCTGGAGGCACTGCAGAGTGTTCAGCCCACTTTGCAAACTTTTCCTTGCCTTTCTTGTTTCCCTGCCACAAAACAGGAAAATCAGTGTTGCTCCAACCTCTCACAGCAACTCAACTTCAGGTTGAGAAAAACATCAGTCAAATCTGAGCCCACAAATGAAGAGGTTGGTGGAGTTTTAAGCAAAAGGGGAATATTTCCCCAAGGTCAGGGATGTGCATTAGACCACACTCTGCATGGTGTGTGTGGTGCAGATTGGCTGCACAACAGCCATGAAGGAAGGCAGCAATAAAGATAATCCAAGTGGGTGGGGAGAAGAAAGCCTGATTTCCAAGAAAAGGGACTTTGTGGGGAACAAGGAGACAGGATGGGAACAGCTTATCCTAGGACAATTTGCAGCCCCTCTGGCCCTGGGACCACTCAGTGGATATCTCTGCCTCCATCCACCAGCCTCTGGGAGTGCTGATGCTGGGTTTTAACAAAAAATCCAGGGCTTCCTTGCACACAGAGTGCTGCAGACAGCATGGATCCAGGACCAGAACGGGTAGTGATTCCTTGCATTTGATGCATTCTTTTTTCCCCTTTTTGCAGAGCTGAACAAATATCAACTTTCAACAATCAGTGCCTCGAGCATCTTCATTAGAGGCTACTTGAAGGCCCCAGGCTGGCACTGCACAGCCTGGCCAAATTCACGGGAGAAGTTTGTTTTGTCTAAACTAGGAAGTTTGGGAAGTCAGCTTAAAGCATTCCAGCTTGGAGACCCATTTCTCATAAACTCCTAAAGTCCCTTTTCTTCCAGCCCAACCCAATCTGACACATTTTTTTTTCTAGGCTAAGATCCAGCAAAGAGTTTTCTTTCCAATGCCAACAGCAAGTTTTTACCACCACGAAATAAACCTTGAAATACGATATGTTTAGATAAGCGGTGGGAACGCTGAGAGGCTCTCAGTGATTTGAATCCAGAGGTGTGAACTGCTCTGCTTAAAGGACATTCAAAAATAACGGCACTGGGGCTGTGCTGGAACTTCCAGGAGGGAATCATGCTGGAGGCAACACTCAGCAGATCACACTAGTGCTGGTTTGAATTATGGCTCTGCAAAGACAAGCTGTGCAGGAGCAAGAGGAGGCACATTATGATCAGCCCTGAAGCAACAGCGAGGTCCCAGGAAGTTCAGACCCTGAAGACATGCCCCAAACCTGCCTCCCAAGAGCTTCTTCCACAGCCCCAGAGCAGCACAGCTGGTTGGGTCGTGGCTGCCTCCTGTCAAGCAGGAGGAGAAATCTTCTCCCCACCCCCACACACATCCATGTCTAAGTGGTTTTACATGTCCTGGTGCATTTTTCCCAAGGCACTGTGCTGAAGGGATTCCCATGCTTCCAGAAATGCTCAGCCTCTTCCAGTGCTTGGCCTGCTCACATCACTACCACCAAGGGACCCAGTCTGGACAAGATCATCTCCTGTGTAAAGAATATTTATCTGCAAGTGGCACTGAGGAGCAGAGATTGCTTCTACCACTCCTTGAAAGGAGGTTTTAGCCCAGTGGGGGTCAGTCTCTTTTCCCAGGGAACAAGTGACAGGATGAGAGGAAATGGCCTCGAGCTGTGCCAGGAGAGGTTTAGGTTGGATATTAGGTAAGATTTCTTAGCTGGAAAGGTGGTCAGGCACTGGAAGAGGCTGGCCAGGGCAGTGGTGGAATCACTGTTCCTGGAAATGTTCAGAAGGTGTGTGGATGTGGCACGTGGGGTTTAGTGGTGAACATGGCAGTGTTGGGGTAAGGGTTGCAGAGCTACTGTGGGTTCTCACCACTAATGCAAAACCCCACAAACAATGAAGATTGTGGCTGAATATTAGAAATGTTCAGGATCTGCCCAGAAGGTAAGTCCTGTTGGAAATGGAAAACATTTGCAACCTGTAGCTCCAGATGGAGCAATTCCTGGGGATGAAGAGCCTGCAGCTTTTTGCACAGTCAAGATATCACCGGTTCCTGATTTCCCATCCATGATGAAATCAGCCACCCTGGCAGGACCTTGTGATGGTTCCCATCATCCCCATGAGCAACCACCCTGCCCAGACAGCCAGACACTGTCAGACAGTTCAGCTCAGGGCAGAACTGCAGCTGTGGCACAGAGCCAAGCCCGAACCATCACCGACTTGGAAACCCCAGGGAGCCGGGGGATGTTTGAACTCATGTCCTCAATCCTGTCCTGTCCTCCCCTGGGGATTCAGGATAACTCTTTGAAGCACCCTGTGATCGGGCTCCAGACCAGATGAGCAAACCAGTAACAAGCTAAATGGTGTTGCTGGGAGAAGGGCAGTGGTCAGCTGTGCATTAGTGGTGCTTTCCTGGGGGAATTGCTGGCGGTGCGGGTGAACTCCTGCAGGAACCATCACACACCTCCCCATCGCGTGCAAAGGGCGTTTTGCTGAACTCAGCAAGGCACAACAACACAGCCTCAAATTAGCAGAGACAAAACAACACAAGTGGCTGCTCATCCTGCTCCCAGAGGAGGGGATAACACGACAGGCACTCAGCAGATGTCGGCCACCTGGCTCCAGGCGCCGCGCGGAGACGCGCCAGCCTGAGAAACAAATCCAACAAAACCTGGGGTCTGACAGCCCAAAGCTGCCCCTGAACGTTACCAAAGGTGGTGTGGGAACACACCTCAGTGTGGCCCACCCAAAAACTGAGGTGCAAGTCTCATCATAGTTAGTATTTTAATTAAGGCCTCAGGTTCTGAAGTTGATATGGTGATGGAGGTGGCTCTAGTCTTTATATTCCAGCCAAGTTTAGCCCCTGCTGTCTGCACTGGAGATGGAGACACAGCTTCTTAAATATTTTAACAAACCCATATTTTGAAGACAGGCCCAGGGGCAAGCTGAAAGCCACCCTAATGAGCTGTATTCAATCACCCAGGCCCCATGGACAACCCCAAGACATATCAGGTATCCTGCTCTGGCAGTGAGATCCTGCCTGGGTTTCCCGAGCCTTTTGCTGTGAATTTTTCAGAAGAATGAACCCAAGTCCAGGAGTCCTCTCTATATTTATCACTCCCCACGAGAACCAGACAAACAACCCCAAGAAATGCCTTGGAAAGTCTGGAGGACAAAAATAAATGCCCAGACTGTGGTTAGAGGGGCTGAGCTTGGCTGAGCCAGCTTGGGCTGGAAAACAAGCCAGCTGTTTTCTTTTACAATAACACTGGTGCCCAGAGAGGCAGAAATGCCATCCCACAGGTCCAGGACAACATGGATCCACAAGGTGGGAAAGAAGGACAGGTTTGAACAACCCTGGCCTCAACATGCCCAGAGAAGTGTAATCCCAGGGTTATATTAAAACAGTTTCTTTCTCTCCATTTCTGCCTCCTCCTTTCTTTCTGCCTCTCAGCCGAGCCTACATCTGGATGCACCAAAAATAATCTTGGAAATCCTGTTTTCACCCAACTCCAGCCACCCACAGGCAGGGCTGGGGAGCAGATGTGGGGCACGGTGGCTTTACAGTAACATAACCCAGAGAAGATGTGGGTTTTAGTGTCCTGCAACCCTGGACAGGTGAGTGTGACACATCACCCCTTGGAGCATCTCTTCCCTCTCACAGAGATGGCAGCACCATCTCTTTGTCCCCCTTATCACACCAGTACCTGAAAATTTGCAGTTTGGAATAAATAAAATGGATACTCCAGTGAGTGCAAGTGCTGCATCCAGCTCTAGGACCCCCAACATCAGAAGGATGTGAAGCTGCTGGAGCGAGTCCAGAGGAGGTCATGGAGATGCTCCAAGGGCTGGAGCCCCTCTGCTCTGGAGCCAGGCTGGGAGAGCTGGGGGTGTTCACCTCCTTCCAGGGCCTAAAGGGGCTCCAAGAGAGCTGGAGAGGGACTTGGGACAAGGGTCTGGAGGGACAGGACAAGGGGGGAATGGCTTTAAACTGTCAAAGAGCGAGGTTAGATGGGATATTGGGAAGAAATTGTTGGCTGTGAGGGTGATGAGGCCCTGGCACAGGTTGCCCAGAGAAGCTGTGGCTGCCCCATCCCTGGAAGTGCTCAAAGCCAAGTTGGACAGGGCTTGGAGCAGCCTGGTGTAGTGGAAAGTGTCCCTGCCCATGGCAGGGCATTGAAACAAGATGAGCTTTAAGGTCCAGTCCAACCCAAATCACACAATAATTCTAGGGAAAAAAACCTAAGAAAATAAAACTTGTGATTTCTCCAAACCTGATGGAGGCAAAGAATCATTCCACCAACATCCTATAAACCAATGCACTGAATGGAGCTGGGCTCTGGGAAGGAGCAACAACACATGAACCTGTCAGGGCACTGGGAGCTTTCTGGAAACAGCTTGATCCTTTCAGGGTTAGAAACCCAGGTGTGTGGGTGTAATATAACCCAGGGGCAAGTTTTCTGGAAACTGAGATCAAGAAACAGAGGAGAAGGAGGCACCAATGTCTCTTTAACAAGGAAAAAAAGGCTGTCCAAGTTAATAAGTACTAAATTCCCTGCTAACTCATCTGCTGAACACAGTTTGACCTAGAGCTGTTCTTGTGAGAGTGGAAAGTGTCTTGAACAGGTTTTTATCTATCCCTAAATATTATGTCCTCTAGAACTCTGGATCTTCGTGAAGAATCCAGGATGCTGGCTCTGGATCCAGGCTAAGCCTCTGGCAAAGCAAAACCCTTCTCTTTGT
>VYXB01002932.1:50295-85685 GCA_013397135.1 Pachyramphus minor
ACAGATTTGGCTGAGAAATAAGGATTGAAGGCTCTTCTGAAGAAGCCTGGGTAACTCTGAAAGTCCAGGCAGAAACAGCAAAATGCCTCAAGGTGCAAATCTTGTTTCTTTCCAGCCATCCTGGCCCAAAATTCTTAATTTCACCCTGGCTTAGACAAGTCAGGTGGGACAAAGATTACCAGCAAGGCATCTGCTTGATGAGCTCTCTCCCGTTTTCCTTCACGGGGAAAAGCTGGATTTACAAGCAGCTCCCAGCCGGGGTCTTTGAGCACACTCTAGGGTCGTCTTGGCCATCCTGACCACAGGGCCTGGTGTTTGCAGTTGTCTGACGGGGTGATTTATGCTGCTCACTGACAAAGCAGGCAGTGTGAGCCGGATGACCCCGTGCACACCATGAAATCCGAGGGATATTCATGCGCCGACGCTTTACATTTTTCTCCAGGCACCACCGTCAGCAAAACGCTCCCGTATTCAGATGGGGGTCCCTCAAGAGGTCAGACTGAAACTCGCTTGCATATCTGAGCAAATATTTGTGAGCAGTTTCCCCCATTATTCTCCGGGCTTTACGTACGGCCCGTTCAGCCGAGGAACGTGGTCCTTGTTAAAATATTTCTGGGGACGGCTGCAGTGATTTTCAAAAAGCTGCCTGAAAGCAGTTCCTAGGCTGACTTGTTCAAATGTATTTTCTGCAAACAAAAGTTTATTTGCTATGTATAGATAAATGCTGTCTGTGGGCTAATTTGGAAGCACTGTTGATTACCCATTGTAATGAGGCCTATTACATAATTAAAAGTGTTTTCTCCTGACTGCATTTTGCTGCTAATTAACATTTTATGCCATCTACAATGGACACTTTGGGCTGCATCAAAGACATTATTATGCAATTTTATCCTAAGAGCAGGCTATGAATTATTAATTAATATCAAATCTGTTGATTAAAGGGTAATTTGTAAGTAAGCCAGTCATAGCTGGGAACACGCTTTACCCATAAATATTCTCCTGAAACACAGTCCAAAATAATATGGAGTAAGGAAAGGGTAGAAGAACTGGGAGTGTGAAACATGGGAGCCTGGGATCATTTATGAGAACCTCTGATGTTTTTCCAGAAATTCCTGTTGTTAGGGTTTTAATTAAACAGCGTCTTCTAAAACATGTCATGTCCCAGCAGGATTCGCAAGGTGAAAAAGGTAAAATCCTTGTTCTTTGAGCAAGTCAAAAAACAACAGGAACTCACTGGACAAAGTCACCTCAACCTGGAAGTTCAGATCAAACTTTACCCAGGTTGGAGGTGGAAGCAGCAGATGTTGGCAGAGGTTGGAGAACATCTGCAGAAGTTATTTTGCTGCAGCATCATCTTAAAGAACGAGTTGTGGGCCAGAGCAAAGCTGCAGTGTGAACATGGGGAGGGTTGCCTGCCTGGTGGTCACTTCTACAAGTGCATTTGCCTAAATATGGGTTCAGTTGGTCAAACCAGGCTGGATATGGATAAAATCCTGACTTATTGGGGTCAGGAGGAGACTCCCTTCAACATGAGCCAATTCATCACCTGAATTGCCCACCATGGGTGACAACTGATGCACACTAGGTCCCGTAACATCCAGCCCAGCTGCACCCCCTGACCCTCACCTGGGAGGCTGAACTGGGAGCTCTGGAGGGCACCATTACCTGCTGTAATGGCCAAGCCACCAGCTGGGACCCACAGTCACCCTAAAAAGCCAACCTTGGGGCTTCCTCGAAGACCAGGCACCCCACAGGACCAGACTGGGAGGCTGTGGAGGGTCCATCCCTTGCTGCTGTGCTGCCATGAAGTGAGGGCTCATTAATCACAGGCACCAGGACACAGCATCAGAAATGAAGGTGCAGCCTGATGTGCCTTTCCCCAGCCCTGGCATCTGCTCCCTGCTGAACCAGCCTGTTTCTGTTCTGGGCCCAGCCTTGAACTGGCTGCAGCTCATCCTGAGGTCAGGAATAGTGGTATAATAATAGTAATAGTGATAATAGTTGCTATTAGTATTATTATCATTTAAATAGTTATAATAATTTCAAAAAGTATAATATTGTTGCTGTTGCTGGCATAATTGCTATTATTATTATTATTAAACAGACTGGTGATGTAAGCACTGTAGCATAGCTGGAGACATCTGAAATGCCCTCCACATGCTGCACAGATTGTGTCTGGGCAGGGAAAGGCAACAGCCAGACTGCTTTTATCCAGCAGATGCCTGTTGGGAAAAACTACTGATAGCAGTCTTGTTTACCAACATGAGCAGACTACAGGAGAGCTCTGTGTGTGTCAGCACCATGGGCACACTGCAATCAGGCTTTATGCTTAATTATGATAAGGGAAAGGGAGAGGGAAGCCCTGGGAGTGATGGTGGTGTCTGCAGTGTGGTGCAGCCCCAGCTGTGCCCACGCTGTTTCTCACACCCAGTGTGGTCAGAATGGCCACATGTCCCGGGTGAGAAAAATGGCAAAACAGGTCATAAATAGAAAAATGGGTCCAGCAAATAGCCACCACCTTCAGGTCTTGGACATCCACAGGTGCCCTGCATGGAAAGGGCTTTTCTGAAGGCTGAGGGAGGGATCCATGACATCTTTCCCTCAAAATCAGCTCCAGAATATCCCCACCTGCGAAATGGTGACAATCTCCCAGATTCCCAAGGACAAGCCCAACTCCAAGAGATGAAGTTCCTCTCCCTTCTAATCACAAGAGCTGCCTATGTGGACTCCCCTTCTGCACATCTGTGCCCTCACAAAGCCTTGTGTGAGGTGCCGCAGGCACCTTGTTAAGTCCAGGAGCAGTAATGAAGCCCAGGACCAATTAGTCATTGTCCTCCTCACAAGAAAAATACACAGAGAAAATAATTGTTGGAATTCATAAGCCCTTGGATACATGACAATTAATGAGAGCAGCCAACTACAGAGACCTGTAGGAAGACACAGCTATGTTTGCATCAGCCCTTTCTGTTAGGTTTTTCTCATTTTGGCTTCTCCCATTATTTTTGGGGGGTGTAACAAAGGGCTACTTCAGTCATGCAAAAATGAAGCCAGGCAGTAAGTAGAGAGGAACTGGAAGGTTTTTCTTTACAGGACTGGGTAATTCTGAAGGCAGACTAAAGGAAAAGGGTGATCACAGCATTTGTTTTACACTGTGTGTTGTCACCTCACCCTTAGCAAGGAGTTTTGCACTTCGGGTCAGCTGACAGGTCCTGTTTCAAGTGAAAACCCCAGCGCAGGAGATGTCACTGATAGCAGGTCTCCCAGGTTTGGGCACCACAAAAACAAGGAGGTGCTCCCCAAAACTGAAGGGATGTTTGTCTGTATTCACCAGTGGTTTATTTGTGGGTCTATGAGAAGAAGAGATCTTCTTTTCTAACACGTTTCTGGACATCAGGACTGCAGCGGGAAGCATGAAAGCATTGAGTGGATGCAAAAAAAAAAAGGTTGAAACTGTAGAAAAGACCCCCTCCATTGCTAATTTTTTCAGGCTTTAAAAGCAGTGCCTCACCTGGCTAATTTCTGCTCCTCAGACAAAGGTGGAGAGCACTGGGGGTCCCCCATTCACCACCCAGGACAACTCCAGCTCCAGCATTTTCCCCTCCTCGCTGATGGTTCTCCCAGTGAAACCAATCCATTCATTTTTAAAGCCATGAAAACACAGACCACATCCACGTCTTCCACCCTGGAAAGCTCTCCAGGCAGTTGAAGCCATGACATATTTGCTACTCCTGCCACGCAAGGCTGTGGACTTTTTGACCCTGGCCCCTGGCAGAAAGCCAAGCTGCCCTATGGACTGCAATATATATTTATTCTTTTTTTAAATAAACATTTCACGTATGAGAGCCTATAAATATCCAAGAAATTTATGGCAGATTTGTCACTCTCCATTTTTCTGATCTCAGCGCTGGGGCTCAAAGTTCAGCCCCAATCCAAATTAATACACAGCAGTAGCTTTGCATGTCAATTAGAGGGAGAAGGTTATTTTCTGGCTCGACCTCTGAGATCAAGTGCTAATGCACTACAGAGAAAAGCAGTGATCTATCATCCAAACTCCAGCCAGGACCACTTTTTCCTCTGAGCAGGGCTGGCAATAACTTACTCGACACCATCAGTCATTTCTTGGGCATCCTCTCAGGGGCATTCCCAGTGTTACTCCAGGACCAGGAGTCTTCATCCTCAGACACTGATTGAACACAACACCTTATTATTCATTTTATGGCAGTGGCTTGGTACCCAGGTCATGGAGCAAGACCCAGCCATGGAGAACAGCAGAGCTCATGCCCAGAGACTTTGTGGTTTGAGGACATGCCGCGTCCTGATGGTGATGCCATAAATGCTCCTCCCTGCAGAGGGGTTGCTGAAAAGGGCAGCAGTAAAGGAAGGGAAAATGAACTGGGAATGATGTCTGGGAGCAGTCAAAAAGCTCTGCTTTTAAGCCATTACACTGCCCTGTGTCGTGGGTATTGGAAATCAGAATCTAAGCTCTTCTCCCTCACAGACCAAGTGGGGAGGCAGCATTCAACGATCCCTGGGACCAGAGATGCAGCTGTGACCCCAAAGAATGAGCTACCCATGGGGATATAAGAAGAAGGGAGGGGTCATCCATCACTACCATCTCCTCCTCTTCCTCCTGCTCTCCTATTCTTCCTCCCTAACCCCAAACCCTGCGCTGGCCCCGCAGCTTAAGATATACCTGTGACTGCTCTCCTGTGTCACTGCAGCCCCTTGTCTCATCAGTGAGCCCAAGACTGTGCCCAGGAGAGGCTGAGACAGGCAGCAGCCACCAAGATGCTGCTGTGAGCTTCCCCTGAGACAAAAACGAATCCCAATCTTCATCCCACACCAAGCTGCCTGCACATCCTGATCTGCAAACCGGCAGGGATTTGTCTCTGCCTTCGTGGGTCAGGAGCTGGCTGCTGGTGAGCTGGGGCTGGGATCACCAGAGGGCAGGACAAAGCATCACTGGGCCAATATCCTATTGCTGCAAAGAGGGAGCTTCTAAAACACATCCTGGAGCATGGTGCAGCTCAGGATATTCTTTCAAAGGGGATATTCCAGGGCAGAAAGAAAAAAAAAACCAATAATTTTTGTCCAAAATGACCTTTGTTTTCCCACTCTTTTCCTCCCTTCCTCCTCCTTTTTTAGAGGGAAGAATTTAGGTTGGGAAGAGGTGAAGAGCTATAAAGTCTTCCCCCCAACACAGAGAACTGATGGCAGCCTATTCCTCTGGGTAACACAAGCTGGGAAGGATGCCAAAAGCCAGGGAAATATTTCCAAATACCTGCCACACAGTGTGGGCTGTGCATCCTCAGAGAAAAACAAATCTGCTCCCCACGGATGCTCCTGAGAAAGCAGAGGTGGGAGGTGGTTTATGGGGGAGGAAAGACCTCTCTGGCCAGAGAGGAAGGACAGCATGTGCCTCTGCTTCCAGGAGCAAAGCGCCATCCCAGGTGCCCTTCAGGGTGGCTCAGAGCCCTGTTTGCCTTTTCCCCCCAGTTGCACATTCATCTGCTTAGTTTGTAAATCCCTGGAGCCTCGTTTGTCCAATTAGTGCTCTCTGAGTCTCTTGCTACTGGCAAATAATAGGCTCTTGATGCACTATTGCATTACCCAAAAGGAAATTACTTAGCAGCTGAGAGCCAAGGCGTCTTAGTGCCACGAGGAATTGAAGGGAGGAGAGGCAACTCCTGCACCTTAACTGGCCCTGACATAAGCCCTGAGTGCACAGGAGGGCTCAGCCCCATCCCTTGCAGGGATCTGAGGTTATTTCAGTGCTGTTTTGGTGTTCTAGGAGCTGGGATTTGAGAAAAACTTGCCTGATCCATCTGTACCCAACAGCTTTGCAAAAAAACCACTTACCTCCAGTCTTCTTAGCCTTCACATTACAGGTGCTGCAGCATCCCACACCTCCTTAACAGTATTCCTTGCTTTGCTCCATGTTTCCTTGCTGGTGGTGAAAGTTAGTCCAGAAGCCCCCCCTCCAGTCAGACCTTTTGCAGAAGGAGTAAATCATGTGAGTGGGTTAAAAAAGATTGACAAGCACTTGAAGAATGAGAACATATTTTTAGCAACCACAAAACCTCCTTTCAACTGGTGCAGTTGACCCCTCAGTGAGAAGGATGTTGACACCACCTACACCCAGACCCCTCCAGCCCACTGAACAGGTGGTTGCTCCCTCTCTGCTGAGTGTAATCTTAGCGTGAGACCACTGGAAATCAAATTAGACCCTAACAGATTTCCCTGTCTCACCTGCAGCAGATCATCCTACTTTACTTACCTAAATCTCTCCAAATCTGGTCCATGTACTTCTGGGTATCCTTTTGAGGCAGAACTGAAGGTACTGAGATGGATGCTGGAAATGGGTGGAAATTAAGCAGCAGACCTTGATAACTTGGGGCACCTGACATAGAGTCATAGAATCAGAGACAGGCTTGGGTTGGAGGGGACCTTAAAGATCATTTTATTCCACCCCCTGCCACGGGCAGGGACACCTTCCACTATCCCAGGTTGTTCCAAGCCCCGTCCAACCTGGCCTTGAACACATCCAGGGATGGGGCACCCACAGCTTCTCTGGGCAAACCTGTGCCAGGGCCTCACCACCCTCACAGCCAAGAATTTCCTCATAAACTCTAATCTGAATCTCTCTTCTTTTAATTTAAATCAGTTCTTCCTTGTCCTATCCCTATGACAGCAGAGCACCTTGCTGGAGACTCGTCACTTGGTTTATTTGGGTGGTAAAAGAAGGGGCAGACATCCAGCATCCAGACACCAGAGCAAAGAGGGATACAACTAATGGAATCACCACTGCTGGGATGTAGCAGCACCACAGAGCCCAGGTTTTCCTTCCACCAGCCCGACATTTAAGTTGGACATATATATTCCTTGACAGAGGTTTGTGGGCAATTTGACCTGTGCTAATTCTTCACCCCCAGCTGGGACAGAGCCACGCACCAGAAATCAATCTGCCTTGCCTCCATTTCTTGTCTGGCTGCTTGCAGTTCCTTAGCAAGAGGCAAATGTGTCCTTCTCTGATTTATCATACATCTTTAATAAGTGCATTTTACGGTCTAGGTCATATCCTTTCCAGAGTGTCATTATTTCAGGCTGGTTTTATACAACAAAAATGTGCCATTAAAGTGTCTTTCTGCAGAAGACTCAACCAGTCCTTCGTTTTCAGCCTCCCTCAAGACTTGGAAAGCAGGAATTTCATTTGTCAGTGTTGAATAAGACACCAAGATGACAGTACAAGTGTCTTAAAAGGTGTGTAAAGTAATTGTGGCTGCAGCTGGAGTCTATTGAGTGAGACTGGAACATCATTTACTCCCTCAGGAAGGCTTTGGATATGCTGCCCATCTACAGCTTGCCAAATCCTGCCCCTGGAGAAGGCTCTGTGCCCACAGGAATGTTCTTCCCTTGGCTCAATTTTGCCTTTACAGAGGGATAAAGGAGAAGAGAATTGAGTTTGGATCTGGTGGAAAACTGTCCATCCACAGGCCAGGCTTGTACTGAGCGAATTTAAAGCTCCATCAGGCTTCAGTGGGCATTGGGTCTCATCTTTAGTTGTTATCCAACTAAAACCAACACAAGAACTGGAAATAAGCCAAACCCAGAATTATTTGACCAAATTTTAGAATAAGCTTAGTCTGAACCCAGTTACTAAAACCTGAAGTTAATTAAAGCAGGGATTGATCTGAGCATAAACTCCGGATCACACCCACCAGGATTTTAGGGACAGCTTGGAACATAAGCCACCCCTGCCATGTGGCCTCCTTGCCAGATAAAAACAAGACTGAGAATCAAACCATCCTTTCTTGGCTCTTACTGAGGACCAGTGACTTCCTTTTCCCCACATTGTTCCCTCAGCCATCCCTCTCCAAACAGACCAAGTATTTCAGATTAAAACCAAGACCACACTGAAATTCTCTCCTCCATAGACCCAGGGGAGGAACCAGCACATCCTTGGCTGGTGGTGTTTGAAAAAGTCTGGATATTTGGACTCTGCCTTCCACCTTTACTTATTTCTGCTAAAATCTGTGCACCCCCAGTCCTTCCTTACTTTTTGGCCGTGCTTTGTGCTCTCCAGGAGAATTGAGCAGGCTCTACTGCTTCGCTTTAAACAAAGTAAGTTTAAGTCTGGACTTGCCAATTTGGGAGTTCTCATTAAAAGAGGACTTTGATTTGGGACAGTAAAGCTTGGAAATGATGGAGGAATTCCCCACCACTTTTTCCTCTCCACTGAGGCAGGGAATCAGCCCTGACCACTGTTCACTGATGAAAGGAGCACATCATTGCACGTGAAATATCTGACCCAAAGCCTCTTTAAATGGGAGCAGAATGAAGGGAGGAAGATGAAAAACACATCCAACCTTAAATGGAGCTGGATTAGGAAGCTGCAGAGCGCTGGAGCACACAGAAAGATGAGACAAAGCCTCCAGAACAGCAAACCTGGAGGATGTGCATGGGTACAGCCCCCAGACTTCTACCCCAGCACCAAGCCCCATCCTCCTCCATCCAGGACACCACCACATCCCACCAGACATTTCAGGACACCTTCTGCCAATTAGTCAACCTGAACTGAACCAGACTGAAGGATTAAATAAATTAAGACAAAGGCTGACAGTGTCTGTTAACTTGCTCAGGGCAGAGTAAATATTTGCATGCTGGGTCTATTTTGCTCTTCCAACACACATCCCCCTGTCAGTAGATAAGCCAGGAGATTTCTCCACTCAGACAGGCTCAGAGGTCTGCCAGCACTAGGAGGATTTCACATGGATCCTGCTTCCCTCTTTTCTCTGCCTCACTCCAGAAAGGAATGGACACCCACCTGCAAAGGACACGCTTCCACACCGAGGTGGGGACAGGATGAACCATGGACCATCACAAGAGGAACTGCAGGGCACAGGCTGGAGAGGAGCTAAGAAGAGATTTATGGACTGAATTTGCCTATTGAAGAGACAGCTGGAGGAGTAGCTGGCATCAATGCACTTTTTAAAGGCACTAGATGTTTTTATTCGGGAGTCTGCTCTGTTTTCTGGGAGCACCACCAGGAGTGCCAGGGATCAATTGAGCTGGCGCTGATCCCATGAGAGGGGTCTCGTTTGGCCATGCAGTGGACAGCCTGGAATGATACAGGGAATGCAGCAAACAGGAGCAATCCCTGGCCCCAGGGAATGAAAACATAGAGCTTGGGTCATGGCTACAGTGCCTGGAGCTGCTTTTGGAGCTGGTTTTGCAGGTTCTGGGTGAAACATCATCTTTGGTCTGGCACAGACAAAGCTGTGAGAGATGGCCACTCACCTCTGTATGAAAGATGCTGCCTGTGACAACTGGTGTTTAAGCATCCTTGCTCCAGAGCAGGACTAAGAGAACCTTTCCCAGGCAGTGGGAAATGCCCCACTATTGCTTTAGCAGACAGAAAGAGACACTATATTTATTCCTACAGTCACATTGTAGAGAAAACAGGCAGAAAAAAAATTTCCACATGAACTATCAGGGTATATATATATAGACTCAGTCCCAAATACTCTCCCTTCAGCTAAAAACAAGACATCTGCTGTTGCACTGCACACTCAGCATCACACAGGAATTATTCCTGATGAGCCTAAAGAGGAACTGAGTGAGTCACGGCTCTGTCATGGAGTCATTTTTTCTCTATTTTGAAAATATTTGCTCTGGAACAACACCATTCCTTTTGTCATGCCTGCAGCCCCATGTCCCTTTGTGTGCAAGGACAGAGGTGTTAAACTGGGGGATGCAAAGGACCCACAGCTTTGGAGAGGGGTCCAGCCCATGCTGCTCCGGCTACTCCATGCCCAACAAATCCGGCACTGAATCCTGGCACGAAGCACCAAGGAGCAAAACTCCCAAGAGCAGCCACTCTCCCCCTGGAGATCTTTTCCGAGCTCGAGCTTTTCAATAGGTGGGTTAAACACTGTTGTCTCCACAGGCATCGTTGCCAGCAGCCTTTGTTTTGGTAGTGGAAAAGGAGGAGAGGCCAAGTCCACCTGCATTGGATCTGATTGTTTATTGATGTCAAGAGCCTGTAATGTATCCTAGTCACAGATCTCAGGATGTCTAGATCCAAGTTCCCAGGGAATCCCAAGATTCCCTGCCCATGGCTGGGGGATTGCAACTAAGCTCCACTTCAAGGTCCACTCCAACTCAAACTGATCTGTGATTCCATGTCTGACACAGGTTTAGGCACCAAAGCACTTGGGAAGTAACTGCTCCATGAAATCATGGATTTCCAGTCAGTGCATAATGGTAATTTTAGCACTGTGCTCTCTGAGCTTTCAGCAGGATGAGCTGAAGCTGTGATTCATGGCTAAATCATCCCTTGGCTCCATGGGAAAGGCTATGCCTTGGATGCTGTGCTTCCATGCCATAATGTCGTATTCTCCCTTCATGCACAGCCATACCCCTCCACACCCCAAAAATAATAGCTCCCCTTCCCTTCCCAGGTGCATTCAGACCTGCAAAGTGCCCCAATCCGAAATCTGAATGACAAGGAGCTGGGGAAGGAGCCCCATGGACCCTCTGGCAGGCTTGGCCCAGGTCCCCTGCACGCCAGCACATCCCCCATTCACAGCAAACTGCTTTAAGGAACCAAAAAAATCACCCAGTTTGTGCTAAGAACAGGGAGAGCCTGTTCCTGACACCACATAAAAAAGCTTAGCTTAGTGTTGCAACAGGTTTTTCCAACATTTCTGGCTCTGGTAAAACATTTTAATAACCCTGATAATATTTATCATGTGGTTAGGGGTGTTTGGGCCAGAACAAGCCTTAACTCCAGCCAGTAGAAACCCCAGGAGCCAAGTAACTCCTCTCTCTCGATTATGAGCTGATGTCCTTCACTCTCACATTCCCTGAACTGTCCCCAGTGATGGGAAGCAGCACAAAGGCCTTTGGGAAAAGCTTTTTTTAGTGGCCTGAATGACTTAGGCACACAATGCCACATAAAGCCAAGGAGGCTTAGGGCCAGATGTTTTATAGCAATTCCAGCTTGTAAACACGTTCCCATGAGGGTTTCAACAGAGCCCCAGGGAATTACCTGGCAGAAAGAGGTACAGCAGATCCCAGAGAAGGCACTGAATGGGATGGAGCTGAAGGATTCAGTTCACTGGATGGAATGGTGCTGGGTTCAGGGAAGCTGTTGTGGCCGCTGGATGCCACCACCCCCACTTGCCAAGGGTGGGTCCTCCTGTTCTGGGGGCTGCAGCAAATTTCCTAAACCTCTTATCCTGCCAGGACCTCTCCAAAAAGCCTTATGTTAATCATTTCCTTATTAAGATGACTGTTTCAGCTCCCTAGGAGGTGTCACTCTAATGGTAGCAATGCCTGTTGGAATGTGCAGCTTGTCAGTGGGAAACAGGGGTTTAGATAAACAGGATATTCCCTATGGGCAGCTCTTGCATCCTCCAGCAAGCAGGAAAGAGGTGAATTCCCGGAGCAGAGTATTTTCCACTTGCTGGTGGAAGAAGGTAGACAGAGGGTGCTGTGCTTTTCCTGTTATGTGAGCAAAGTTTTAGGTGGGTTACTCTTTTTTTTTACTCTATTTTTTTTTCCACTCTATTTTTTTTCCATTTCTCTTGGATATTTCAGATTTATTTCGCTGGTTTAGTTGAATATCTGAGTGTGCCACACGTATTTATTGGGGTTTCCACCCTGGCTTCAGGATATGTGATGTGTGCATGTCTGCTGGTGCACATGAATCAGCCCAGGATGGTTTTTTCACTGCTTGAAAAGCATAAAAAAGGTCAGAAAGGGCTCCCAGCAAAAACACCAGCATAGCTCCACATGGTGGAGGAAATAACAATGGGGAGAAAACCACCAGCTGGAGTCCCAGGTCACAAAAACAACTATGCACACATTCCATGGGCTTTTTTTCTCTACCAGTAGTTAGGGATTCACTCCCAGGCCATGATCAGCACCAGGTAGCTGTGTAATAATCCATGCACTTGTCCTTCCTCACCTGTATTTCTAATTTGCAGTTTCTAACTGTTGATGAGATCTTGAACCTAACACAAAAAAGTTTGATACAAGCCCAGAGCATCATCTGGGCTCCAGGTGGAACCACCCCACCCTCCCCATCACCAGCCCTCAGGGGCAACCAGGGCTGGTGATTCCACTCCTGATCCTCATGGGATTGCAGGAGAAAAGCCAAGGGGAGGGATCAGGGCTGGGATCAGGTCTCTGGAAATGTGCTGGAGCACCCTAAGCATGTTGCACTACTCAGGAGACTGCGTGGTACAATTAAGCTGGAGGGCAATCAGGAGAACGTGCTCACCAGGAGATGTTCACACTCCCAGGATGGGGACAGTCGTGGGCCTGCCCAGGGGGACACGAGTCCCTCAGGAAGGAGATTAGCAGCTGATCAACATCCCAGCAGTAATTGACCTTTCCACATGGTGGAATCACAGAATCATAAAACGGGTGGAAGTGAGCTCAAAGCTCATCTTGTTTCACCCCCTCCTGCCCTGGGCAGGGGCACCTTCCACTGGACCAGGTTGCTCCAACCTGGCTTTGGACACTTCCAGGGGTGGGGCAGCCACAGCTTCTCTGGGCAACCTGTGCCAGGGCCTCACCTCCCTCACAGCCAAGAATTTCTTCCTAATCTTTAATCTGAGCCTGCCCTGTGACAGTTTAAAGCCATCCCCTCTTGTCCTGTCCCTCCAGGCCCTTGTCCAAAGTCCCTCTCCAGCTCTCTTGGAACCCCTTCAGGCACAGGAAGGGGCTTTAAGCTCTCCCTGGAGCCTTCTCTTCTCCAGGCTGAACAACCCAACTGGTAACTGAGCCAGAAGGGGATGCTGGGGAGAATTTAAGGGCTGAGGGCAGAATAAAACAGTATTTCCTATCCCACTTAGCCACATGTGTGGTGCACTTGAAACATCATCTCTGGGAGCAGCACAGGGTGAAGCCTGAGCTAAGCCACTGACTTTTTTTTCCTCCCTATAAAAACAGGAACATTCCACAATGGATTATAGAACTTCAACAAGCATGTGGAGGGGATAAATTCAGTGGGAAGGGGAGGGACAGGTTGAGTACAGGAGTTAGAGCATTGACTGGTATAAAATTTGCTTTGGTGGAGCTGTGCTGATTTATTGCAGCTAAAGATCAGAGCTGAGGTGGGAAGGAGCAGCCAGCAGAGAGTCGTGGAAAAATTTCTCTGCTAGGGGGTGGTGCAGCTCTGGAACAGGGGCCCAGGGTGGCATCTCTTTTTCCAGGGGTTTTTAGGGTTTATCTAGTCAACAGGAACCCGCAAAATTTACAGGAGCAGATTGGATCACAGACCCCCAGACCTACCTTCCTATCAGTATTGGTGTGATCATAGAACAGTTTGGGTTGGAAGGGACCTTAAAGACCATCTCATTCCAATCCCTTGCCACAGACAGGGACACCTTCCACTAGACCAAGTTGCTCAAAACCCCATCCAGCTTGGCCCTGAACACTTCCAGGGATGGGGCAGGATCTGTGACTCTGTGTGTGTGGTTTGCTCTTGAAGGACACAACACAGTGTCAGCTCTTCCCTGTTGGCTTGTCCCAAGCCATCCCAGGATGGTGGGGGGGGGACACCCAACATGTTGGCACACCCAGAGCAACAACACATCCTGAGTCTCCAATTTGCCAGACCCAGCCAGGCCAGTTGTCCCCTTGTCAAGGCAGAGACCTCCATGGTCCTTCAGCAAACCCTGCAGTGACCACTGAGCCCTGAATCTGCTGCCACACCAAAT
Organism: Pachyramphus minor; assembly: GCA_013397135.1. Taxonomy (NCBI): domain Eukaryota; kingdom Metazoa; phylum Chordata; class Aves; order Passeriformes; family Tyrannidae; genus Pachyramphus; species Pachyramphus minor. The sequence goes on from VYXB01002932.1 coordinate 64,026, forward strand.
GTTATCAATAACAAACCCTACAACAAGCTGATGGGTGGCCAAAGCACACCAAGGGACTTTCATCCCACTTTCAGGGATGCAAGAGTGAGGCTGGGGTCCCTAGAGCTGGACAACGAAAACACAGCCAGGGTTTTCAGGCTCTCAGCCCCTGCAGCTGGGAAATAGCTCCAGGAAGGCTCATGGCTCTGGCTCTGGAGCTTTTTGGAAGGCACAGCTCCTCAGCCAGTGCCTGAGGCTGCAATACAGAAAGGAATCTGAAGCAGCACTGAATTTCACTGGGATCTGAACCTTGTCCCTCTCAGGTCCTTCTCCAAACCCCCAACCAGCAGAAGTAAACCCAGTCCTGGGAAAGCAGCATCACTTTATCAGCAGCAACACCTCTTACAAGTTGGTATTGGCCCTCCAGCTCCATTTACCTCAAAATACTGCTCCCAGGGCAGCCAGTTCCACCAGGACACCTTTCCACCACATGTCCACGCACCAACAGACCTGCTGCTGCTAATTACCCCTGATATTAATGCTGTCAACAGCTCTAAGCCTGTAATTAGAAACAAAAAGAGGAGATGAATGGGTGGCAGGGGGAAGACTGGGAAGCGTGAGCTGCTCCAGGTCAGTGGGCAGGCTGGAGAACATGTGCAACAGGAGACCTTCCTGAGCATCATTAATCTGGATCCTTTAACTGGGAGTTTGGAAGGAGCCTTTTCCATCTGTCTTCAAAGAAGGAGGGCCAGAGCTGCCCTGAGGAGGCTGGAGCAGGACAACTGCTGGCTTGTGGAATGAGTTCCACCTTCCCTCACTGTGAGCAGCCTCCTGGACAAGGGACACACATCACAGTATGTCCCTGGCCCTTTCCCTCTCCTGGCTCAGCCCAGCAGCCCCAGGGGAGGATGAATTTCCCATTGTTTTTTTCAAGCCTTGCTGCTGGTTATTGCTTACCACGGTATCAGCCATCAGAGTTCCCTTGAAAACACTGAATAGGGCACAAATTGCAAATTAGGCTTTAATTAGAAGCTGGCACCTGCTTTCTGACCAAGAAATACAATGAAGATGTCTATATGTTGCTATGGCAGTCCAGAAATGTAGATTTCTGTTTCGGGACCCTTTGAAGACAAATTTACTCAGCACTATAAACTTGTATGCCAAAGTGATTAACACTTTAATGCTAATATCAAGCTGGACCAGTTACACACATTTTATTCATTAGAAGGCATCATTTTTCAACTGTGTCTTATCAGTATGTAAATGAGATTTTGACTCAGTCATTGTCTGCTCCCAAAAGCGCAGCCAAAGTGAATTCAATTAATGCGATTTACATCCCAATGTGACACGGGAGGCTGTGCAGGGCTTGATAAGGCAGCCAGATGGGAGCTGTGCTCCCTGCACAGCCCTGCCCTCACCCTCCTGCTCCTCCCTGTCTTTGCAGGGCACCCCCAAAACAAAAAAACACCTGGCCAACCCCAACCCAAACACGCTTTTCCCCCCTTTGATGGTCCTGCTGGTAGGAGCCACTGAAACAGCACTGCAGCCACTCAGGATCACTTCAGGATAATTGAGGACAAACTCCAGCCTTTCTTCTCTGCTCAGTCAAACCCTTCAGATGTACAAACCAACCGGTAAAGCAGCTTCCACTGCAAGGACAGGCCCTCACAAGATCCTGGCTTAAAAATCCTTCCAGGTTTTCCCTGATTTGGGCCAAAATCCTGATCCTGCTTGTGCCAGACAGGGGGATGCCTGATTTCAGTGCTGGCACTGCGCGAGGCAGAGATTTCAGCGTAAACACTGATGTAGGGTTGATGGACTAAAGGGAGGAAGGACACTTATTATCCCACCCCCCTTACCCTGTACAGCATCTTGTGGTTGTTTAACCAGAAACCCGAGTTTCACCCTCATAGGGGTTTTCTGTGGGTCCCACATCTCATGACACCTATTTGGCCAGAGCTGGCTCAGAAGCAGGGAAAGCACAGACAAACCCCTCCTGGGAATGACCTCATGGACATCTCACCAGTGCCTGGTCAAAACGGGACGTGGTTGGGTCTGAGGGTCACCACCAAACCCCCAAAAACAAGACTCTTAAATGCAGCAACTTGCCCAAAAGTGTTATTAATATATACAGTAGATGCAAGAACATGTAGCAGGAGTTAACAAAAAGAGCCTGTTCCTTAAGTGATTGAGCTTCATCCAGAATTTCAATAGGTGTTCCTGCCCTTGCTGAGCCAGGACACTGCCCAGACATTGTGTGGAGGCACCTCCTCGGCTGGAGGTTTGGAGGGCTGGGTGTGAGGCTGACAGTCACCATTGCCAGGCCAATTTGTTCACAGAGTAATAAATTTTCTGCTGAAGGAACGAGCCCTTGCTAAGATTCCCAAAGCAGGCAGTATTTACTGCTTTGTTTATCTAATGTTTCTCATATCCAGGTCTCTCCTGAGCCCAACGTTTGTCCTGACCCTGACCTGTGCTTTGCCCACCCCTCGTGGATGCCCCTGTTTGGGCACAGGGTGGGTCCAAAACACAAATGCATCATGTGGCTCTGAGCAGGGCCCCATCCCGAGCTGGCAGCCCTGGCACGGCTGGGAACACATCGGCCAAGCAAAGCCCACACATCCATGAGAGCTGATTAATCCAGGGAATGTGCAGCCCTGCCATTGGGAAGAGCCAGGAGAGCACAGTGGTGCTTGGCTGGTGCTGTAACCAAGAGCCACCCCGCCCTCTGTTTGCAGTTCTTCAGGGAGTTGGATTTGTCCCCAGTGTCCCTCGGGAACGTCCCTCGGGAATACCCGCCCTGCCCCTCCCCTCTCACTTCCCAAAATGGCTCTCATTTTTTTTTGTGGTTGCACAGCTCATTTTCATGATTGCATAATGCAACGTGGGAAAGCTTTTCCAGGCACATCCCTGTCCTTTTTGCTCCCCTTCTCCTCCCATCCAGGCATGGATGCTCATGTCCCGCCTCCCAGTGCTCCCTGGCCCATTTCCCCCTCCTGCATTCCTATCCCCACCACCACCCTGATCTGACCATCTTGCCCACAGCCCATCCCATCTCATTTTGGCTTCCAGGCGTGGATTTGGTTGGGCAGACCCCTTGTGCTGAGCTCTGAGGCAGAGAACCACCAGTAATTCGTGGCTTGCTGCTCCACAACCAGCCAGCACTTTGCTGTCCGCGAGCAAGGTTAAGCTTTTTCCACAAATGAAACATTCCACGGCAATTATTCACCTTAACAGAGCGACTGTGGGGCAAAGCAAGGAGGAGAAGACATTTCTGGAGAGGCAAATTCTGCCTTGGGAGATGGAGCAGTCCCCATGACCCCAGACACAAAGTCAATTGTTGCTCAAAACCTTCCTTTTTAGGGTTCAAAGGACAGGCAATAAGCAAGCTCAAATTACCGCTGGGCTTTAATGAAGTTGCATTCAGCCCGAGTAGAATTGCCTGTTTATTCATGCAAATTCACTGTAACCAGCTTAGGCACATTATCCAGCGCCGGGACCTGCGGGAGATCCCGGTTGCCTGGGGGAGATTAGGAGAGGAAACTCGGGAGCGGGAGCAGCTAAGGTGCTCCCAAATATCCCGGTTAATTCCCAGATTGGCCTCGCATTAAGATAATATAATGGGCCCTTATTGTCTGAGTGCATATGAGTGTTAATGATGGGCAAAGTCCCCGAGGGTCCCGGGCCCGGCTCCAACTGAGCACGTCCAGCCAGGGAAAACAGCAGCGCATCGATCAGCCCCTTCCCGGCCTTAATCAATACCTGCTTTGACTACGTGGAAATGCTCATTTATCTCTTACGTGCAGATAATAATGAGATTGCCGAGATGGTAGGCTGGAATAAATCCTGGAGGATGCTAACAACCCCCCCCCGGAGCCAGCACCAGTGGGAACTCTCATTTCTCCTCTCCACATGTTTGCAGATTTTAGATACAGAGCCCTGGTGGCTCGTGCTGCCTGGGACAGGCAACCACGAGCAGTTTCTTGCCAGAGCACACCAGGGGCAGGCCCAGACTGGCTCCCAGGGTTTGCTTTAGAGAAATTTGGGCACCCAGTGCCAATGACCCTCACCCAAGTACCCTCTCAAACATCCTGCTTCCCAGGCAGGACAGGACAAGGGGAAACGGCCTCAAGTTGAGCCTGGGTAGGTTTAGGTTGGTTATTAAGAAGAATTTCTTTACCCAAAGGGTTGTCCAGCACTGGAACANTGCTTTAGAGAAATTTGGGCACCCAGTGCCAATGACCCTCACCCAAGTACCCTCTCAAACATCCTGCTTCCCAGGCAGGACAGGACAAGGGGAAACGGCCTCAAGTTGAGCCTGGGTAGGTTTAGGTTGGTTATTAAGAAGAATTTCTTTACCCAAAGGGTTGTCCAGCACTGGAACAGGCTGCCAAGGGCAGTGGTGAAGTCACCATTAGCAGAGGGGTTTAAAAGATGTGTGGATGTGCCACTTTGGGATGTGGTTTAGTGGTGGGGTTGGCAGTGCTGGGTTAATGGTTGGACTCAGTGATTTTAAAGGTCTTTTCCGACCTTAATAGTTCCATGACTCTCTGAATTTCAGCAATCTCCTATCCATGAGTCCAGAGCCCTCCCTGCAGTCCCCCAGGTGGGACTGACCTCATCCAAGGTGGAGTTCTGCGTTGGCCACCAAGGCCATGGCTGCCCTGGAAGAAAAGGGTGCTGGCAGGACACAGCTCAGCTTCTCCTGAGATGAAGGTTTAAAATGGGTCAGTGAACCCATCCAGGATTCATCTCTATCAATGGGATGAGCCAAACATGGAGGTTTACATGCAGGTACCCAAGGGAGCTCCTCTTCTGGTGGTTGGTTGCCCCACAACTCCAGAGGCACCTGCAAGAGTGTGTAAATAGGACAGGATAAGGGGGAAAGGCTTCAAGCTGAAAGAGAGTAGGTTGAGATGAGATATCAGCAAAAAATTCTTCCCTGTGAGGGTGGTGGAGCCCTGGCACATGTTGCCCAGAGAAGCTGTGGCTGCCCCATCCCTGGGAGTGTTCCAGACCAGGTTAGATGGGGCTTGGAGCAACCTGGGATAGTGGAAGGTGTCCCTGCCCATGGCAGGGAGGAGGGAACAAGATAGTCTTTAAGCTCCCTTGCAACCCAAACCATTCTATGATTCTAAGATTTTAAGAGCAAAGGAAGTTTCTCCAGCTACAAGGGCCACAGTTTAGTATCAATTTTCAGTCACTGTAGGGTAAATCCAGAGTGACCCAAGTCCACACCATCTCCAGTCTTACACATGATGGCAGAGTTTGGCCTCACTGACGAAGGAAGAAGCAGCTGGAGGAGCTGCCCAGGGCTCAGCGGATGGAGGGAAGAGCAAACAACATCGGGCTGGGAAACCCACAAATCTCATCAATGTTTACATCTGGCACCAGAAAAAGCCAACAAAAAAAGGATATTTAAGTGCATGTAGCTCAAGGCCAGGGTCTGAAGATTGGGAAGAGGCAACAACCAGCACAGACATGTTGCTCCCCATTAAATCCATCCCACCAACAACTTTTAGAGCAGATAGCGCCAGTCTCTGAGTGCTCTCCAGAGCATGTGGTGGGCCTGTTCACCAGGAAAAAGCCCTTTCCCTACAAATTAGACAAGCAACCCTCACTCTTTCATGGCAGGAGAGGCAGCCCAAGTGGTTATTTTGTAGGTGCAGGAAAGAGGGGTACCTTTGAAAGTGTGTTATTTTTCTGTTGTTATTTTCCTATTTAACGGGGCTGTCACGGGGACACAAATATCCACTTCCTTTTCCTTATCAGCTGTGGGAGGGGAAAAATAACAGGCTGCTGACCCTGCTTAACTCCTTCCCTCAGCCACCAGCAGCAGGGTGCTTCATGGATGTTAGCTGCATCCCCTCCAGGTCACTGCCTTACAGCTCTTCCCAAGGGTATCTGTTTCAACCCTAAAAAAAAATAATCCCACACTGCCACAAAACAACAGCTGAGGGAGAAAAAGGGGTTTGTTTTCAACTGAGCCTGTTAAAACTATTGGGTACCATGAGAGTAAGAGCTCTGTGTTTCCAGGAGCGGCTTTGTGACCCTAAGAACTCAAAATTGGCTCAAATTGAGGAGGCTAAAGTCCTTCCTGCAGGTGGTCTCCCAACCAGGACCAGGAGCAGGATGGGCAAGGAAAAGTCTTGTTAGTGCCTTGTAAGAGAAAGTTAAGGAAATGTGATTAATCACCCTGGATCTTCCCACCAGTTTCATCCTGTTATGCTGCCACAGCCCACCAAAAATCCACTCTCTCCTACTAGAAACCTTCAAACACCCTGAAAAGTATAGGGCTGGGGTTGAGTGTCTAAAGAAGTATCTGAAGTATCCCAGAAGGACTATGGGTGAAGGAGGGCCAGACACAGACCTTCCTTCACTACAGCACTGGTCCAGGTTTTCCAGAGGGTGGTGGGATCACCGTCACTGGTGTCTTATGGTTTTCAAGACCCTAAAATACTCCACTCCCATTGCATTCATCTTCTCCCCATGGAACTGCTTCTTTCCCAGGGTTGGTATCTCCCCAACCAGCCCAGAACAACCAGCCAAGTCAAACGGTGCCACGACCCAGGCAAGCCCCACAAGGAATTTCTTGCAGCCGGGGCTAAACTCCAGCTAATCCAACAGAAAGATCTGGCTGCAGAACACACACGTGTGGGTGTAACCCTAGAAAGCCAGAGTTAATTAAGCCTCTCAGTGGCAAAAGCCTTTAATTGCATCGCAGCCTCCTGGCCGGAGGCCGGGCTGCCGGAGGCCTCCCGTGCTCCCGCTGCCGTGGCACGAGAGCACATCCCTGCTGGAGAGCCCATCCATCCTGGAGAGCCCAAGGCAGCAGAGCAGAGAGTTGCCACAGGGAGGCAGGCCCAGAGCCAAGGGTTTGGCCCCTCTGCCCTCCAAACCATCTCCAGCCTCCAGTCCTGGAAGGATTTGCAACCCTGACTTCTCCCACTGGTCTTGAGCATCCTCCCTCCAGCCCCACACATTGTTCTGGGGAGGGGTGAGAGACCTCCTCTGACCCTTGTCAGCCCAAAACCTGCTCTGGGGAGCACTCCTGCATGGCTGGCATCAATCCCATTGCTGTTCCCTCCTTGGGTATTTAGGGCTGCACCCACAGAAAGGTTTAAGTTCACCCAGGATGGAGGTGCTGGGTGAGACACAAGGTCCATGTGGGTACAGACTCAACCTCTGCTGGTGGAGAAAAACTCAGTCCCAAAGGAAAAGTGTGGCAGCAGCATTCCTGACAGTGCCATAAATCACTGCCCCACACTTTGCTGTGCCCAAATTCCACATCTGCCCCCACCCCAGAGCCAGGAGCTGCTCTCGCTCCACTCCCCAGCCACCACAACACCCCATGTGCACAAGCAAGATGCACTGAACCCTCATACTCTTATGCCACCAGGAAACACACAGTCCCCATTCCTTTCCCCTCTTATTTGCAAGTTCTGGCTTGAAAATTAAGCCATGTTACCCCCCAGCCATATCTGTCTGCCATGGCTGCTCCAGCTCATTCCCACTGTTCCTTCCTAATTGCCTCAGGGTGCCTGGACCTGTCCAGCTCGGCCCTCGGGAGGGTTGTGGCTCTGAATATCTCCAACCCTTTTAACTCTCTGTAAGGCTGCAAGGATGGTTCCCACCCAAGGAGAGGAAAGGGGAGCAGCTCCCAGAGCTGTGTCTGGCAAACAAGACCTTTGGGTGGCTTAATGAGGGTTATCAAGAAATGAGGTTCCAGAGCTCATCAGCTGGGAAGAGGGAAAGGGAAATGTTCCAGAGATGGAGTTGAGGGAGAAGCAAGATGCTGCTGGGTGAGGTGAGGCTCTCAGAGACACCAGTCAATGGCTACAGGCTCAGGTACTGAGCTGAACCTGTGCCAAAAACCCTGTCCTGTGCTGCTGAGCCCAGTGTTGGATCCACACTGCTGTCCCTGGGACCCCAATGCTCCTGAAACACGGATGACAGAGGAAACTCTGCTCTGCAGAGCCTGTGCAGAGGAAGAGGAGGAGTTGGCTCATCTGGGTGCTCTCCTCCCCATGAGGAGTGCCTGCCCCGAGAAAGACATGAGGATGCACCTTCAGGAGCACCAGCTACACACAGGAACCCTCTTTAGGTACCAGCAGGGTCATTCCAGGACACCCTTTTTCCCAGCCAGGCAAGGGGCATGGAGACCCCAACCTGTTCAGCCAAAATCAGCCCACCAGCACCCCATCCCTACATCTTTTGCCACATGGTTTGGAGCCCCTTCCCCCAGCCCTGAGGTTGAAATTCAGTCTGTGCCTTCCTCTGAGCTCCGGGAAGGTTTCCAAGTTGCTCAGGGTCGTGCTGGGAGCCAGCTCTGATGTGCAGCTGCCTCTCCCCGAGATGCTGCTCGCTGCCCAGCTCCTCCAGGGTAAGGGGAACAGCCTCCACCCCCAAAACAAATGCAGTTGCATCCAGTGCCTGCTGCCCTCTCCACCCTCTAATAACCAGTGGGGACAGGGCTGTTCCCCTCGGGATGTCACCACCTCTCTGAAGCACCTTGTGACATCACATGTGGGCCAAAAAGGGACAACACAAGTTTGACATCAGCCTGTAGGATGGAAACCTTCCCAGGGAAAGACTGGGAGGAGATTACATGTTGAAGAAGATCAGAGGTTGCCCAGAGAAGCTGTGCCTGCCCCATCCCTGGAAGTGTCCAAGGCCAGGTTGGATGGGGCTTGGAGCGACCTGGGATAGTGGAAGGCGTGCCGATGGCAGGGGGGTGGACTAACTGGCCTTTAAAGGTGCCTTCCAACCAAACTATTTTACAATTCTGTGATTATCCAGGGAAATCTCGTGACAGTTGCAGGCAGGGACAGCTGGACAGGGCAGGATGCACACCCCTAGTGACACTCACCCCAGCACTGCCTCCCCCCATCACTCATCCAGCTGAAACACCATCAGGGTTTCCCCTCTAAAGGCAAAATAAACCACAAATATTCCTTAATCAAACAATAACATTAACCAAAACCACTATTGGCATGGGATAATGCTACCCCTGACTCCCCATAAATGCGGGGAGGAGCAAGGTGTTTATTTCCAAAGGCAGAAGAAAGGAATCCTCCAACACTTCCATCACTCTGACATAATTTACATTATACCCTGGAACCGGTGGAGATGTAATCATGTCACTTGATGGATGGCTGTGCATGAGGGTGCAAATTGCATTATTGACCCGCTGAGTCCAGGCTGCTTCACTTGCCCTGGCCAAGGAGGGATGTGAATGGGGGTGTTTTATCCACCCAAGAACATTTTGAAGGTGTAGAGGCTCTTCTTTCAAGCCTGTCTCTTTTTTGCCCTGCCGGCCAAGCCCCATCTATTCCAACCCCCTGTTAAAACTTGCCGCTGAAAGGACATGTGGCAGGCACGGAAATTGCAAATGAGGCTGTTACCGCCTGCTCCAGCACAATGCAGATCGTATTAATTCAGGATGAGGGGACACCTCTGTCCCAGCCGGCTGCTTCCCGCCTGCAGAGCCGGAGCCACACTGGTGCTCCCACCGGGACACCACGGCCCAGGGAAGAGCTCTGTGCTCAGGAACATTGGGTCCTGCTGGGAGCATCCCGCAGGTGGTCCTGCCATGGGATGTGAAATGACTCCTCTCCTCTCCCGGATAAATAAAAACTCATTAGCAAAACAAAACAAAACAAAAAACCCCCACCAAACAAAAAGTATTTTTCGTTTTCTTACGTATTAAATTTATATTTCTCTTGTTGATGTCAGAGCATCCAGCACTGCCATTGCTCTTCCAGGCATTAGGGAGCACAGTCAGCACCCAGCTGCCCTCCACCAAGCCCTACAATCGGGCAAAATATTAGGATCTTCTTTAACCCCCACCCCGTTTGCGGCTCCTGCGCGGGGGAGGAAAAGTGGTAGGGGGTTGGATAACTCCAGGGAATGAAAAAGCCCCACTCATTCCACAGATATCGCCTCCGAGCAGGGCTCGGCCTCTCCCCCTCCAAACCATCCATCCCTCGGCGAGCGGGGCCGCTGCCCAAATTTTTCAGGGCGGCCAAAATCCGTCACCCGCTTCCCTCATCATCCCCCCTGCTCCAGGAGGAGAAGGAGCTGCGTCCCGGGATTGCGCCGGTCACGTGCGGGGGGCAGAAAAATGCAAAGCACAGTAATTATCTGTTGCAGAGCCCTGTTAATGATTAAGTTTGGGAGACGCCAACAATCAAGCCTATTGAAAAGACTACAAGGGTTTCAAAGTGTTTCCTCCGAACCATGTGACGGCAAATTGTTCCGAGTAGACGGCTCTTAATTCAAATGCTCGTTGTCATGGGGACGGGATAACACCCCTCCTATTCAGGGATGCCACACAAGCAGCCTACTATTTGCCACAATAGGCTTTTTAGTTCGAGCCACACTTCATAAATAGCCCCTCCCCCCCAAAAAAAAATAATAATCTAGAGATTAATATCGGTGTTCACCTTTCCCGGCACAGCAGAGCCAAAAGGTCAGAGGGTACTGGGGCTGGAGGAAGAGCTGCAAGCATGTGGATGGATGGATGGATGGATGGATGGATGGATGGATGGATGGATGGATGGATGGATGGATGGATGGATGGATGGATGAAGATCATTGTGGCCATGCTCTCATGGTGTTAATGGGGCTCCTCCACGTGTGGGTGGGCTGGAATTCCTCTTTAATCCCAAACCTCTGCAGCCTGGATGCTGCCAAGGCAGACACTGGCTCCTGTAGGCCTTAAGCCACTGGTGGCACTGGCCAGGAAACTCAGTTGTCACTGAGGACCCTGGATTTGGAGCAACTTTCCATGAGGGTGTTGGTTCCGGCACAGCCCATTCCGTACGCGGAAGTGGGATTGGTCCTGCTGATAAAACATCTGCTCTCACCAGTGCCATGGATGGGAGCAGGGGCCTGAAGGTGGGAGAAGGCAGCTCCACATTGCAAGAGGACAAGGAAGAGAAGGAGGAAGAAGAGGAGGAAGACTGGATCTCCTCAGCATCACCCAGCTTGACGTACAAAAGCAGAGCTCCGTTCTAGGCATCACTCCAGCCCCTCTGGGCACATCACAGAGCAGCAGCACCAAGCACCCCATGCCCAATGCCATCCCCTGGCCCCACAAAACTGCCAGAGACTCATCAGCTCCTGCCCATCACAAGAAGAGCATCTCCAGCAGCATCTGCAGTACCCGTCTGAAAACAAGGTGGGAGGGTAAAGTGGGAGGCACCAGTTTGTGTCTTGAATTTTGGGGCTAAGCTGAGGGAGAGAGACCATCACTGAGGGCAGAAATATTATATTCACATGGAGCTGGGGTTACACCAAAGAAGTTCCCCAGGAAATCAAAGGAAAACAAAAGCCAAGACCACCTCTCACAGTACCCTGAGCAAGAAGGCGCTGGGCATCACTGGAGTTGAGCAGGACTCAAGTTTCCATCAAGCCACCTTGTAGCCCCAGTTTCCCCACAGAGACAACCACATCCCTCCTGTCTCACACAGGGGACACCTGTCATGGGTCACAGCCAGGCACCAAGCACAAAGTGCTACCAAATTCCAGGACAGGGCCAAGGAAAACCACTGCTGGTCAACATTTGAAGGAAAAGTCCCCTTATTCACCTTCCTTGAGTCCAAACTGGAAAATTGCACCACCTGACACTGCCACAAGCCTCCATTTCTGGCTCCTGCCCTCTCCCACACTCTTCCAAACTCTGAGACACTTCTTTACCCAAAGCCCCGGTGTGAAAACCACCTGTCCTAAAGATGTGGAGGAACATGAAAAAAGAGGCTCAGCTTCTCCCAGAGCCAAGCACCGCTGGACCAGCTGTGGCATCACCCATCCCGATGCATCTCTTCCCACATGTGGACCTTTGGAGGGCTCTCAATAGCTTATGAGAAGCATCCATGAAAAGCTTCACCCAGCACCTGTAATCACTGGGACGCCTGCCCGAAGCAGCACATGTGAACCCCGAGGAGATGCTGAGGATGATTTCTTGGTGTCTGCAGAGGACAACTTGCTTCCAACTCCTGGGACACATTCTGGTGCCTGAACCCAAGGGAAAAATCAAACCTTGCTGCTGAGAGGGATGGCACAGCTGAAACCTTTGGGCAGGCTCTGCTCATTCGCTTAGAGCTGCCAAATTTGGGGCTAAAATCAGCTGTGACACCAACAGCTGCTGCACGAGCCGCTCGCTCGCCTTCTGCTCACAGGGACCAGGAAACACTTGTACAAAATATGAAATCAGTTCCCAGGAGCTGCAGAAACATGCCAGGAATTCCTGGAACAAGCCTTGCAGGCTTTAAGGGCTCTGCTCACGTTTGGGGTTGCAAACACTTGGCCAGCAGGATTTAAAGATGGATCCCTGTGAGTGCATGTGTTAAATCAGAGGATCTCTCTGCCTCGGGACACACCACAGTTAAGTGAGCTCCAGGGGGGACTGGATAAGCCCAGGGATGGTTATTAAATACATGGAAAGCACATGTGGCTCAGGACATCCCGTGCTGCAGATCTCCAGCAGCTGGGAGAGCATCACTGCACCCTGCCCAGCCCCTGGGCTGCTGGAGAAGAACAAGGGCATTGCAGGGAACTCTTTCTCACCTTGCCCAAAAAAAACCTTCTTATTTTCGCTTAGGTGAAGCACAAAGGCACAAACCCCCCAGGGCTGGGGGGTGTGTGATGGCACTGAGAGGCCACAGTGCCCCCAGTGAAGGGTTCCAACCCGAAGGCTTCTCTGAAAGCAAACAGGGCTTCCTGCTGCCAGAGGGAACAGGCCAGGACAGCCTCATTGTTTCCCCTGACGAGGAAGGAGGAGAACCACCACCTTCCCGCGTGGGAGCAGCACTGAAGGGGAGAAGGGACCTGCTAGACAGATGAGTCATTTCCATTGCCACCTCCTCCTCCAGTGCTAAGCGTCCCCAGAAAAGAATAGGAGGCAATCCTTCCCCTGCAGGCTCCCTCCTTGCCTGTGAGAGGAATGAACAAAAAAAATAAACGAGAGAGGAGCCAAAATCCCACCCCTGCAGGCACAGAGGATTTGTGCTGCCCCCCAGATCCAGCAGGGATGGAGTGAAATCTCTCAGAGCATCACCCACACCCATCCACATCACCCTTGGGTGCACACTCAGCCAACGTGAACAACCACCCCCAAACATGATTTTCCAGCCCAAGGTTTCCCCCACAACAGCCTCCCAAGCTGAGAGGATGAGGGGGAGCACCCTGCTCGTGAGTGGCAGCATGTCCCAGCCCCCCAGAATAAGCTCTGTGGAGGCAGGTGCTGCAGCATCCCCTGGGCACGATGTATCTCCAGCTGAGGAGGAGGAAAATCCCTACCCTCATTAGTGAAACAACTGGAAAAGGCCAGAGGAAGCATCACCCTCCTCTGGAGAGTGGTGAGGGACAACTCACACCTCCTCAGATTCCCTTCCAGGCTGCTGCAGATCACCAGGCTGATGTTTGTCTCACCCTGCAGCTCTAAGCTGTTCAGGGCAGATCTGACCCCACAGGCAGAAAGCTCCTGCAAAGCCAAGGCTGCCTTCACCACTTGCTCCCACACCTGGTAGCCAAGGAGTTTTAGTCAGGCAGGAAGAGGTTGGAACCATCCAAACCTGCTTAGAACCGGTGGGAAACACACCCCAGACCTACCATTGGTCTGTGCAATGTGTAAATATTTCAGAAAATTAATTAAGATGCTCTTGGTTAAGTGTCTACACTCTGGTTCAGGGAGACAAAGGTAAGAAATTGTGCAGTCGTGGTGCTGACGTGGGATTCATCCAGAGCCACCACAGAAAGGAAAACCACATGCACAGAGTCAGGAATGTTTTACTCCACCAAGTACCAGCCTGATTTAAAAGTCTTCCTACCTCCAGGATGCCTCATTCTCCCAAGTCAGCAGCAACAAGAAAACACTCAGAGGTTTCACATAAAAGAAAAGTGGGTTTTTTTCATAGGAGAAAAAGGGTGAAAGTAGGAAAAACTTTAAGTGAGTGGAAAACACGGAGTAAAATCAGGATGCAGCAGTTCAAAGCCTGTGTGGCTGTTGGCCTATGTAAGCTTGGCTGATTTAATCTCAGCCTTTCCTGAGAAGCCCCTGGCTCACAGTGTACACAGAGCTGTTGTTAAGCAGCCGCTGAGCAAATGGTAACGGAATATTTTAATCGGATTTTAACAAAACTAAAGTCCATGCGACCCGAGTGGGAGAGAGCAAGGTAAACAGCAGAAAGGAAGGTTTAATGTGCTTTTCCATCCCACTAATTCCAGGTTTGCTCCGGCTTAGGATGTGGCCCCCTGTCCTCCCTGCTGCACCCGCCCTGACACAGAGCTGGAAGGGTTTCTGCCAAGGACAAGCCTTTGCTGCCATCGCCCCTCTCCCACTGCTGCAGCTTGCCCCCAACACTCAATCCCCATTTCTCTCCCTATTATTCCATCCTAAGGAAGGATGGACAGGGAGAAGTGCCAGTGGAGCCTCCCCTTTCCAGGGGGGCTGATTAACAGAAGGTTTTTCTATTATCGGGTGATCGCTCCCCGTTTTCCTTAATTGAGGAGCTGCACCTCCATCCTCTAAACTTCAAGGATGACAATAATTAGCACAGCGAGCCTTCATTACCCTCATCATCTCTCCCCTTCAGGAAGTGCAAGATCTAACGCAGCAGAGATGAATATGAAACCCAGCTTTGCCAGGCCGACCTCAGGAGCCGCCCCGCGATCTTGTAATGAGAGGATTAGCCCAGAATACATATGTGGCCCTTTAAAGGAGAGTATTTATTAAAAATACATCAATATCTCACTGCTGGGGCGCACAGGCAGCTTATTAACAAGAGACCCCCCTCCTGAGCGGGCTTTTGTCAGTAGCAAACAGGGCTGGGGAGATAAACAGCAGCTCCTGTAATTAAGAGTAGCCCTTGTGTTAATGCTGGTTGCTGCTACAGCAGAGTATTGCTGGCTACAGGGCCTGGAGAACCAAGAGGATGGCAAAGGCTCATGCTGAAATATGGATTTAGTTAGTAAAAGATGGGGCTGTAACAGGGCTTTTGAGGAAAAGGTGAGGAAAAAAAAAATTGTGCTTAGATTTTGGCATCCTTGGGAAAGATGAATGGCAAATTAGGAACTAGCACTCATAGGATTGTGGAATGCTTTGGGTTGGAAGGGACCTTAAAGACCATCTAGTTCCAAACCCCTGCCATGGACAGGGACACCTTCCACTAGGCCAGGCTGCCCTTGCAACCCAAACCATGTTGTGATTCTATGATATTTGAAAGTTTCTGTTCTCCGAGAGTTCCATTTTCAGGCTTTTTCCCTGCAAACACTTACTAAAGAAAGGAGATGGGTTCTCCTCCTCACCCCCCAAACCAAACTGGTTTTCCTCATCAAGTTTCCAAAGCACTTTGAAAGGAGAGAGGTATCAGTTTCTCCTTATTTCAGTTGGGGAAACATGATGCTTAAGGTAAGGAAATCAGTCTCTGGACTGATCCCATTGCTGTCAGTGCAGCCAGCAGGTTGCAGAGCCTCCTTAATCCAAGACTGCCACCCCATCACAAGAGCCCAGAAGCTGGATATTTAGCACAAACATCCTAGAAAGGACACCTGACTGTTTGGGAATCAAACTCCTGCTGTACACAGCTTTATGAAACGAGGGACTGAGGACACAGAATGAGATATTTGCAAAACAACTATTTTTTTGCCGTATTTAACACCAGGGTGAAGCCTGGGCATCCCATTTGGACTTGCTGAGGATCCAGCAAAACATCTCAGCAATGTGTGGGGGCGAAGCAGCACTTTAAATTTGGGCTGTTTTGCTTCCTCAGCCAATTCACAACTGCATCCATTGAATTAATAATGCCCAGCCAGGACCAGCATTGCTGATACAGACCCACTCCCTCTGCTCCTGAAATATTTATTGATTTTAAAGCATTATATCCCAAGCCTGATGCAGCTCAGGTTGCTTTCAATAGGGTTGGATTAGGATGAGCCTATTTGTTTAAGCAAGAGAGAAGGTCTTCCAGGAATGGCCCCGGGCAGCAGAAACATGTTGGCCCCGAATATGGGCTCTGAAACGGTCTCAGGGTCTTTCCTCCCTGTGCTTTAAGGTTGGTTGAGGTGGTGATGGGTGTTTTACCCAAAGAAGTCCTGTGAGAACATCACAAGGCTAAAAGCCCATGAGTTTTCCTGGGCATCCACCCCCCTCGTGGCTTTCGGTCCCACAGCAACACGAACAGGACCCGTGGCCATATTTGACAGCAATTTTGTTAATATAAAGAATTGCTGAGGGCCAGGCTGGAGATCCAAAGCCCACTGGGACCCCTTGGCACGTCTGAGTAGGATATTAACCCTAAAGCTCCAGAAGGGATTGGATGAAATGTATTTATCCCAGTCTGTTTGCCCAGCCCCCATCCCTTGTCCACTGAGGGGGCTGTGGCCAGCACTGCTCAGGGGGCCTTGTCATGGTCACAATGAGGCTGAAGTTTAGGGTTTGGGGCGGAAACAGCTCCATAAAAACAGGCATTAATGCCCAAACTTCCAGGATGTGAACCTGCCCTTCCCTCAGAGAAAGGGTAAATGTCCAATCCTTGCCCACATGGCACAAGAAAAACAGGGATCACTGCAAAAAAGGGAGGGGAAAAAAAAGCCTAAAAACCATTTTCAGCGACATGGAACAAGCCCTGCTCGAGGGCCTGCGTTTCCTCCAGTTTAATTAGCTCCTCAATGATGCAGAGCCAGCTTCCCCAGGAGCCTGAAGATGTATTTTTAGGTGCAACCGCTCCAAAAATAGAAGCGTCCCCGCAGGAAGCTGCAAACAGCCACTGAGGAGCCACGTGCGGGTTGTGCTGGGGATGCACGAGCCAAAAGCACAACCTGCCCCCATCCCAACCACAGGGGAGATCAAAGCAGGGTCACTTCCAGCAGCAGCCTCAGCAACCCTCCCAAACATATGCTTGGAAAAACAGAAACCTAGAAATTTAAAACACAGAAATTGAACCAAGTGTTTTGTACAGATCTGCGTCACACCACACCCAATCCACCCCAGCAGGACCAGGGTTTCTCCTGGACACCTGTTGAAGACAGGGGTGAAGTGTCCCAGTGCTGCACACCAGTGTGGACACACAGAAGCAGATCATCCCTCACCTCCACGAAGGATGGAGATGGGCTTAGAGAGGAAAATCTTCATGGCTGCTGAGGAGACAAAGGGTTTTGGGGCAGGAAAAGAAAAAAAAACAAAACAAAAACAAACCACTCCATCAGGCTGGCATGTTTCTTTTCCCAGCTTCCAAGACCAGGGGTGCCTGTGGTACTAACCCCTCACCACAGTTTTGTCACTCGTTTGGTGACAGGCACTTGGTTCAGGGAATGAATGAGGAGAGGGGTGTTTTGGAAGAGGCCACACCACAGGAAACCTCCCCCAGTGATCACCCAAGCATGTCTTGGAATTCCCATGGGTTGTCCCTGTACTCCTGGCCTCTCACATAGATTTGGGAAACTCTACAAGGCTTTTACTGACTTGTTTGCTTTGGCAGAGTCTCACAGAGGACGACATCCAGGTGAAGGTCTGACTGGCTGAATCCTCCTCTCTGACTCTAGTCCTGCCCCCATGACAAGCAAAACTCTCAGCAAAAACCAGCACTGTTTGTGCCTTCAGGAACTAGTGCAGCCTTACTTTAACCAAGTTTGGCAGAGAAAACATCCCCCATAAAGACACTTGGTTAAGCCTCCTGCCAAGGAGCAACCCTTGCCCATCGCTGCCCCAGAGCCACTGCCCAGCCAGGGCTGACAGGGGATCCACAGGGATTTGTCAGAGCAAGTTATATCTCCAAAAGGAGCTGAAAGAGGATTTGAATGCGAAAGAACATTTGAATGTTGGAAAAGTAGTAGTTTTCTCCATTTCCTTTTAAAACTTTTGAAGATTTCTCATCCCAGAGCATCACCAGAGACTTTATTCCTGAGACCTTTCCTCTCCAGTCAGGGCACAAGCACAGTCTGGCCCCACAGAGAAGAGTTTGCTTGAAGATGATGTTTAACCTTGAAATCTGGAAGAAACATGGTGTTTCTCACCTTCTGGATGTTCCATAAGGAACTTCTAGCAGCTGTTCCCATTCACAGCTTCCTCCAAGATCTGCAGAAGAGCCCCCCTAGTCCAGGGCAAAAGGCAGAGCCTTGACAAAAATCAGCCTGACAAGATCCTCAGTGACCACCAAGTGATTCAAGGAAACCCACAGCTGACTGCAAACATCGCTGAGAGTGCAAAAATCCAAGGTCACATGGAACCAAGGGGACATGAGGGGGACATGGGGACCTCCAAGAGCCCTGGGGAGAACACACAGCTCTGGCCTTGCAGAGGGGTTTTATGGTAAAATCACTTAAATTATCTGGGGTTGAATGAAAGTTGCATGAGCTTTCTTCTTTTAATCACAATAATAAATAGCTGGGTGAGTCACTGCCTGAGAAAACCCAATGGCAGCCACTGGATAAACAACCTGCTGCTCCAGTCTGCTGGATACAGCCGGGAAAGGGTGGGAGGGTTGTGCTGGGGGACACAGAAGAGGCAGAACAACTTCAGTGAGAGCAGCCAGACAGCTCAGAGCCTTGCCCTGCACTTCTCATTTCCATTTTGAAGGGGCTGATAATGAACAGAAAAAGGCAGAGGAGCCAGTTTTGTACAGGAAAAAGGTTCTGGAGGTAGCACCTCCTCGGGAAGCGCCCGGCACTGCATCGCTCGGGTTACAGCACAGATTCTCCTGGTGCAAGTCACCTCGAAAAAAATAAACAATAATAATTAAAAAAAAAAAAAATCCATTGCCAGCAGCTGAACAGCCCACTTTGGGCTTTTTTCCAAAGCAAAGCATCGCTGTATCCATTAGCTATTGTCTCCCTCTAGCGCGGGCAGAGACCAACCTGCCTCCTGCCGCGGCTCCCGGCCCGGCTGGGAACCAGGGGCTGGAGCTCTGCGGAGAACTGGGAGATCACGGCGCCGGGAACACGCCAAGCACCAGCTCTACCTTTGCACTGATGAATCAGCTTTACACACATTTTTATTTATTTTTTTTTCTCGTTCCATTTTCTCTCAGCAGATGCTCAGAGCAGGAGGGATTTCTCAGTGACCAAACTGGCAAGGCAAAGCCTTCCCAATCTGAGAGGCCACTGCCAGCAGCTGCATTTTATCGAGGGCTGGAGAGGACACAGAGGTGAAACAGCATCCATCCCTCTTCCTGCTGCTCCTGGGGAACCAGCCTAACCCTTCCTCACCCTTCTGAGAGGGGATTAGGGTTTGCTCAGCTGGGCTTTTCAGGGAATCTTTTCACAGCTGCCTTTAACACCCCTGTACATCTCCCAAAGCAAAATAAAAACCTGCACTTAGATTTCAAAATGAAAGGTCTCCCGTCCTCTCCAGGGAGAATTCCTGCCAAGAGAGAAAGGGAATGACACTGCAAATCTCTCCCCTTTTTAAAATGAGCACTGCAGCAGCACCTTCACCCCCTGCTCTGCAGCTTAATCCACAGAAAACCAAGAGCCTGGAGGCACAGCCAGGTTTCCATCTCCACACTCACACGGTTTTTGCTCCTCCAAAGGCTGCACCCAGAGGATCTCCAGGCACTGCTGTCCCTTCCAGGAGCATTTCTTCCTTGAGCAAGGAATCACCAGCATATAAAAATCCACCTTTTCAAGGAAAAGAGGACATTGTTTTATGGGCAGATCCCAGTTCTCACTGGGACGTTACCTGTGCCAAGCTCCTGGAGAGGGAGGCACAGGATTAAAGCAGCAGCTCCTCAACCTGCTCTGCATTCACAGCACCACAGGGAGGACAGACACAGAATGATTTGGGTTGGAAGGGATTTAATTCCAACCCCCTGCCATAGGCAGGGACAGCTTCCACCATCCCAGGTTGCTCCAAGCCCTGTCCAACCTGGCCTTGGACACTTCCAGGAACAGGGCATCCACAATCAACCCTGCTCTGCTTGGTACCTGTGCAACCTGTGTCTCACCACCAGCTTTTCCAGAGCCTTGGAGAGCAACTGCACACAGGGAAAGAGGCTCAGGATGGAGGGGATTCCCTGGTGCCCATTTCTCACATTCTCCAACTGGCAATGCCCATGTCAGGAAGGCTCTGAGCACCCCTAGTTACCCAAATATACTGGGATAACTGTTAACTGGTGAGCCCAAGGAGGATAGGAAAGAGCTCCTTGTGAAGATTCCCAGTGCCTTTATCCCTAAGGGGAAGGGAGAGGAGCAAAAAGACACAGCTGAGACCCAGACACAGGGTGTCTGATCCAGGGGAAGGCTGAGCTTCCACCCAAGCACACACCAGGAGCACAGACTCAGGTCTGCTTCCCACAGCCAGAACCTGCCTCCCTGGCCACCTCTTTTACCAAGTGACAGCTTCAGAGGAGCTTCCCAGCTGGGACTCTCCAGAGGGGCAGGAATGCAACCAGAGCAACACCACAACACCCCCAGCCCAAACTACCATCACTGAAGCCCCTGGGTTACATTCTTTAATTGTTTTAAAACAGTCAAACCTGCAGGGACCCATTAAACTCCTACTTATCCCCCAAAAATAGGTGGACACCTGCCAGAGGACCAGCCTCTGACCACAACCTGGGTAAGTGCAGAGACTCTCCAGGGTTCAGGTTTTCCTTTGGGTCTAGTTGCAGAGAGTGTCCCTGGCACTAGAAATGCTTTCTGCATCAAGCCACCTGTAAAAGTTAGACTAATAGCATTTAATTCCATGAAATAACATCTCCAAGGCACATGACAGCTTAATGGCCACAGCTGGAACCCAAGGGTAGCTGCTTTTGTGAAGAAACCAGGCTTTTCAGTTTTTTCTCCTTTTTCTGAGCTACTTCACAGCTCTCAGCAGGATTTGCATCATCCAGGAAACCACTGGGTCCATGTAAGGGAGAGACTTCTGCATCTCCTGTCTGGTCAAAGGGGGTGGGTGACAAAGGGCCAAAACAGTAGCAAAAATATAAAAGGCACGAAGTGTGAACAGCTCAGGGTGAGCAGTTTGAATTGTTTTACCTCTACAATTAACTCATTTTGACCCATTTTATTGCCTTCCCGCAGACAACCGTGTCCTCAAGTCTTCTCAAGAACCAAGCAACCACCTCTCACTTTGCCCACTAAAGTATGAAAATCCCAAAGCAGGAGGGCCCCTGATCTCCCCACATTCCCAGGAGAATCCCTGTCCTACCAAAAACTCTCTCCCCAGATCTGTTCCCAACAAACAACAAGGTAACAAGGTACCCAAGCCCCCTTCCCAAAACTCCTTCCACCACAGACTCCCATCCAGGAGGCAGATCCAGGGCAAATGGAGATACTCTGCACATGGATTCCCCACAAAATCCAGTGGTCCTGACTATTATTTCTCTCCCTTGTACTCTCTGATTTTTCCCCAAAGGTAACACAACAGAACCACACTTTGCATGATGGTTTCCTGGGGATTTCTTCTATTTTTTAAAACCTCAGCAGCCTCTCTTTTAAAGCAGAAACTTGCTCTGCAGTTGGCAAGCTCCCCAGTTTGCCTCTTCTCAAGCTGGTGCCTCCTCCTCTGCCCAAAAACAAAGCACATTGGGTGCAGCCTGATGCTCATTTCAGGGAAGGGAGAGGTGGAAACCTCACCTGAGTCATCCACATTCACTTAAAAGAAGAGAGCAGGAACACCTTGAATAATAGCATCCCTTTATTTGCTGACACCATTACAAAAACTGATTACATTAGCAACCA
>VYXB01002932.1:85733-161329 GCA_013397135.1 Pachyramphus minor
AAGGAGTGTTTACTTGAGGTTGAAGTCAGAGGCAGCTAATCCCAAAAATGTAATTAAGTAAAACAGTGTACAACATCAGTATTAAAATGTCATATCCCACTGGTGACTTTACCACGTTGGAGTTTTCTGAACAAGTTTTATTGAGCAAAATAAGACAAAAGATTATGTGTTTACTGTCTCTCCAGGAATGTAAAGGTCTAATTATCCAAACAGGTTTGTTTTTATTATAAAACTAAACTCTGGAGGTGTCTACAGAGTTGTTTTTTTTTTTTTCTTTAAATCAGTAGTCTAACAAGGATTAGAAAAGACAAAACTCTGTTCAGTGTTTCTGACGAAGTAGAAAGGGTGAAAACATAAATAAGGCTTTAATTTGGCAAAATATAATACAATGCCTTCTGCCATCCTCAAATTAACGATTCCCCCGTGACTTCACTCTGCAAGAGAAACAGAAACACCACGTCAGACAAGCAGTTTCCAAACACAAACCCACACCTTGACAGCATTTTGTTGGTGTTGGCCAACACCAATCTCAGAGGAAGAAGCCAGGATGGTGGAGGCTGAGCAAGAACAAGTTTATCCAAACTTTAGGTCATTTAAGCAGTTTATCAGCATTGCAGTCAACCACAAAGGCCCATGTTTCCAAACTGGCTGTGTTTGAAAACCAAAGCCTTGTCTGTGTGTCTGTAATTGGATGAAGAGCTCATGCCAGACTGATGCTTCAAGATACTCATATCCCTGTGACCACTGCGAGCCAGTGCTGGTGGCTCAGTGCAAGCTCAGTGGTTTTCTTTATATCCTCCATCCCAAAGTAATCAGAACATGGAAGTGCAGACAGTTTGCTGGGATGAAAGAAACAAAGCACAGACTCTGGGAGCACAAAATTTCGTGTGACTTGCTGCATGAAGTAGCAGGTGGTGAAAGGGAGGGGGATACAAGATTAGTCTCAGCTAACGGATGTTGGGTCCAGAGGGGAACAAATCCAGGGCCTACCAGAAGCTTTTTGTGATTTGCACACAGAATTTAAATTAGATATGAGGAAAAAATTTGTCACTGAAAGTGTTGTCAGGGTCAGGCTTTGCACAGCAGGGCAGTGCTGGAATCACCATTCCTGGAGGGATTTAAAAGATGTGTAGATGTGGTACTTGGGGATATGGTTTAGTGGTGGCCTTGGCAGTGCTGGTTTAGAGGTTGGACTCAATGGCCTTACAGGGCTTTTCCAACCTCCATAATTCAATGATTCTGTGATATGATTCTAAAAAGCCTCATATTTTGACACCAGACTTGTCAAATTTGAACAAGGTCCCACCACCACAGACCAGTGGCCTTCCCAACAACCACCCAGCAGTTCAACTGGCTGCACCCACCTGCTCTCTGGTAGTGTTCTCATCCCTTTGACAGCATTTGGCTTATTGACACAAGCAGCTTCTTGAGATGACCTACATCCTGGTTAAGATTCACTGCCACATTTAGTCTTTTATCAGTCAATTCCTGGAAGAAGGGGAAAAAAGAAAGAAATCATTAAAACCTCATTTACAATCTAATTACCAAGAAAGCCTAGAATTAGATCCTCTGTATAAAATTACAAACTCCTTGTGCAGATGGGAACAATTCCTGTAAGTCAGAGGGTTATGGCCATGTTTAATGACAATATGGTTCAAAGTCAAGAAGCCCTTTCCTGTTCCAGGGAATTACCTGCATGCAGAGAATGCCAGTGAGAGCATTGCTGACCTCCAGCTCCCACCCTGCCTTGTCCAGGACTTCATTTACTGCTTCCAGGAATTGTGCTTGTATCCACAGCTGACCCAGCCTTGGAGGTTATTACCCCACATCCCCACAAGCCTGGCTGAACCACCCCCAATGGGAGCACGTGGTTTGTAACACAGGCTGGGGTGCACCCAGGGGGAGGGATGACTTCTGACCCCACAGCTGGAACAACAAGGCTCCTGGACCACCAAGGAGGGGGCCTGACTGAGGATCTGTGGGATGGTGTCCTCAGCAGCATGTAATACCCAAGCACAGGGCAGCTCCGCTGTGGAACACCATGTGGAGCAGCTGGAGTTACACACCCTTCCCCACCCACACAGCTCCTGCTCAGGCTCAGGACATGGGCTGCTGCCCAGCACCCATCCCATGGATTCACCCCCTACTCCCTGCTCCAAGCCCCTGGGAAATCCCCTCTTGCCAGTGACTTGGATGAGGGCTTCACAAAGCAGTCTAAGCACCATTCAAAACTGAAAAGGAAAAAGGAAAGCTACCACGAGCTGAAAAGCTGATTTCCTGTGCTGAAATGAAAGTGCTGAGCTTGTGTTTTTAAACAAAAATAAATCCTTTTTTTTTTTTTCCCCAAGGAGTTCAACAGTTTATTAATCAGGAAGTGTCACAACTCAAGATGGACTCTTCCCCTCCTGCCTCCCTGCCTGTCAGCCTTGCTGAGCCAACAGTGCTGTGTAATCCCTGTTTTATTGCCTTTATTGATTAACTCCTCCAGAGACACACCGAGCGCTCCACATCTAAAACACACCTTGCTGCTCCTCACTCAGCTCAGAACACAGACATGCAGATAACCTGCAGGAGAGCTCTTCCTGGAAATTTAACAGCTAAAAATAAGCAGCTCTGCCTTGGTGTCAGCAATGCAGAGGTACCCAGCTCCTAACAGGAGCACAGAGGCATTTCCAGGTGCTCGGCATCATCCAACCCCGCTCTGACTGAACCAGTACTACCAGCAGAATGAGACTGATGCACTATGTGGTTGCAAATCTCTCCCCAGAGTTCCAGGGAAATTAGAGGGAGTTCAGAGAGAGCCATTTTCCCTGTTCCCATTTGGCTGGAAATGCAGAGTGAGCAGTAAATCAAACTCAAGCACCTGCACCGTTACAGAAACGACTCTGGGTTCAGACACAGGAACAAAACAATCCATGGCAAAGCTCTTACTGAGCACAACTGGTAAACATCTCCTACTGTAAAAAATCATTGGGATCTGTGTTAGGGTAGCCTTAGCCTGTTTTACCCTTATTGAAGTAGGAGATCAGGCCTGTCAAGGCTTGGACTTGGCTTAGTGATCTCATCCAGACTGATGAGCAGAAAGGTAATTAGCAGCTCAGCAGACAAATGAATCCAGCACTGACCAACACTGCCAGGGATGAGGGGGCCTGTGCATTAGCACTGGAACCAGGAGCAATGAAGGAGCCTCTCAGTCCACTCTCAGCCCCCTCTCTGGGAAGAGCTTTTCCCTGCCTTACTCACTCCCTCTCACTTCTCTTTTGTGATCTCACTAATCTCAGGCAGTGTTTACTCATGAATTATAGACACATCCCCAACCCTCCTGGGGCCAATCCTGACTAGTTCCCAGTGGATTTGGGCTCCCCACAGGCACACTGCAGCTCCTGCTAACAGGAGTGCACAGCTGCCTTAGGCAGCCTCTGCTATGCCCCAGGCCCCTGCTCACCATGACTCAAGGGACAGAGGAGAAATTTAGGGTAAATATATGGAAGGAATCCTTCCCTGTGAGGGTGGTGAGACACTGGCACAGGATGCCCAGAGAAGCTGTGGATATTTCATTCCTGGAACTGTTCAAGGCCAGGTTGGACGGGGCTTGGAGCAATCTGGGATAGTGGGAAGTCTCCCTGCCCATGGCAGGTGGGTTGGAACAAGATGAGTTTTAAGATCCCTTCCAAAGCAAACCATTCTGGGATTCTATGATTCTGTCTCTTTGGGATATGGGGATGAAGACAGGACAAGGATAGGAGTGGGGAAGACCCTGTAATCACAGACCCAGTAGCTGAGACAGGTGCTGAACTGTCTGGACAGATTCCCTCCACTGTTCCACACATATGGCATTTCCAGTTTGCAGTGATGGAATGTTTTACACTGAGAATTGGGGGGGGAAAAAAGCATGTTGGAATTCATATAAGCCTCAAAATAAGCTCAGTGCCTAAGCAAGCTGCTGAATTTAAATGACTTCCTTAAAGCACACTAAAAGGCCCCCTTTAGTCATCAGCTGGTCCCATAAGTGACAAAGCAGCTGATTAGAAAACCCAAATGGTCTATTTTTAAATAGAAAGAAAAGGAGTCTAAAGAAAACACTCTGAGTGTGTTAGAGGGTTTATGCAAGTATCATTTCTCAATTTTGTGGGTTGGTTCCAGTACCCAGAAGGAACAAATATGCTCATTTTCAAGTGTGTGTTTTCAGGTCCTTCGTGAAAAAAGAGGCACTGTTGCTAGGTGGAAGTGGCTGGAAGACTTCCTTTTTTGATCTCAGAGCTATTTTCAGCTGGGTTTTTAGGCTTCTGGGGAGACAGTTTCCTTCCCCCCTCCGTCCCCCCCCAAAAAAAACAACCCAAAAACAAAAAGGCAGCAAAAAAAGCTTTGAGAAAAGATAAAGTAAATGTTCTAATTCCAGCCTCTGCCAACGGCTACCTGTCAAGAGCACTGCTTAGACAATTAATGTATTTTTACTAATGAAGGCTTAATTATAGGTTTGTTAGGACTGTTTTTCCACACTCCTCTTCAGAATAAAGCCATGGATATTCTGGCAGAAAACCTGGGTTCCACAACGTGCTGAAGGAAGAGAAGCAATGCAAGAGCCAGAGGGGTTATGTGAGTTAAAGCTGAAGCAATGAAGTCAAACAAGCCCATCTGGGGCACCACAGGGCACATCTAATGACACCTGGCTCAGTAGGGCTCACCAGTCACCAGCCACACATGCCATGGCTGATGGGATCACTGTTCCCATGTACCACATGGATAAGCCATAAAGGCATAGCAGAGACAACAGTTGGGATTGGTTTGAGGAGGGATTTTCTCCAGCCTGCTGGGCACAGAGCACCTGGCTGTCACCAAAATCCCCTGGTCTTCTGATGAAGGGCTCAGAAGACCTACTATCCTCCTGGAAACCTTCTCACAGGATGGGCACATCCGAGGTCTCACAGGCCCAGCTGCAACCCTGGCTTGAACACGGTGAGCCCACACGAAAGTCCATCAGCATCCACAGCTTCCATTACTCTGGAAAAGCCATTTCATTCCTGCTAATGACTACAGAGGCTTTCCCTATGTATTCCTCAGAGGACCCAGAGCTTCCTCCTGCAGCTGATGAAGCCACTTACTTTCAGCAGCTGAAAGGAGTCGATACAAATTATTTGTCCTATCAGCAAACACTCCCCTCCCCGTCAGTCGACAGCGTTTCCTTCCACTCTATCCATCAGAAGGAAATGGGTAATGAGTTCCATTGACACCACTTAGCTGTGGAAAACGTGCTGGGAAAGCATCTGCTTTACCCTTCCCCTTCCCAAGTGCCTCCTGGAAAGCTGTTCCGAAGCTATTTTGAAGCTGGTGTGAGAGCTCTTGTTTCCAGAGACGGAGAACGCCAGTGACAAAGGAACAGCTCCACCACCTCCACAGGTGGTACCTTTTTAGGATCAATATACTAATCATCCAAGCATGAAAACAGGCCACCCCAGAGAGAACCCACCAAATGCCACACCCTAAAACTGCACTGCCACTGCTGGAGGTTATAGGAGCACCAGCAGTCTGGAGAGTCACCCACCCACAACACGGGGAGAGCTCAGATCTGTTCTTTCCTGAAGCTCAGGAAAGCAAGATTTTGCTGCTGGACCACATCAAGCTCCACGCAAGTTCCCAGGAGCCAGGACCAGCTGAAGTTGAATTCTGGCCAGAAGGAACCATGTTCTGGCAAGAGACAACCTCTGCCTTGGTGTTATGGGTCATGCACAACTGCCTCTCTCTGGTGTTACAGATGTCAGCAAGGGCCAACCCAACTGTGAGTATTTTAAGCTCATTTAGATTTATTTTTAGCTTCCCCTTTCCCTTCTTGGAGGGACCTTCTTGGGGATCTTCCCACTTTCACCCAAACCAAATCAAGAACCCATCAGAAGCCCGGATTTTATGTAAAGAATCTCTTTGCTGCACCTCACTTCCCAGAGTCCCCACTTTGCATGGGATTTGTGTTGCCCCTGAGCAGAGGCTCAAAGAAACACTCACCGACTCTGTGCAAACGTCGCTGTTTTCAATAACATTGGCATCCCCAAAAACTTTTCCAATTTCTCTCTCAAGAGCTGCCAAAGACTCCTGGGCCTGTAAAGGAGGGGGGAAAAAAAAAAAAAGAAAGGAAAAAACAGGGAAGGCACAACAATTAGCAAAGCATGAAAAGCAAACTCCCCCCATCTCCCTGAGAGCACCAGAGACACAGGAAATCAGTGTTCAGGAGGAAATCTGTTTTATGCCAGGTTTGCTCAAGGGACCAGCACATTTGCCAAGACTGACATGTCTCCTTACAATCAGCATGTTGCATGTCAGCCTGCCTGCATCTGAGAGCAATCCCATAGGGAAGCTTTAATAGTCTCCTGTCAAGGTT
Organism: Pachyramphus minor; assembly: GCA_013397135.1. Taxonomy (NCBI): domain Eukaryota; kingdom Metazoa; phylum Chordata; class Aves; order Passeriformes; family Tyrannidae; genus Pachyramphus; species Pachyramphus minor. Next base: position 92,104 of record VYXB01002932.1, read on the forward strand.
TTAGGTAAAAATTGTGCAGCAAAGTTTTTTTTGCAAGAGTAGGAGTGCAGGCAGGTCTCAAAAATCCTAATATTCTATAAATGTTTATAAACACACATAGATGGGTATTTATATAGAATACAGTATGAACTCAGCTCACTTCTTATGTCAACATCCAACATAATTTGTCCCGAGCAAAATTTTAAATTCCTTATTAGAGCAGGTTTCCTTTAGCTTCTCTCCTCCTGGCAGTGTTTTTGTGATCACCTAACCCTGTCCCAGGACAAGGCATGCCCCACCAACAGCATTCCCCACTCCAGTCTTGCAAGAACTCATCCCAATTTCCGCACTGTGCTGAAGGAAACAAGTGTGGAGCCACTCCACAGGCTATTCTTGTCTCCATTTATCAACTCTCCATGAGAGCTTTGTTTTTGGGGTGACAGACAGCACTGAGACCTCTCATGCTTAAAGGTTGTCCACTCCAATCCATCTTGTAAGAGCAGCCACTGAGGAGGAGCAGAGGAAACCCACCTGCTTGTCTCACCACACTTGCACAGAACTAACTTTTAAGATTTGGAATCTCCTGGGTTAGAGTTGATGTGTAACCACATGTCAGTGGGCTGATGGCTTGTAAACCAGCTTGTAACCCTCTGCCATTTGAAACTGGATTTAAAAGCCTCAGGCTGTGCTGTGGGTGGAGGGCTGTGGGACGAGCTTTTTGTTAGGCTGGGTTTCTTTTAAATAAAGAATTATTTGTCAGCCCCAAATCACCACTTGTTCCCACCGGCATAAAATGATCGTGAACAAGGGAGTCTTTCAGGAAGGATAATTAAACAGAGCTGTTGGTTACAGTTTTATCATTTCTACAGACGTGCAGGTATCTTGCATGAGCTCTTACACCCACAGTCACAGTGGAGCAAGACACCCCACCAGGCAGGCAGCTCCCTCAAGCTGCTGCAATCACCTTTTCCAGCACTGCAAAACTACAGGTCTTGAGAGTTTTGAATAAAATTTCTACCTGCAACTGGTAAGGGTCTCTGCTTACCTTGGGCAAGTCACCAGCCACCTTCTGCCTCTCGTTTTGATCAACTTTGAGTTTCGATAGTGTTTCATTTAGCTGCGTTTTCAGCTGCAAAACAGTAACAAAGAAACTCAGTTTCCCCCTCACACACACCCCCAGAGATTTCATCTGTCTGTCCCACGGATTAACCCAGCGCACATGGACTGCAAAGGGAGTAAGATTACTGACAATTACTGCACACACTGGATTAGTGGACATGTATGATGAGGTTTACAGGGACAGTCAAGGAAGAGAGACTCCATCCATGAAGATAAATGGAAAGAATGGAAACTACAGAAGAAAAGACACGGTTGGCATCGGCTTCGTTAGGAGTGGTTTCAACTTTTAAACTACATTGCCAGGAGGAGCATGAACAATCCTGACAGTGCATAAGCCTCTCCAGCACCCTCATCACAGAAGTCAGCCCAGACTCCAACTTAATTCACAGCAAATACGCAAAAAATGTAGATTGTCATCTTCCCAGTTCAGGCTAAACAGTCTCTTTACTGCTGAATAAACTAAAAAGCTCTACTTGTCATCTTAATAAAGCACCACTTACTATAACTATGTTGACTTAACCAATCTGTTAATGTCACATCAAGGCATGAATCACTGACAGGGGGATATTAAGTTGTCGATTGTGTTTAGATTCAATCCAAAAAAGTGAAACTATTTCAGTCAAGAGGGATGAATACTACGCACTGGCTGCCCTTAAACTGCAGCCTTCCAAAGGATAAACACTTTTTAAAGGGTGTTTTGATTGCACTACAACACAGCACACAGAACCAGCCACAGCACTTGAGGCTTGAGCCTCGAACAGGAGTGTTAACAAGGAGCTCGAGTGCCAATTTTGTTGGATTTGTGCCTCTGAAGTGAGCTGTGCTAATGTTCACTATTCCTGCTGTCAATCTTCTTGGGAGCCAGCAGGAGATTAAAGAAGGGAACAAAAGGCTACTCAGAGCCCTGAATTCTCACTAATTCCAAACCTGCACATTATATTTGTCTCACCCCTGGAAGGCTTCCCCCTTTGGAGAGCCTGGACTGGTGAATGCTGGCTTTCTACATTTTGCAGAAGCACTGTTGAGCTCCTCTGCCATTTTACTTATCTCCTTGCTCACCTTACAAGTAGTGGGAAACCTATTCTGAAATCCCATCCTTTCTATTCCTCAGCCTCCTGCAAAAAACCACTTGCATCCACTGGACAACATTCCTGAGCCATTTGCATGCAGGTACCTCCTCACAGCCCCATCAGATTGCACTCAAGCTGCCCTAGCAGGGAGCTCAGCTTTTTAAGCTTTTGTTGTGTACAGACATAATAAATTGTTGCCTCTCATATTCAAGAGGTTGGCGTTTACTGATTAACTCCAAGATATGAATTCAATTCCCATTTCCCTTGCTTTCAAAAGGAGAGGCTTTGGTTGCTGAGGCAAGCAGACTATTCACTTAAGCAGATTGCTGCTGTGGTGGTGGTTTTTTACTAAATAAACCCTATTTTAACCCAGTCACATCAGTGGCAGCACCCTGGTGAGATCAGCTCTGCCTGTGGTGACAGGTTGTCCCACCACCCACTCTAAAACCCACAGACATGGTGACAGAGACAACCTTCCCCAATTCTGGCTCAAAAGCAAGAAAGCACTGTTCAAACAGAAGCAGAGGAAGGATCTGACTGCTCCTGCAGCCTTAAAAACCACATCAGTGAAACAAGGGAGAAGGGGAAGGGCTCAGACTGGAAAACCATGCATTCTTGGGTCTACTCTTGGTTAATCCAAGTCCTTCTTGAGAAAGCTGGTATAGGAGCATTATTGGCTGGAAGCATTTCTAGCCAAACACGCTGTTTCACATGCAAGCACCAAGCCAGCACAGCTATTCAGCCACAGCAGGATGTCAGCAGCTGAATGGCTGGATAAATCTAACATTGGGTTTGGCCAATTTCTGTACATACAGAGCAGGATGGAAAAGGCTCTGTGCAGTCAGAACATGGATACCACAGTTGTGTATCCTCAAAAGCTTTGGGAGAAAAAAAAATAAAAAAAAAATCAAAGAATAATCCTCAAGTTAAGAGAGCACCATTTTTGTTGCTCCAAGGCCATTACATTTGCTGCTGCATATGCCTACACTGCAAATCTTCTCAAGAAGTTTCAGGAACAAAAGTCTTACAGACTTTGGGAAAAAAAGTCTTAAGAACCAGACATGCTATTGTTAGGAGCAGAGAAGAGAGACAAATTGTAAAAGTCAGACTACATAAATGGTTTCAATGGACAAAAATATCAAGCTGAAGAGGTTAGCAGAACAGACAGGATTTGAAATAAGTCTCCGCTTCATACGTATGCTGGGAGCCTGGTTTGTGCCCAACGGAGAACAAGCTTCTTACCAAATTTAACTCTTCATTCTGTCTTACTGCTTCAGAATATGAATCATCAAGTTTTTTCTGCAATTCAGTCAAGAGATCTTTGAGCTGAAATGAAGTTTAGAGTTTTAGGATTTGTCTCCTTAGGATGCCCCCTTCTCTTCTGCTCAGTTATTAGTGTGCCGCTCTACCCTAAGGTCGCAAGCCACGGGGGGGCTAAGCACTGGGTTAGTTTGCCAGCCAACTGGGAACCAAAAGAAATAACAAAAGAACAGCTTGGACAATTAAGTTTACCTCTCTGACTTCTGAAACATAAGTAGACCGTTCTATTTCTGCCTTTTCTAGTTCACTTTCCAAATGTTCTCTCTCTTTTTTAAGCTGGAAACAGAAAAACAGAGTTAAAACAGATGTTTCCGATGCTTTCTCACAGTGTCATTTGCTTGATTTATAATTAGCTGTAAATTCCTATCAAATATTCCGTGACATTTAGAGAGCATTTTGAATGCAGTGATTGCACAGTGCAGATTTAAACTATTACACTTCAAAAAAAAAAAGATAAAAAGAATCAAGCCCAAGATTGTCGACAAGCACTAAACTGCTCAGCCTCACAAGAAAGGGCCCCAGTGGGTGAGTACAGAAGTGAAAAACAGAACAATTTTCAGTACCCAGCTTTTTAAAAAAAAACACTGCCCAAAAGATTCAGATTAAACTGCAGCACAGTTGTGTTGCTTGCAGGAGAGAAGCCCAGAAAGTTCAGATTTACAGCACAAGCCCAAATTGTGTTTAAGTGACATAATTCTTCAAAGACAAGGGGAAAAAACCAAACACCTGCACGTACAGTTTCAACTTCTTTGATTTCTTCCTTTAACCTCTCCACCTCGTGCTCCAAAGAAGTGACTGAAGTTTTCATCTGCAGTTTTCAGGGAAAACAAAGATATTTAGTTGGGTTGGACGAAGACAAACTCTCCTTATACACATGAGATTGCTCCTACCTTCTAAAAATGCTGAGGATGAAATCAGTGGCTGAATAAAATAAGATGCTCAAATAATTAAATATATCTGAGGTTATGTTGGAAAACCTCTTCTACCTTCTCCCAACTTAAGAAGTTCTTTGACATATTTAGAGCCTAAATGACTGAAATATTTGGAATATAAAGACTAACCTAGTTGGCCATTAGCCATGGTAAAGGAAATATCCTTCTTAGACAGGGAGTAGACTCCATCATATACCCAAACCCAGCATTTTTAGCCTTATCAGGGGCTGTGTAAGTGCAGCAGATGGTAGCACATCTCTAGTTCAAGATCTGACAGCCTCTATAAGCCCCTCAAACAAGATGTTTATAAATCAGCTGTTTGCTCCAGGCTCACTCTCTGGCACTCAAATTTACTAAGCAGAAATACTTTGGAAATTATTTTTCAAAAAAAAAAAAGCAGTTTGACCTACTTTAATTGTAGATTAGGGAAGAAACATAAAAGGCTTTTTTCTTCCCACTTTTGCTACCAGAGCCTTCCTAAAAGGAAAGCTTTGCAGGCAATTTCAAGTGTAATTAGTTGACCATAATGGATTGAGCAGTATTTTAACAGCTTCCAAAAAACTGTTATGATCCTATGGTACTTCAATTTTAGCACAAAGAGTCCATATCTGTTCACAAACAGACTTGGAAAAAAACCCAGGTGCTCAACAGAAGTTGCCTGTCCAAGTTATTAAGATCAGAAAAACATATTCCTGGGCATATTAACAGGATACATGTACATTTCTCAACCTTTGGTTTCCCATCTCACCAGTATTAATTTTACCAGTTGCCATTTGGCTGCCTCCTACATCACCTGCAAATGAATCCCCATCCTTGGAAATGTTCAAAGCCAGGTTAGGTGGGGTTTGGAGCAACCTGGTCTGGTGGAAGGTGTCCCTGCTCGTGGAAGGGGGTTGGAACAAGATGGGCTTTAAGGTCCCTTCCAACCCAAACCATTCTGTGATGACAGGACTGTGACACAGACTTGTCACAGTGGCCAAAGACCTTCCACCTGTGCTGTTTATTTGTTCTTGTTTCTCTGAAGATGGCACCAGAAACAGCCACACAAATCTAAAGATATCGACAAATCCCCCATTTTTCAGGTTCATTTACTGGAAATACATTCCTTTAAGAACTAAAAATCAGTCTTAGCTTCATGTAAAGTGTCAGAGCACCAAAATACTACTGATGTGAGGAATCACTCCTATTATACTTGTTGCAGGCTTCACCTTTTTCATTCCCTGGCCACGAACACATCAAACCAGGCAGCCAGGGCTGTTCTACACCTGCTTTCACAGAGCTCAAACACCCTCTGTGACTTCAAGCAGAACCTGCCTGGCTGCTGTAAAAGAAAAAAAAAAGATCTTCAGAAATACCTGTTTAAGTTCCTTCTGTGATTCTTCAACTTTTATCTTCCATTTGCTTTCTTCCTCTTCCACACTCCTCTGTAGCCTTTGTAAAATGCCCTCCTAAGAAGAGAGAGGGATTTGAAAGCTCAGAGCAGAAGAAAGGCAGCTTGAAACATCACACAGGTGAGCAGGCATCCAACTCACCGTCTCTGCCAGAACAGATTTGTATTTCTCACACTCCAGCTGCAGCAGGATGTGCATTTCCTCAGCCTCCTTCAACTTCTGCTCCATGGCCTGGGCAAAGGAAAAAAGGGACCACAGGAGTCACATCTCAGTGGATGGATTTCAGTTTTATTCATCTTATTTCCATAAGCTGGTGTCATTCATGGGCAGGTCCATCTTTCCAACCCCATGCAAAGATAAGAGCAAGTGCAGTGTTCACCTACAACTCTCAACACTCAAAGCACAAACTTTATGGGAGTTACCAAGAAAATGTCCATTACTTAAAAAAGGGAACATGGATTATGAATTTCATGAACTCCCAACTCCACGAGGCACTTTTCAAAGATGCAAACACATTTCTGATGTACAGCTTGCAAATATCTACAGGTTGCCCAGGGAAGCTGTGGATGCCCCATCTGTGGAAGTGTTCAAGGAGAGGTTAGATGGGACTTGGAGCAACCTGGTCTAGTGAGTGACATCCCTATCCAAGGCAGGGGGGTTGGAACTGGATGACCTTTAAGGTTCCTTTCAACCCAAACCATTCTAGGATTCTATAAAGCAATTTTCTTGTGACCTGTTAGAGAATTTGAACTTGACCACCCGCAGCACAATTTGTAAGGTTTACACTGCAAAAATACATTATGCCACACACAAGTTGTCCACCTTGTGCCTACCTTGACATCTTCAGATCCTGATGCCTCTCTCAAGTATTCTTTAGCCATCTTTTCAAACCCACATATCCACTCACTGTGGCTCTGTTGGGAAACCATTCAGTTAAAGCTGAGAATAACCTCAATAAAAACTATCTTCAGGACATTTTGCTTCCCAACTGCAGGCTCAGGGAGCACTGTTTCAGCCCCCTGAGTCCCCAGAGCTCACACACAGTTGTTCAGCCAGTACCACACACAGCTGAGAGGAGCTGGTGGGCAGCAATCCAGGAGCACGAGGTTATGAGACACACACACATTTCACGGGGGGTTGGATGTGCTGAAACACAACTGGGTGACAGAGGACTCCCTGCAAGTGTCAGGGCTCCACAAGAAGTATTTGAAGATTTAAGGGAGTCTTTTCCCAAAAATCCCTGAGCAATTAAAGCAGGCAGTTGCTGTGTAATTCTAGGAAGGCTGTTTTATAACCTTACAGAAACAGTCTTTTTAAAGACTGGCTCATCAGGAGACTAAGTTTAGCACATTTGGGAACAATTTTAAATATGAATATTCAGAACCTCTAGGCGTTATAAATGGAATGCAAACCCCATTTTCCCAGCCTCACTTCACATCACTCACCCCATCTGAACCACACGAACCCAGTGCACTTTCCCTGCAAACAACTGACAGCCACCAAGGATATAAAACTGGAAATCAGTGCTTGGGAACAAAATAAACCCTCCTAAACTGTGTTAGCTGTCACTGAGGCAGCACATCTCCTCCAGAAAGGGGGAGGGAGGGGAAGATGGATCCCCATTGTGCCAGACAGTGAGCAAACACACAGCAGACCTTATTCACCCCTGAAAATTTACTGTCTCAGTTGCAAGATGACACAGGTAAATTGGATATTGGGCCAATAAGAAAACACAAGCTAATGCCAATTTCTTTTTTAACACTTTTCTTGAAGTAACCACCTGCAGCTTTGCCTCTCTGCTGGTGGGAAGTACAAGGCATCATCAGCAAGGCACTCCTGTCCCACTGCAAAAACCTTGGGAGACAGAGGGGACTGTGAGGAAACACTCCAGACTGCCCAGCACAGCAGGGGCAGAGCTCCCTGGTTCCCAGCAGAAGGTTAAGAAGAGCCACTTCTCTTACCACATTAGAAGGAAGAGAGACTTTAGGGAACAGCTTCTGGAGGAGTTCACGTGTCTCCACCTCGGCAGCTTCCAAATGCTGCTGCTTCTCCTAAACCAAGAGAATGGCTCACATGAAATGAGGGAAAAAGCACTCCACAGACCTGGCAATAGCCTCTTCTATGCCTACAGTAACTTACTTAACCCAGAAAGTCCTTTTATAAGTGAGAAAGGCACTATAGTCTCTAAAATTGCCAGTGAATTGGTTCAAAAATGGACTCTAAATTGCTTCAGAATTTGGCCTTCACATTTGTTCTCGCTTAAGCTTTTATTTTCTGATATTCTCCTCCAATCTAGCCTGGTTGTACAGAAATCACACCATCAGTCACTTGTTTACAACACAAACTACACTGTGCTGAATAACTGCATCCACAGATCACACCAACCCTGCCACTTAACTTGAGCGAGCTCAAAAACAAGTAGTTTGGTCAACCAACTATTTTTTTTATTGCTTAATTTTTAAATCCATGCTTTTTAAGCAACTCTAGGTGTGAAAAAAAAAAATCACCTTAAGTTAACATCATCCCATCAAAAATAGAGAATTAAAATCGAAAGGAAACTTTGTGTTAATGCACATTTGAACCAGGCCAAGAAAGTAAGACTTTAAACATAAAGTACTCAAGAGGAAGACCCTTACATCCTCCTTTCCCAACCCTGGATGCAATGGGAAATAATTATTAGAGCTGTGTGACAATCTCCAGGTTTTTTTATCACTCTGCCAGTATAAATACCAGAGCCAAGGGCATCACAGATCCGTCCTTCCATGTATTTAACATTTAAAGCAGAGCAGCCACAGGACATTTGCTTGCTGTGCTTGTAGCAGATTGGGTTAATTTAGCCCCATGACGCTCAGGCTTCCATTCAAATTTAGATCTAGAAAGCCTGAAACCCTTCACAGAAGGCAGCTTTCAGCCAAAATCCTTCACTGATACTTGTGTTGGTTTTTTTTTCCTTTGACATCACTGTTAATGCCTTGCTGCTCTGAGTTCCCCTGCTGCAAGAGGTCGGTGGTGAGAGCAGGTTGAGATTCAGAGACAGAAACGAGACATTAGGTTGTGAAGCTGTGCTAAGTGTGTTAGTTGGCAGCAATTTAGGAACCACCAAGAAGTGGCAAGTGGCTGTTGGGTGAGGTCTTCCAACTGCAAGAGAAAGCAGGCAAGCATTAGCACACAGCAAAAGCTGGAACAAACCTCCCTGAACACGAGGCCAGCGAAGAGCGGAGACGCCTCCAAAACACAGACACACAGCCCCAAATCAGAGCTCCTCTGCTTCTAGCTACCTGACTTGTGTTCCTAAAGTCAGTATGATGCTTTTTTATAAATTCTGCACGGTGGCAATGAACACTGAATCAGGCCCACAGCAAACACAAACCCCTTTCAGAGCAATTCACACCCCGTATTTTTTTGAGCACTGGTCCCATGGTCCCTGTTGAGCTTCACACACCTTCAAGGAGGAAATTCACAGCTGTGGTCACACTGTTTTCCTGAGAAGCTCTCATGTTTTTAAATAATAATTTAGTCCTGGTTCTTCACAGGTCCAACAGATTTGTTCAAGCACAGCCAAAGCCCAGTAGAAGAAAGCAGGTTGCTCACCAGCACAGCTTTTATTCTGGAGCTCCCCACAAAATCAAAAATGATTCACGACAGCTCTAACAATTATGCAAACGGAAATCAAAAGTCAGCATGCCCACAAACTAACAATTAAAAAAATAAAAAATAAACTTAAAGACAACAGGAAGAAGCAGAGGTGAGAGTATATGAATGATTGCTCAGAAGAGATTATACTTAAACTGCAGTAAAAGGTAAATGTCTCCATTTCACTTAAAAACCCAGCTGCAGATCTGCTTCTAGCTTAACGCATCATTTCTAGCAGTCAACATTACAACCTTGGCAGTCTTGTTCACTTTGTCCTGCAGCAATTTTTCAGTTGATGCCAATGCTTCCATTGCTTCCCAGTTTTTCTCCCGAAGGTCCTAATCATTTTTAGAAAGAATGATTTCAGTTCAGCCAATACTCAAACTGTTTTCCTTTTTACTTCAGAGATATATTTCGCGTTACATTCCACCATTTGCATTTAAATGCTGGTTACTGTAAGATGATTTTTCTGGGGAATATGACATACACTAGCAAAAACAAGTGTGATGTTCAAAGAGTCTGAATGAAAAGGGGGGGGGGGGGGGTAAAAATGCCAATTTCTGCCCAACCTGCCCCCGTGTCCAAAACTGATCCAAGTGTTACTGCAGAGCTCTCTCACTACAGCGGCCCCACACTTTGACTGCACTTGTGAGAAGAAAGAGGGAAGTTTTCAAAAGTAGTGAGTAACACAGACACCAAACCACAGATTACACAACAGAGTGTTAGGCATGTCACGGTGCAGAACCCAGCATGGAGCCCAGGAGACATGGAGGTGTGTGCACACTTACGCCCCTCATCATCCCACAACCAGACCCTGGGCCTCAGCCCAAATCTATTGTGCCAGGGCTGGTTTTAGAAACTCAAAGCTCAGGGTCTCATTTGGCAGCGTTTACCCCACGCAGGTCTCTCCACTTTACCCACAGAGAACTTGGTTTGCTGCTCACCAGCCCTCCCTGGGAGGCTTTGAGATTTCAGCAGTGGTGAGCACACCCCAGATCCACGTGGAGAGACCACGGTGCCGCGCTCCTGAGTCTTTCTTGGCGAGGTCATCAAACGTGTACTCCACAAGGCATCAACATGCACGCTCAGTGAGGAGGCCCAGAGCTCTTCTAAGAGCAGCCTCACAGCTCATATCTAGGAAGGATGGCGGGGCTTGCAGGGAGGGTTAAATTTTCTCCAACCCTCAGAGCAATCTCCTTCAGCAAAGGGCTGTTCTGTATTGGTTTTTAATTCACCCAAGTGGCATTCAAATCCTAGCACGTACCTACACCAGCTTCACTTCACCACTTCTATTTGCCCACTATCCTAAGGGCTGTTCTACAGGATATAAACACAATATTGGATAAAACTGAGCAAGAGCTGGGACCTGCAGGCAGGGTCTGCCCTTTAGCAGCAGTCAGATTTCTGCCTGCACCACGAAGGGTACTCAGACCTTGCGATTCCCCAGGAAACACACATACATATGTTCTACCTTTCCAGCTCATCTGTCTTCTGAGACCACTCAGCCACTTTCCCTCTATTTTATTTCAGCTCCTAGGCAGCACTCCTTGCTCAAAAGCTCAATGTTTTCCTTGTGCATCTTCCTTATATTGTCTCTCTATTAAGCAGTAAAGCTTATTGCGTGGTATCCACTGGATTTTACAGGCTATCAAGGAGAGATAGGCAAGATAAACCCCCTGCATTTTAACAACTTTCTTCCAAGTAACTTAAAAGATAACACTCTTGCCCTGCATAGGTAATGTATTACAAGGAAGTAACTTCACAGCCCTGTGATGGAAGATACAAGCTTTAATTCCACCCACAAACAACCTGTACTGCACCATCAGCTGCTATGAAGGAAGGCTCATGGTCCTTCACCCACTCAGAAAGGTCAGGATTAGTCATTCAGGATTGGGAATAGCCTGATCTGAGCACCCTGAAGGTAATGCCTCCTCTCGTGTCCATGCACAAGGACCATAACTCAGAGCACAGCACCTTTCATCCTCCCACTTTCCCTCCCCAGACTCCCTCCTCTTCCCTTGGCAAAGGATGTGTTTCTCAACAGGGCTTTCAGGGCTTGAATCCAAATCTAAGAACCTGCTGTGGGATGTGTCCCCTAGCAAGCCTCCTTCCTCTCATCCAATCAGCAAATTGTCAAGCAGCTGACAAATTCTAAACTAGTAAAGTAAGGTATGTTGAGTCACTCTCAAGAGGAATGGAGTGTCCAGGGGGCACAGTACAGCAGACAACTGTCAGAAACACCCCCTGCAGAATGCCCCAGGCATCAGGGAGTGCTGTGCTGGTGAGCAACACCAGCATGGTTGTCTTGGGAGTTTGGGGGGGTTTGCTGGGGCGGTGGGGGAAGAATTTCCTTACGTTGTTCTTTTTCCTCTGCTGCTCAAAGGCGTTTCTCTGAGAGGCGAGCTCGTTTTGGAGACTGGCAATTTCCTTCTCTTTGCCTGCAACCCTGAATTGACAAAGAGAACCATAAACAAGTCAGGAGACATTGAAGAAACTTCCAGTGAAGCACTGACACCCTTTCCCATACACTGCCTTGCCTTCCCTTCCAGCAACACACTCTCTTGGAAAAGCTGCTCTCGCTGACTTGGCAGCATCACTTGCTTCCCACTGCTCTGTGAACCACGGGCTGCCAGAGCAAAGCCCATTGTAAAGCTGTTGTTTGCCTACAACAGGCATCTGCACACATTTATCAGGGCCACAGAAAGGCAGAGCATTAGCTAAGGATAAGTCAGCCAGCCCACGCTAGTACAGCACCACAGAACAGGCACTGCCTGCTGGATAAGAGCATTCCCCCTTTCAAGCACCTAGTCCACAATTTATAAGTCATTTATCTTAAAAGACAAATAATTCAGCCAGCCAAAAATGCATGACAGTGGCAATTTGCTCAGCACAATGTAAGGCAGTATGGCATTAGCTTCCACATGGTTATTTAGCGTGCTTCAGCTCCATGTTATAACACACTTTTACCCCTGAGATTTTCCCCAAGAAGAGATTTCCACCGGATGATTTTACAACACAAAAACCCCTCTACTGAGCTGAAGTTCCAAGAAAAAAAAAGCCTGTCACTTTTGCTTGAAACACCGACATTTAACTCTTCAGCCATACAGCTGAGCTGGCAGGCATCCAAAATTAAATCAATCCTGGCTCACTTCCGTGGTGGGCACAACACACTGCGAGCACTGTCTGTCTGCAGGAGACTGCAGGACTGTCACCATGAGCAGAATCTCCATGTTCAAGTTTTATTAGATGGCAAGCTTTTTTTTTTTTCCTTACTGCCCCACTTCTCACACTCTGATATTGTACATTTGGCATTTATTTCACCTTCTAGATATCCTGAGCAATAAGTGAAATGAATCATTTGACTTGTGGCAGTACTCACACTTGGAGAAGCTCCTCGCTCTGGACAGCCAGAGATGCCTACAAAGAGATCAGAGACGTGTTAGGAGCACACCAGCAGCAAAGACCATGATCTGCCTTGTCAATCAGGCACTGCTGCAACACCACACAGCTGCACTCTGGGCCTTTCAGGGAATCCTGTCCTGCTTCCCTTGGCCAGGAGCCTGGAAAGACTGGGTGGAAAGGTAGATGAGAACGCAGCAGTAAGAAAGAACACAAGGCTGCAAATCCACATGACAAAGGGAAACAGGAACAGATATGCAACAGCCAGAAAAACTGGCTTAGTGCAACCCAGCCCTGAAGCTGTCCCTGGATTTTTATGGTCAACACAACTACTGGTTTTTCCACACCATCCGACAAGATACCATCACTCCCTTTGACTTCATTCAAACAGTGCAGAATTAGAAGCTGTACCTGTTTGCAGTTCTCCTGCTTTAATTCTTGTATTTGAGCTTTAAAAGATTCATTTTCTTTTTGCACCTCCTGTTGAAAGAAAAAAGGTAATATATATTTGTGTATAAATATAGATACTCACAATACACATGCTCCTCAAAGACATTGTTATCAAAACTTTACCTGCAACTGTTTTACTTGATTTGCAATTTCTCTCTCTTTTTCTTCCACTACAGCTTTCAACTTCTTCATTTGTTCTTCTTCCCCTTTCAACCTGCAGAGATGGTTCAGAAAAAAAAAAAAATTAAGGAAAAAAAAAAGGTTAAAGTAAGAATTTATGTTAAAAAGGGACAGACACTAACTGGGACAGTTTTTGCAGCAGAAGATAAATAAATTTTTCAGCCAAAAAGAGAGCACATACACATGGAGAAGAAACCATTGCACTACAGCTCCAACCCAAGGAATTGATGACCTGAGCAATCCCTGCAAGCCAGGTGGCTCTGAAGGTGCCAGGGACAGTCTCCTAAAGGTGAGGCTGCCTCAGGTACCATGTCCTGGCTCTACCAGAGCTCTGCTGGGAGGGCAGCACATCACAGGAGCTGCATTAAAGACAGAGCCCTTTTTGGCACAGTCTCATACGACCTTCCTCTGACTTGCAGCAGCCAGACAAAGCAGAGTCAAAACAGAGGAAAGCCTGGCAGCCTGTCTCCATAAAACAGGAGCTGGAGAATTGGCTACTGCATCTCAGCCTGGAAATGGCAGACTGGATCTGTTCACTGCTTCCAGCAGCTGAGCCGCAGGCACTTTAATCCACACTCTTTTAAACATGCTAAACAGAAGGAGAAATTATCACTAGACACAAGAAGTTTCACTGGTTAATAGAGCCCTGGGTGAACATTCCCAGAGAGTGTGAGCAGCACTGCTCAGGCAGGATGGGCAGGGACACCAGACACTGAACAGCCATCGGCACTAAGAGCTTATTTTAGCAAAGCCCATGAAATTCCTGAAACCAATTCATACATTCCAATTTCAGATAAATGCCAGCACTGAATGCATATTCTCAGCAGACACTTGAGGAACTGCTACTATGCATACTCACATGCTCTGCAGGTCCTGGATTTGGGATGCAGCTGGTACCTGTAAAAAGTAATTCCCAATCTCATTTTGATGGCACAGTTTTCAAATTAACAGCAACTCTTTGCATGAGCAGAGGCAAAACACAACTTGCAAGACACTTGCCAAAGAAATACCAGGAGTTTTGGATCAGACATTGATCCAAGAATAGCTAAACACATAATGGATTTCAGAAGCAGAGCTTACACCAAGCATTCCAAACCTCACACCAGCCAATTGCTCTCCTTTCCATATCTCCCCTGGGATAAATGCCTGTCTAGACTTCCACCCAAAATAAAAGTGCAACTCAGTTTTTCCCCTTTAAACACCAACAAAAATCCAAACTGAGTTAGAATACCACCTTACTGGAAAAATTCTTCCATCAAGGATGTCCAGTTGCCTGCTCTCAAGTCCAGTGCAGGGAATCAAAGCCCAAAATATTCCAGCCCCAGATAACGACAGGAGGGAATCACAGCAAAGTCTGACCACTAAGAGTCACAGCAAGAGTTCCTCCATGACTAGAGGCCTCCAGACCTGCTTCAGTCTGGCAAAGAGACAGACTGAAGACCCAAGACTGGCTCTGAGTCTGTCTGGGAGCTTCAAAGCTTCCAGACCACCAAAGCTCCTCGTCATGCACAGTATCAGCCCAGTTAAAGAAAAGCTCTCAGAACTTGTTACCCATGTAAAACCTGTTTTGGATGAACACAGCTGAACTACTGAGATCTCTGCACTGCAGACTAACAGCTTAGTCAAGCAGGGTTTAAAACAGCTCTGAAGGTTGAAGGCAATGCAAACCCTTTTTGAGAGGTAGGGGAGAAAAACATTGCCCTGTTCAACCAGGGAGCATTCCCAAACCACATCCACTCTGCAGGCTGTACCTGTTGGAGCTGCTGCAGGTTCTGTTGTTCTAACTCCTGAACTTTACTGGTTAATTGTGCAATTGTATCCTTCTGACCCTTTGGACAAAAAAAAGTAAGTTTAGAAATGTAAAGTTGTCCTTCTCACAGACAGAAATGCTGCAACAGAACTTATTTCCCTCCAGAATATCAAACAAGGCTTACCTGCAGACATTCTCCTTTCTTAACAATCTCTTTCTCCTTCTCTTCCAATAAGGCCTCCATGGTTTTCACCTGCTTTTCCTTCCCCTTCAGCCTGTACCATTAAACACACAGAGACACACAGCCTGAACCCTTGCTCCTTTATCCACCTGAAAATAAACCATCCTATGCTTTGCAGCACAGAAGCAAAAGCAGCATCCCTGATCAAAGGCACAAACACAATTCACCTGCTAAAAATCAGTGTGTGAACACCTCCACCTCAGCCTGGGTTAGCAGGAGATGCCCTTGATCAGTGGTACTGCTCATTAAGTGAGAGCTGACACATATTTGCAGGGATATCACACACATGTGCTCTTCTCATCTAAAAATACTTCCTTCCCCCTCCCCAGCTGGGCACACAAGGGACTGACTGATCCCTTACCCACCCAGCTACAGCACAGATATTTCCAAAGTAAGTTTTCCACTATGCCTTGCCTACATCCCTCCATCCTGACTTGAATTTAATCCCTTGCAGCTAAATTGGGGCTCACAAAGCCAGGCAGCACTTCTTGTTTGCTGTCTCAGGCAGGACCACGTGTTTCTAACAAGGACACACATCTAAGACCAGTGTTAACAGCCTGGATCACTTCACGTGGAGCACACACAGCAGGAAGGAACATTTTAACTTAAAACAGATCAGAGAAGTAAGGGGTGCACAGGGCAGATCAGACATTAACAACTGCACTTACAGAGTCTGAAGTTCTTTGACTTGTGATGTAATCGACACCTAAAGAAAATAATCAGTACTTCAGTTCAACGCACGTGGAAAAGACAAAATAAATGCTAAAAACTGCTCTAGGGAGAAACAGGGGGAAAAGAACAGACACTCATAAAATAGGCACTATTTGTTGCAGTTATATAAGCATAAACACTCCTTTGTTTGTCTTTTTTTTTTAATTATGAGAAGCCAAGTGTCTTCACTATTTACATTCTCCACATCTAAAATGTGACTTCCACAGCAGCAACAGAAACTGTGCAAATGGGAACACAAGCAGGCCCATATTTCCACCACAGAACACACAGGAAGAAGCAGACACTGATGATGACAATTATCTCACTGGCAACTGCAGCTCAAATCAGAGGGATCATCCCTGATCACTGGGATCTTTGCACAAGCAATTGATTTTTGGATGCTCTCTGCAATGTCAGTGCTCCTTTAAATTCCCATTTAAGGCTGAACATGGATTGCAGACACAAGATTTAGTGGGAGTGTCTCTTTTGAATTCTGTATGAAAGACTGACAGTAGTTATCTGTGGTAGATCCTCTACCACAACATGGGAGGAGTTCCAGACATTGCCAAAAATCTCTATTCTGCTTGCAGGATGTGCACAAATGTATCAACTTTGGAGCAAGCATCCCTCATTTGGAGTTTTCCAGAGACATCAACTACAAACTGCCCTTTTTTTCTGAGATCTGTGTCAGTTCCAGGGAAGGAAACACACAAAAATAACTCCCTCAGTTCCTGGAAATTTGCTTTGGAGGAAAAGCCCAAGACGGAAACACATTCTGTGGAGCTTTGCCTAAAAAGGACAAAACTTGGACACTAAGGGAAGAAGAAGAAAAGGGGGTGACATGTTGGAATGTAGCTACAAAGACTGGGGGGGGGGGAAAAAGTGCAGACCAAAAACACAACCCACACAAACAAGCAAACTTCCTGACAGCATGATGGATTGAGCTGCCTGCAGAATGGGCTCCCTAAGGAAACGTGGGCTTCCGTTGCTCTGGATGCTAGACAGCAATCATGCCAAAAAAGCCAAGACTCCTCCATTCCTGCATTCCTGATGGCTGGAGTAAAACTTCCTGTGCCAAGACTGACTCTGGGCACTGGAAAGAAAACAGTCTTGGGTTTACCTGGAAACCAGATACTATTTTGGGCCTGTAGTTTTGTTGCAGCAAAACGAGAAAGGCCAACAACGGGAGATGCAACTTCAGAACTTGAAATTCCCAAGTTGTCAGTCCCCAAGAAAGTCCCAGGTTTCCTTGTTTACTACAGGGACAGTATGGACTGTGCCCAGCCAGAGCAAATGTTGCAGTGCCATAAGCTATAGCAATTCTTGCCCAATTCTATACTAATAGTCCAAAAAGCTCAGGCATCCAGAGGTAGGTGGTTTCTGAAGGACAGCACTAGTTACACTATGTATTTATGGCTTTATATCCAAGAACAGCGTAGCTCTACCACTAAAATGTTCCCCTACCCAGTGACATTGATCAGTGAAACAAAAACACACTAGAACAGAAATGAGTGAGCAGCGCATCCAAGGCAAGGCTGGTTCACACTGCTGCCACTAAGGTGTTTTACCTGTTTCTCCATCTCAAGCTGGGAATTTCCTACTTCTTCTTTCAGAGCCTCTATTTCCTGTGTCAAAGCCTTTTCAATGACAAAACAGACAGGGTTGGACAATGGAAACACAAAAACGCCACAAGAATGGATGCTACAAGTTCATCGCTCTACGGTGCCATGCAGTAACAAAGAAATGGTTGTCAGTGGCATCCACACAGGAACCAAGGCAGGGATTGCAGAGAGATACCTGAACAGTCTTCTCCTTGCTTGCTACTTTTAGGATTTCAGCTTGGAGGAGTTCTTCCACTGATTTTATCTTTCCATCCTTCTCGTGGATCCTTAAAGAGAGTAAGAGGGACAACATTAGCTGAAAAAAACCACATTACTGCAGCAAACATACAGGCTTTGGTTGTTATCCCATCACATCACCAGCTGCTGGGATCCACAGAGGGACCAGGCAGCAGGAACAAATAGGAAGAATAAGACTGGGAGTAGTCAGAACAAGCTGGTTTTATATAACCAGTAGTTCACATGCTAACTAGATACTATTACAGTCTAAAAATGCAAGTTAAAGTATCAGTAGTCCCTGGAATGACACACACATCAAATCAGCCTTCACTGGACTTTCCAGCCAAGTATTTATCAACTTACAGCACACACAGAGCAAACAAGCTCACTCCTTTTAAAATGCCTACTGAACAAAAATGGATCTCTGACAAATCAGTGCAATTGCTCATCTAGTCCAAGCCAAGCTTATGAAATTAATTGCTTAGCAGAGGAGCAACTGGATTTGCAGAAGGTATTGATCTCACATGATGTGCCTCTAAAGTCAAAATGCTTCCTGCCACACACACACACTTCACTCAGATAAAAGCAAATCATCTTGGGGAAGTGACTTACTTGTAGTCATGGGATAAAGACACAGAGAAGTAACAATCAGAAATTAAATCTGTGCAGCAACTTACACTTTCTGGAGTTCCTCCACCAGTGACTGGAAGGAAACCTGTTCAAAACAGAGTTTCAACTTAGAAAAAAAACCAGAAGATGGTAAAACAATCTGCAAGTGTTGAGGGGTGAGGAGTAGAGAGCTGGAGCACCCAGGCACTGAGTAAGCTACGTAGCAGCCTAATGATTTTATTTATCTCCTAAGAAAATTAGCTGTCAGCCTCCAGTTTCTGGCAAACCAATAATACCAAGTCTGCTGCAAGCTCCAGGAAAACAAAAGCAAAGCCACCCCATCTTTACCAGGAGAGGGCGAGGTTCAAGATGAGCATTTGATCCGCTAACCTGCAATACTGGCACTACTGTACATCTCTTCATTGTCACTGTGCTTCCCCTTTTCCATAAGTGATTTTTCTAGAAATTAAGTGCCCTCCTGAGCTGTCCAAGCAGAGGTGGGTGTCAAGGAAATGCAATTCCTGATCTGCACATCAAAAATGACAGTGCTGTGACAGTGTCACTGATCAGAGACAAAGAGAAGGGGGTTAAGTCACACCTGCAGTGTGGGAAAGCTCCAACACACTGCAGGAAGCTGGGGCAGTACAAGCTGCCTCCCAGCCATGCCTGCTGCTCTGGGCTTCTGGAAAAACCAATCCACAGCCATTTCAGTGCGTGGCCAACTCTGGATCCTTTACAACAGCCCGGCTTCTTACACTTCAGCACAGGAAACATTTGACAGAAGTACGAGCTTCCAGACCAGCGCTGGAAGAAAACAGGATGCTTTGCCAACAGGCTTCAAAGGCATCTCCACCTTTTTCCCTTGACTTTTGCAACCACAGCAAGATTCTTTCAGATTTAGTTTAGGTGTAATAAAAGTTTTAGATGAAAAGTACTACCTGCTCCGATTGCTGAATTTGCAGACTTTGAAGTTCTTTTCTCAAGGATGAATTTTCCGTTCTCAGGGCCTTTGAAAGCAGACACACAGATAATGAAAGACTCATTTGGTGGGGAAAAAGTGTTAAGCTTGACAGAAAAGTAATTTCTTTCAGAATAAGTGAAAGACTTTGAAAGTCTGAAAGAGACACCCCTTCCCCCTCCCTCCTCTGCAGCTGTTGGAGCCAAAGTATTCAATGCACTAATTATTCATCTGGGATAACTTGGAGTGGACTTGAATGTATAGGAAGTTAGAGCCCAGTATAGAGCAAGGTGGGAATGCTGTAATTGAGTAGAGAGTTCAGAAAAGCAAATATAAGATGTTATGTTATAGGCCATTGCCATTCTTCTTATCTTTGGGACAGCCAAAATTTGATGTATTTATATGATATCAGGATTCAAATAATGAAAACTGTAAGACCATGGGCTTTAACAGTCTAGATCTCACTCTGGAGTCAAAAATAATGTCCAAAATACACAAGGAGTCAAAGATGCCCTTGTACAGAAACACACTACAAGAATAAAAATCTTACAGCCCTAACATTGCCATTAGCATTGTTAAAAAAATTATAGAATATTATTTCAAACAAATAATTAAGACATCTTGGGTGAATTTGTAAAACACCATTATCCCTGGAGGGATTTAAAAGCCGTGTGAGTGTGGCACTTGGGGACATGGATTAGTGGTGGGCTTGGCAGTGCTGGGGGAATGGTTGGACTTGATCTTAAAAGGCCTTTTCCAACTCTTCTGTGACGTGCTCCCATATTCAGCTGTTCAGTAACCTGACAGGTCTGCAACCCCTCCCCAGCACAGGGGTGTCAGCAATGCACCTGGAATTTAGGGACACTAAGAAAGGAAGCATTGCCTTGGCTTTGTCCAGCTGGACAGGACACAACTTTCCAGCAAAAGCCAGCTGAAAACACGCAGGGATTTTTGTTCTGGCTTTCCAGGCTTCTCATCACTACCTTCTTTATAAACAAACAGGAAGGAAACAACTTCATCTTCATCCAAAAAGCGCCACTACTTTATAATGCACTTAACCCTCCAGATTATCAATTAAGCAAAAAGATGCAAGAATCCCATAATGCCAAGTTTTTACAAAACACCCTTTCCTAAAGGCAGATTTTTGGAGCTTAAGCCAAATGTGCAGCTCTGGAGATGTATTCCCATTATTCCAAACGACACCAGGATTGCATCCTAGCAAAATCTGCCCTAGATTAAGCAGAAGCACTTACTCTATGCCATCAATGCTAATGCTTAGTCTATCTTACAAAAAAGGTTTTAACCTTGTCTCCGCAAGATGCTTTTCCTATTCCAAAGGAATTCTCTCAGGCTGCACTATGAGCACTCCAACACACACTCTGCACAAGAGCACTTAACCTCTACTTCCCCATCAAGAGACAATACAAGAGATTTTACCTTCAGCTCCTCCTCTTTATTAGCCACCTGTATGAATCCTGACTCAAGCAGCTCTTCAACTGTCTTGATTTTATCATCCTTCTCTCTCATGCTGAGAAAGCAAGAGTGAGTATTAGGAGAAAGAGTTAACCTTTGAAGGCAGTTTAGCTACCAACAGTGACCCTACTGCCAACAAAATGTTTATTTTAGCCTCTGACTCAAAAGAAAAAAAAGTTTCTTACCTTTTTTCCATCTGCTCTATCAAGTCTTTGTTTGTCTATTAAAAAAAACACAACACAATAGGGTCATCATTAATTGGATAAATAATGGTTTGAGAGTTAAAAACAAATAACCAGAAGCTTGGTTACAACGTTAATACAGAAAGCAAAATGCAGTAGGGGGAAAATGTCCTCATGGAATGTGTGTCTCTAATATTGAAGTTGGAAAGTTATCAATCTTTCAGAGAAGGGGCAGATCCAGCCCAAATGCCTGGATGATTTTCCACTTGCAGCATCTAATCCACAGCAGTCAGCTCCAGTACCCGAAAAAACTCCTTTTTTGAGCTTTTATTGGAATCACAAGCTCTACCTGAGGCTCACTCAGCAGAACATTTATGATTTCTCAACACCACCACATTGTCAGAGACCAGATGGGAAATATAAATCAGCTTCCAGGAAAAAAAAAAAAAAAAAAATCAGCCCCACTCTTCCAGACAGGACACAAGATCAGCCAGACCCAGGGGAGGACGACTGCAAATCTGGTTTTCCACCAGAAAAAAAGGGAGCTGCTCCAGACAGGGAGCTCCTGGCCAGCAGACACCAACCCAGAAAAGGAAATAAGCCCTGCAAGTCTTTTTCCAGTGTTTCAGGAAATTTTCCTCGATGGTACAAAGCCAGAGGTGTTCCCAAGGGCTCTCCCAGGCAACGCTCCCAGAGGAGAGGGAGCTCAGCAACTCCACAGCTTTGACCTGCAGCATCCTGTGAGCACCAGATTGGCTGCAGCCATGGGCAAAAATACACAACAGGAGGCGAAAGACATCCCAATGTAAAGAGTTTTCCCATTCCATGGGTCTGTTCTTTGCTATTACTGGTTTGAAAATTCAGTCCAGGATGGAGGAAAACAAAGAGGGTAAAAATCTTGCTCTGGTCTCTCCACAGCCCAGAAAAACCCTCTCCCCCTCTGGAAGGGCTGAGATTATTTTATTATAGAAAATTTTTGACAAGACAGAGTGGTTGAACAAAGAAGCTCTTGCTTGTGTTTAACTAGGAGTGTTCAGGATAGGGGGGAAAAAAAAAAAAAAATCCATGTTTTGTTTGGACACCCTTGACTAGGTCTAGAAGACAATCACAACTGCCTTACTTGAGCTCTCCATGGAACAGAAAAGACCTACAAAGCATCAGTTTTGACACCAACCAGTTCAGCCTACAACCAGGTTAAGAAAAAAAACACTGAAGAAATTAAATGACTGGTAGATATTTGATATAACCTCAGCAAACACTGGCTATACCTGCTCAGACAGGAGAGTCTGCAGCTTCTGAACCTCAGCTTGCAGAGTTGTGTTTTGATCCTTGAGAACCTAGAAGAAAATTCAGACATTTTATCAGTTCAGAAGTGCAAAGCCTAACTACAGCATTTCCATAATGGCAGTGAGGTAATTAAACAGCACAGAAGTCATTACAGAGAGTTCTTTGGAAGCTACAAGACTACAAAGAGTCCTTTCCTCTTCTTTCTTGCTTTTCTGTATTAAGGACAAAATTATTGTCCTTATGTTCCCATGAGAAATTCATCTGTTACCATCTTTATTCCCTGGCAGAGAATCAGACAGTAACAAGTGTGAGAAACTCAGGGGAAAAAAAAAAAGCATTTTCCTCCTCAAGCAGCATCACCATCATATCAAGATTTGATAGCTGCCTCTTCCAAAACACTCATCTGCTGAAGCAAATGGTCCAAGATTCCCTCTCTAGTTCCCTTCAGCTGCCTTAAAGCACAACAAGGAATTGTCAATCCAGCAGCAGAGGTTTGCACAGCTCCCACACTTGGGTCCCACTGCAGGCTGGGAAGAGGTGAACACAAACAGCCCTACCACACTTGGCCTCTCCTCCAGCATTCCTGCTCCATGCAACAGGCACAGCAGCCCTTAACAGACAGCCTGTCAGTCTGGATTCCTCATATGTATTTTTAAATCCTCCCCTATTATTGCTTTTTGCTTTACAAAGCCTTTTTTGAAGGACTTGCTCGGAGCTTTTCAAAAGTAAAAAGCAGGGCACGTGCTCTGTGCTTCAGCCTTACTGAGAAAACATGAGCAGGAAGGGACAGTAACAGTGAGGATTAAAAGCATTGCTCTGTTTTTCCCACTTTCATGTGCATGGGAAACAGCAGCACTTCCTCAGGTGGAAGCATTTAGTACAGTACTGGTCTGGTTTGTGTTTGGGATCAAAGACAGGAGGAAGAAGAGACCAGCAGTGCACAATGTTCATGCTGAGAGCACACTATAGATTTCTGCACTATCATGATGATGATTTTCTGCATTCAGTTCTCTATTCACTTCCCCAAGAACTGCTAGAATTGCCTCCAGGTGATTTTTGCCACTACTTAGCACTGAATTGATTTCAGCACATAACCATTCACAACACCTCCAAGGCCTTTTTCCTGGGTAACAGTTACTACAGAAACCACCACACTAAAGGATGCTCATATTATTCCTCCTCTTATTCATTTTCACCACTTCACTTGCTATTTTATAGTGTTCCACTACGCTGAAAGCCCTGAGAGTGTCACTAACTTGAGACCTGCCCACTTACTCCAGCCTGCCATCTCTTCCCACTCCCCTTTCCACACTGTTTATACACCAATTACCCAGCACACATTTCACTGAAGATTCAGTCAACAGCTTTATTCCAAAAAATCAACTACTTTGTTTCCTGTTCAATTAACTGAGCAAACTTCTTCCCTCTTATTCTCTGACAGCTCAGAGAAACTACTGAGCCTTGCAAGGGACTCTCATCAAAACCTCTTTGAAAGTGCCGCTTTAATACATGAATCAAGTTTACTATCTGCTTCAAAGAGTTCCAGGAGACTCCAGAGGCTTCTCCTACAAAAGCATCCTGCCTCTGCCACTACCCACCTGCTCTGTTCCTCCCTGAAAAACAACTTAATAACCTGACCTTGTGAGATTCAGAGTGACTGACCTCCCACCAGAAACATCAGAAGAGCAGCAGCACCCAACAAGGGCTTTAAAGGAATTAAAAAGACAGAGTCATCACCTTTCTCAGGAAGCAGGGCTGTTCCTAACAGCCCAAGCTCAGAAGAAAAAGGCCAAGGTGGCAGAGAGCAAGGAGGGGTTAAACTGCTCTCTGCACACACCATCTAGAAACAAGCAGCAGCTTTGCTCTGCAGACCCCAGATGTCAGAACAAAAGCTTCAGCAGTTTAGCTGCAGCCTTATGAGAAACAATCTGGAAGAAGGCAGAAGGAAAATAAGCAATTTTACACCCACCTTGACAGAAAACAGAGACTTGGCATGGTAATACAAGCAACAAAAGCTCACATCAAGGCCTTGAAAGTCATATTAGAAGGTGTAATGCTGGAAAAATCACAATAGCTTTTACTGTACAACCTCCTCCTGCAGATTTCAAAGCCCTCACTCCTCACAACTGCAGACACTGCATTTAACATCTGCTACCACACCTCTTACTCTGCTGCACAGTCACCTGCTACTGCTGTGACATCCCACATTGCTCTTGCCTTGCAAACACAATATTGCAATTTACCTTAACACACAAAAGTCAGTTTTATTTCACTGTTCTGTAGTTGCTCCACAACCTTCAAAGTCTGGAAAACTTACTGCAAATAAGCACAACGGTGACTATTCTGTACCTTACCTTGAATTCTTCTTTTGTGTTTGAAATCTGGGCAAGTTCTTCTCGAAGCTGATCTTCAAGACTTCTTATTTTGTCATCTTTGATGTGAATGCTGAGACACAGCAGAACGGTTAAACACGTTTCCCAATCCAAAAATCTTACAAAAAGCACCATTCAAAAGAACATAAAAAGACAGATAAACACTGTTTATCAAATTCCAGAGCTATTTACCTTTTCTGCATCCTTTCCAGCTCATGTGCAGCAGCAGCCTAGATATAAAGAGGATTAACACAGACTTAGGATACATCACATGATTCAATCAACCTTTCATTCCACAATATTAAAAAGCTAGAACAAGTCATTTGGCCTCTCAGCACATGACTGAAATCAAGAGTGAAAGGGGTAAGCTTGTGTCCATGCACTATCTAACACCACCAGTCTACACCAGGCAAGATGTAATTATGCAAAGGGAAGAAGATCTCAAAGAGATTCATTTGACGACTGGGATTATCTCTAATTAAACACTTCATTTCCACCTCTGTAATAAACAGGCCATGTAGCAATAGCAGAGGGACAGCATTTTGTTTGGTTCTATGAGATCTCTATGGTGAGGCAAGGGGGCTATGTGCTTTTGGAGTTTTTTGAGTGGGGGGGATGTTGATGATCCTTGTATGCAAATTCACAGGACAGTTGTGTTCACACCTGTGGAGTGTCCTGCACTCTGTGAGCCTAAAAATCTAAACCAACAAAGCAAATTGCTTCAGTACCTTGGATATCCAAGTAAAAGATTCTGCTGGTGAAGAAGGGGTAAGAATTAGGCCTCCCACCAGCTGTAAGAACTCCAGGGAACCAGGTATTAGCCCGATCCGGAAGCCTCACACCGTTAATGTGCTTAAGCACAGCTTGCTTAAAGCCAACAGATCTGCATTTGCATTTATGGTAGAACAGGCAGTGGGAAGGGAGTAAAATTAAGTATTTAATGAAAAAAACTATTTCACCTGTTCATTTGTCAGAGCCTGTAACTTCTGGACCTCTGATTTCAGGGACAAGTTCATGTTCTGTAAGACCTGAAGGAAGGAAGAAGAAGAAATACATTTGCAGTTCACATACAGACAGTATTACAGGTAAGTTCACTCTCCAGGGCAAAGTATTTCAGGTTACTTTTGGAAGGAAAATCCTCAAGCTTCCATACCAACAGCCTTCCCAGCATCTAGCACTGGCCTAGAGGAGCCAAATGAGCAGACTTCTAGCTGAAGGTGCTGTTCCTAGAGCCAAAGGCAGCAGCCTTGGGGGCTTCCTTTTGTACAGGCAGCCAACACTCCCCCTGTATCAGCTGGCATTTACACATGCTTTTATTATACCTTGAGCTCTTCCTCCTTGCTGGTAAGGTTGGCATGTTCATTGCCTAATGACTCCTCCATCTGCTTGATCTGTTTGTCCTTCTCTGCAATCCTGCACAAATGAGAAATGATGACAGGTCAGTACAAAAAGATCTGGATGAAAATGGTAGAGGAAACATCGGGCTAAACACAAAATACATGCTGGCCCTTAAGCCCAGCCCCTACTCTAAATCCTGCTGACTGCACAATTTGGGTCCAAAAAACTTTTCCATTTTAAATGTTGTCTGCTTGCCAAAAAAATTTATGAGACATTCTCTAGCTCTGAAACACAACAACTACCCCATCTCCCAAAGGGTGAAAACCCTCCTGGCACAGCCCAAATAATAACAATTCCCGTGGTCACGCACATTCCTGCTCCCTGCACTGACCCTGCACACAGGCAGAGGGAAAACAAGGGAGATGTTGCACACAGAGCCACCTACAACAGCCTCCAAACCTGAGGCCAGACACGGAAGGGAAATCCATAGGAAGTGGTTTCCCAGCTCCCAAGTCAATCTCGTGGTGAGAAGTTAAAAGCACAGACAGCAACAATTCCTTCCCCGGTCCCTCCTGCCCGTGCGTGGAGGGAAGGTGGCAGGCACTGAAAGCCAGGAACACCTCCCAGATCCCAGAGGAAATGAATGCTCACACTTTGTGGAGTTCTTCTGCCAGGACTGAAGCTGAAGTCTTTAAAAGGGAAAAAAAAAAAAAAAAAAAAGAAACAGCTGAAAGTAAAGCAAGTCAAAGAATCCTCATCTACAGCGAGCCAGGAATAGCATTTGTCTAGTTATTTTAAACTGGCACAGGATGCTTCCAGCTATTTTCTGGCTAAGGAACATTGAAGGAACACCAGCCCACACTAATGTCCATTCTTCCCCTTTGGCCTAAGGCAGCATGAAGGGAGAAAAGACCTGTATTATTTCCCCTTCACCAGATTCAAACAAGCCACGGGGTTCACCAGCACCTGTCTCCCAGCAACTAAGCACTTTATGGGTCACTCTGCTGACAAACTACTCAAATTTAAAAAAAGAAAACCCTGCACAGTGTATCAGGACTTGTGTTAGGAAGAGAAACAGCAATACAAAACCAGCAAATGGCATTTTTTCTCCCTGGAAAAAGCCTATTCCTTTGCTGTCACACACAACAGGGCAGGAGAGACCCCATCACACTGCAGACTGTTCCAGATCCAGTTTGGGAGCAGCTGTGGCAGAACTTCCATGGACATTTGTGCTTCAGCTACATGGTTCTCCTTTTCCAGACTTTCCCTCCCCCAGAATCCTGGATCTCACAGAGCCTGTGCCCATGGGACCCTATAGCAATCCCTCTACTGCCTTTATCCATATCATACCATGGAGAACAGCAGAGGAAAAAAATATCAAAGGGAACAAATAGTTTCAGTCCCAGAGGTGTCTTTAATGACCAAAAGAGTTCCATCAACCCTGATACCCAGAGCACAATCCAGTCCAACTTCGCCTCTCCACAGGGCTCTTTTTTTTTATCCCCACTGTCTATGGTGGAAAAACATCCCTGAATTTTCATGGACAGTGGGGCTACACAGGGAAAGCACACACCTCATTCCAACAGCTCTCCTTGTGCAACCCAGAGCTAAAATGTAAAATTTCCCTAGGGATTAATTTCCAAAGCCTCTAAGGAATGAGGATGAGAGGAGCAGGTCATCATGAAGATGCTGTAAATCCAGAGTGGTTCTTCCTTCACTACTCTCACCCCACCCAAAGGGTTAAAGCACTTCAAGTAAATCCCAATTTTCAGTCTGTCGTGGAATTTAATCAAATTCCATCAAGCACATCCATGATTAAAAGAAGGCAGCACCCAACTGCACAGGAACAGTTTCCACTTGTGCCCACAAAGCCTTTCTGAGCTGATTTCTGTGACCTACCCTCTACATGGAAGCAACACCAGCGACCCTGAGGCTTTACACAGTGTTTACAACAGAAATAATTTCTCAAATTAACTAGTCAAACCAAAATTTTAAAGATTAAAATAACTGAGAAAGGGCATTGTGTAGGTTTAGTGGGGTTTTGGTGTGATTTTTTTTTCTTCTGCCCAGAAATGAACAAACAACTTTCCACAGGAGCTACCATAAGACAATGTTTCTCACAAGGGAAAAAGCACAATCAGGTGGTTCACAGGACTGCAAAAAGACCAAAAGAACCACAAGACAGAATCTTACACATGCAAAGCTACAGAAAACAAACATTCAAAAAGGTACTACACCCTTTGGTTATAAATGAAAGCCACTATGGGAGAAAATAAGTGGATTTTCCCCAAAAAGGCAAGAAGCTTAAAGTTTTACACCACTT
The DNA here is from genome assembly GCA_013397135.1 of Pachyramphus minor. Lineage (NCBI taxonomy): Eukaryota > Metazoa > Chordata > Aves > Passeriformes > Tyrannidae > Pachyramphus > Pachyramphus minor. The sequence continues at coordinate 120,659 of VYXB01002932.1, forward strand.
TGAGAAACATTAGAAAAGAGGATGCTACCAACTCCTTGCTTTCAGCACTACATCTCATATCCAGCTACAAAAAAAAAGTCTTACTTTTAATGAAAGTTCACAATTCATGACTACAAAAGAAAGTCTGAGAACATGCTGTACCTGGGCTGCCATTTGTGAATGAAACTTCTGAAGCTGAGCATTCAAAGCATCATTCTGCTCTATCAGCTCCTTGTAAGAGAGCACAGAAAGAAAAGCAGGCTGAGATCTGCAGCTGGTCAACTTTTGCTAGGATTAGCTTTTAGCCTCGATTGTGTTAGTAGGAACAGTTCAGCATTTACATGTCAGACACTTTTACAAGCCACTGGTTTTTTCTCCCCACTAAGATCAACCAGTTTGAGTGGAACACAAGGACCTGTTGTGTATCAAGAGAGGAATATTCCCTGCCCCACCACAATCCACTTGGTTTTCCTGAATCCCTCAAGAGTTACGTCCACACTGCCTCTCACCACCTGATGCCAGGGAGAAGGGAGATCACTCCAGAAGAGCTCACACAAACATCAAAGGTGCAGGGCTGCTCTCCCAGGGTGTTCCCCACACCATGGCACCATTTCACAGCCTGGAAAATTGGGTCAGCACGTTTTCCTGACTTGCCCAGAGCACTTCTCAGGTGTGAAATGGCCCCAGACCTCCTCATAGCACCACACAAAAGGTCTCACTTCACAAAGGGACTGACAGAGTTTTCTCATCCTTTTTTCAGTGGAGAAGCTTTACTAAAGCAGCACTTCAAGGATATTTCTGTATTTCCACAGTCACAAAGTGAGAGGAAAAAGAACCCAGACCCTTAAAATATTTGAGCAATACTACCTGCACCTGCATTTGCATGGAGTCCTCCTCAGAAGCTCTCTTTTGCTCAGCCTCCAATAACTGCAACATCCTCTGCTCCAGCTGCTGTTTTGACACCATTGTATCAGTAAGTTTACTGTGCAAGCTCTGGATTTCATTGTCTTTGGCCACAAGCTTATTCTGCACATCTGTAGCAGAAATGTCAGGATTTTAATTCAGAAGTCAATATTTAAACTGTGGGGGAAATCATTTTCACTGTGAACAGGGAGGCTGATGAGGAGCCTTGTTCCAGCAAGCCAAGGTTCAGCTCCCTCATCAGCGCTCCGACTAACTGGGATCACAACACACTATTTCCCCCCGGGTGCTGAAGCAGTACTGACTTCACCTGAGCTTTGTTTAAGCCATTTACTCAGTAATGCCCTCTTTCTTACAAATGGCAACAGCTAATTCACTGCAGCAAGCATTATTTAGGAATTCTGTGGTACATGCCTTGTTGTGCTGCTTCGTGTTCTGCTGTTCTTTTCCTGAGATAAGCCTGGATTTCTTCCCATCTTCTCTCTGCTTCCTGCTGCTGGACCTTCATATTAAAAAGAGAGCTAATGTAAAGAACTCTAACCTTTATTTTTGAAACATTCAGAGTGCATCTCCTCAGCACCATTCCCAAAATATATGGCAATGAAGTGAAATTGTTTCTTGTTTCCATTAGGGCACATCAGAGAGACAGAGTGCTCTGTAATCCTCCTCCTAGACTAGTTTAGCCTATTAATTTGAAAGGCAAATTGTGAGCAGGATTTCATTACAGGCTCTCAACAGAATGGCTTCTGTAATATGAAAATGTAGCATCTTTGCCTTGATAGTTCAGAATTAACACCAGAAGCCAGAGCAGCCATGCATCACATAAATCTGCATCCAGCAATTAAAACACATCTCAACTCTCCACCTGCCAGGGCAAAAGGCAGGGAGAGCTTCTGGTATGTAAGACTTAATTACAAATATTAAAGAAGTAATGAGCTCTGGGTTGGCACTGTCACCTGTAAACACTGGTTTCTCTTCTGAAAAAAAAAAAACACAAAAGACCTTTTCTTCCAAAGAAAAAGAAACAGATGCATCCAGAACCCAGTCCATTTACATTTTAACTCTTAAAAAAGTATATTTATTTGAAAATTTAAATATACACGTGGCTTCAAATAAAATCACACGGGGACAATGCTGTCTGGATGAATGACTCTGAAATATCAAATCGTGTTGGAATTGTACAAAGTTCAACATCTCCAGTGTAGCTTTTTAAAGAGATTTACCTGAAAGGTATGTTTCACTTCACAGGGAGGTCTGTAATCACTCACAGCCCATGGTACTGAATAAAAACATTAAATAAACCCACAGGCTGGCTCAGCCCATCTGAAACAGGAACAGCTAAAGGAACTCCCACAGGCCTCACATCCCACCGATTCAGAACTTGCTTAGTGGAGCCTTGAGCACAAACTGACAGGCAGAGAAAACCCCAGTCACCTTTAGCTGAGCCACTGCCTGCTCTGCATTCTTCTTCTGGAGCTCCTCTTGCTGCAACTTGCTGCTCTTCTCCCCCAGCTCGTTCATCAGCCTCGCGTAGTCCTGGCGCAGCTTGTTCAGCTCGGCCGACTGCCTGAAAACAAACATTTCCACAGGGTCTTTTTTTTCACAAAAAGCAAAGGGCACAACAGCAGCTACACTCAGATATCAACACCAAGTCCTGTATTTGCAGCCAAAGGGCTGTACTGGGTGGGTTTGGTTTTTTTTTTCCCTCCCCATCCCAAACTGTTTCATTCCAGGGAAGGGATGAGGGTCAGGTATTCTCAGCCATTGGCACAGCACAGTAGCTACAAGGCAGAGTCAGAAACAAAAGGTCAGCAACAAGCCACAAGCATCAGTTCCCTTTGAAAGGTTTCCAAGCTGATTGGCATGGTTTGGGCAGGTTGACCTAAACTAAAGAGGCTCAGCATAAGGAAAGGCCTTGCACAGAAATTCACATTCCTCTCCTCTTCCCATAAAGCATTATTGATCTCAGACTTGCTCCAGACTATTCCTCCTGGACTACTAACTGCACACATTCCTTCAGACTATTTGTTGCCTTCCAGCCTTGACCTGACTATTAACTTATGAAGGTGTCTGAGGCACTCACTCATGTAGGGAGAGAAAAGATGCATTTGTACAGCCCAAGGGAAGGAGTTAAAAAGCCTCCCCTTTATGACTAAGCAAATAAAAAGCATTTTATTTTTATCTTAAGTTTGCTTGATTATGGCTTTTTCGATGTAACTGTCTGAGAGATAGAGATGCTTCATTTAAATGAACAGGACACCTAAAATCAGGGTACCACACCCTTCTGTGAGCACTTATATTGACCTGCTTAGAACACACCTCTGCTGAGCTGCTCCAGGCAGCTGTTAACAGAAAGGAACATACTGAAACACCAGCATAGCCAGAAAAGGTAAATATGGGGCCCTTTACAAGTCCTGACAGTGGTTTTGACATTCTAGTCTCCAACAGTAACAACTCAAATACCTGAGAGCATATAATGTGTCAGGTTTGTTTTCTGTACACCTTGCCAGGGTGCTCAGCTTTTAGCACAACACACACAATCCTTTCTGCCAGCTCAGGGGCATTTTGAGTCATAACTCACAAAAGGTAAAACCTTGAGATGCCTTTTGGTTTCTCCAAACATTTGCACAGGCAGCAGATAAATCCAAGTGCCACCCCAGTGGTATCATCAGCTGCAGGGTATCAATACTGATTTATAAGTTTAGCGCTCCTGTTTTCCCACAATCAGCACCTCTCCTAAAGCCCCAGGGGAAAGGACACACACACCCCCTGCCAAAAACACCAACTGTGCCTCAGCACTGCTGCACTTCTTTCTGCTAAAGCCTCATAAAAGCTCAGGCTTCAAGTTGATAAAATAGTCTGTTGTGAAACCCTTGGCTCAATGCAAACACAACCTGCCCAGCCCAAAATATGTGTTGTTCCCAGCTTAACCACTAATTCAGAGACAGCCAAGGAGATGGAAGCAAAAGAAGCAGAAGCCAGAACAACTCTTCAGGGAAGGCTTAAACACACAGAGCTCTGAGTAGCTGCTCACATACTTGCTCTCCATTTGGTTGGTGGAAGTACTGACAGCATCTCTCAGGATCCCGTTTTCCTGCTTCAGGTGGCTTATTTCTGCCTCCATCTGCTCACGGAGTTGTTGGAACTGATGGGGACAGAAAGATCAATTCCACAAAAGATTAGACTGAGAAGCAATAAGAAACACCCCAGCAGCTTGTAGCAGTAGATATCACAATAGTTTCAGTAAATAAAATTAAGGGGATTTTTTTGGGGGGAGAAGGGCAGTTTTATTCCTTCCTCACACACCAACTCTTAAATTAAACTGTGCTACTCAAACCCTACTCAATGCTCTCAAATAAAAGCACAGGTTTCCTTTTATATCAGTGTAACAACCTATTTATCAAGGATATAACGACTGCTCAGCTGTATAACTTTAGATATCAATACATAACTTTTCCAAAGGGAAATAAACATGCTGTGAATTATCATTAGAAGCTTAGAAAGCCCTTAAACAAAGCAGAAAAAGTATAAAATAACTAACAACATGTGGGTCATAAAATGCAAAATACAAAAGGCTGGTCCTCATCTCATACCCTTAAGTCAAGACTACGAAATAGATCCTTTATTTAGGCAATCACATATGCTGATTGCATTTTCAACATGGTTCCAAAGTGAGGCAGAAAGAAGCCCTGATAACCCAAGGTTCAGAACAGTGCCAACAAAAATCAAAACACAGGATTCAAAGGGAAAAAATGGACTCTGCATATGCAGAGAACAGCAGAGCTGATCTTGCAGCCCAACAGCCTGCTCTGAAAATCCTCAAGCACATACAGCTACAATACTTTCTTCCTCTACCAGTGCCAGTTTGTACATGTGTCTGACACTGTTCCAAGACCCAGTTTCATCAAATATCTGACTCACCAATGAGGGTTTTATATATAAAAAAATCCAAATAAATGTTCGTGCAACAACCACAGCAGTCCCCTGCAGGGCATCCACCTCCAGCTCTGCATTAACAAATACAACAAGCCGGGCCTTGGATGTTTATTGAAGGGTTCTTTCCCCTCCCTATTTTTTTTTTTTTTTAATGCCAACAAGATCTGAGCAGAATCAGGGGCACAAACCCTACAAAGCTGGAAGCTCTGACTATCTCCAGGTTCTCTGCCATGCTGCAGCACATCAGCAGAGGGAGCAGGACCGGAGCACTCTGCTCATCCTTTCTCCAGCTCTGCCAGGGACAGCAGCGTCTGCAAAGGCCTGGATCTCTCTCCCCCTCCCCAGCCAGCAGCAAGACCCTTTCATTATCCAGTTGTCTATACAGTTTCCAAGGAAGTTGTCTCTGCTCAGGAGAACACAGTTCTGCTTCAAAACTGCAGATTTGCTACTCTTTAAAGTGCTAAGACAGAAGATACAGCGTTAAAGTTGGGAAGTTCACGCACTGGGCTTGATGCTGTGACATTCACACAGGAAAAAAGTACTAGAATGAAATCTCAGCAGGCAAGTTGGTATAAAAAGGGCCATTCTTCTCTGAAAACTCTAAGTTAAACTTTTTAATCTGATGAAACAAACCCTTCATTATAAGGTCACTCCATTATAATGCAACTACAGTAGACAGTAACAAGGGTCTTAAAAAAATTGCAAGTGTCTGCTCTTCAAATATATTCAGCAAAGCACTCCCCCAGGCATTGGTATTTCATGTATATTATGCTATGTTGTCACTTTATAGTATAATTTTAAAGAGATTTATCTGCTGGTAAATGATCATCAGCATTAGTGGCTCTCTTAAGCCGAGTATTTCAATTAGATTTTACACTTTAATTGAATAACATTTCATCAGAACACCACAAAGGAAAAGTAACTAAATCAGAGGCTGGCTGCCTGGATAGGATTTTACAGACCACCAAAGTCACCTGTGAGAACACCGTGTCTTTAAATCAGGAAGCTGTCACGAAGTTTTGCACCCTGGCTGAGGCAGAAATTTCTCAGAATTAATCTGCCAGTGCATGAACAACTCCAACAGCTTTGGTAAAGTACTTACCTTGATCTTCATCTGCTGAGATTCTTGGTAGCTCACATGTATTTTGCTCTGGAAGGTGTTGTGCTCCTTTTCCAGCGTGTTGATGCGCTCCCGCATTTTGGCCGTGAGCAAACCATTCCTCTCCTTCTCTGCAACCAGCTCCTGGGGTGACAAGGGACAGGGAAAAGGGAAAGAAGTCATCTACTGCACCTTTCTAAAGTCTAATAATCAGTGATTTAAGGTAACTAAAAATCTAACAAGCATGCATCAAGCCAAAGTTGGCATCACTCTTCACTCAGCGAAATTACAGCATTCAACCCGACCAAATTTTCAGCATCTTTATGAATATTTAGGATCAGCATAATCTCACATTTATTACAAAGTTTGCCAATTTAAACACTGATCTTCTGTTGTCTCAGAAAAGACAGAGTCCTATTTCCATCATTTTGCCCAATCACAGAGGCCTAACAACTGAACCCACGGATTACACAGAGGGCAGAGCTTAGACTTTCATCCCAAATTTAGCAAAATGGAAGAGCACAGGTAAAGCACCACGGCCAAACAGAGCAATTCAGAGCAGAATAACTGCTTTGTAGCAGGTTGCAAAGCCAACAGCTTTGTGAGAGATGGGCTATTAGCGCTCTACAAAAGCCAGAGAGGCTCTGAATCCCACCAGCATGACACCATATTATAGCTTTGAAATGAAAATACACATTGCTATTTAATCATTTATTAGTCAGTAACTTAACCCAGACACCTGAGAAATCCATAGAGCTGCTCCTCTGCAGTATAAATGCACTTGCTTTAGGAAGCAAAAACATTTAAGTGCAGCTTTCAGCAGCTCCCACAACACAATGAGGAAGTTGTACCATCAGAGCTTCAGGTGTCTCCAGCCACACAGCCCAGCCCCTTACACAGCTCCTCACTGTGCCAGGGAGCCTTGACACATAATTTAAGTGCTCTAAATTATTAGCCTGAATACCCTCCACCTCTTCAGAGTAATTACAGCTTTTCCCACATTTTAAATTTAAATAAAGGCTATTCTCTCACTTAGATCCAACTCACTAACTGCGCTCCCTGAATGAAATCAGTGACACGAGTTCCTAAGCCCATGTTCACGGAGGCATTTAGGAATTTAAATCACAATAAAAAAAGTCTTAAATCACTTATGACAAATCTTTTTTTCCACGTAAAATCTTTTTTGCCATGTTATCTCTGCATCTGCTACGATGCAACTAATAAAAGAAGGGCACCAGGACACACTGCAGCTTCCTCTGTCCCTCCACCAATCCCACCATCCAGCTGCAGCCCTCACTAACCCGGCTACATGTCAGGGCAGCACCAGAGATCCTGGGAAGATTAACTTGCACCTACTTTGTGTTTTGCCAAATACCTCCGAGGTCGGGCACCTCTTGCTCCCATTTATCCTCTCCAGTTATCACCTTTATCAACACCCCTGCAGGAACATCTCTGCACCTTAAAGTCTCCCCTTTAGCTTTCGACAGCGTTTTCAGAGAAACACATGAACTTAGAAGATAAGAGCTTTTATCAGTCAAGCTGAGCTTTATCCCTTTTTTTATCCTGATACTTCAGCACTGCAGCAACTTTGCTTTCACCCATTTTCTCCCAGCTTCTCCTTTCCCCAGTCCAGATGGGAAAACCAGCTGATGACCCCTCCTTCTCCACAGCTCCCACCTTACCTTCACAAGCATCACGTTACAGATGTTTTTTCCCCAACCACATCAGCTTTTCCCACACCCAGGCTCCTTCATCCATTCCCTCTGCTTCTTCAGCAGTAGATACTTTTCCCCTTTCATTCTGCAGTCCTGAGCCAGTTTTTTTTTTCCTCCAAACACACCACAAGCTCTCCCTCCTTATGATTACACACTGACTATCCCAAACCTCTTGATCCCACTGAAAATACACACCCCTCCTTGCCAGGAGCCAACACAATACCAACTCCCCCCTCCTCCCACCTCCCATGTCCTGTGGCCACTCTGCTCTTACCTTTAGCCACCCAGTATTCTGTGCCCAAGTTTTTTGTCCCATAACACAATGTTCCCAAGCCTAATACCTGCATGCTTCCAAACCAGCCAAAACATCAGAATCCTCATCCCAAAACTCTCCAATTCAGTCCATATCTGCCTAATAATGTGCTCTACTGCAACTGCTTTCCTCTGAAAACTTCATTAAAAAGTTGCTTTTCATAACCTAGTCTTGACAGCGATGCATCAGCATCCCTGTAAGTCCAAAGCAACCAGAGCTGCACCTCCAGGGGCTAAAGCAGGCAGACTACACTTTCTGTACCTTCCTCCTTGAAGAAAACTCGTGGTTGTTGTGCCTAGGAGCACACAAGCATGTGAATGCTAGAATATGGCCTGAATTAAAAGAGCAGTGCAGGAAATACATTTAATATTTGCATCCACAAAACACTCTCATACTCGTAAAGGAAGCATTTTTAAAGCAACCATTTGAAAAGAAAAACAGGCTCAGCTTAAAAGTCTCAGCAAATGAAAACTCTGGTAAAACTACTGGGAATTAATTCTGCATAAATACATTATAACATCATAAAACCAAATGTAGCATCTTTGCAGCTTTCTCTGCATAAAAATTCCACCTTCCAACTTAGGCTAAGCTCAGTAAGCCAGCATTTGCTGGCTGCTAGTCCTACAAGCCCCTGCTCCTCTCTACACACATGAAACTCTTTATATTTACCTGGGAGAGCTGCTTGCACTGCTCCTTTGCAACAGCTGCCTCCTCCTTCATGGCACTGAGCATCTTCTCTTTGTCCTGGAGCTGATGGAGAGCTGCAGCCGACTCAGCCTTGCTGGCCTGCAGCAGGAGGACATAAAAATGACCACACATGCCACAAGTACTGGCACCAGAGCAAACCTGAGAGGAGGAAACACTCCCTCCTGCTCCCAAATCCTCCATCTGCAGGGTGTAGGTGGCACCACCAGTGCCCAATCCCCCCGCTAATGGATCCTGGGATCCTGCAGCACCCACTCCATCAGACAGGGAAATGCATTTTCAAGCACACAGAAACCAATTAAGAGAATAAATGGGCTCTTAAGGCCATTGGAAGAGAGCTGCTGTGTGGTAGTGGGGAAAACAAAGAACAGCCATTAAGAGAAATAACGGGAAAAGACACGGAGATGCTGAATCATTCAATAATTGAGGTTGGAAGGGGCTTCCAAGATCACCTGGTCCAGCCCACGCTCAAAGCAGGTATAATCCAAGGAGTCTAATCTCTTGAAATATCTCACCACAAAGGGAAAAGGAAACACTGATCTGCTGTGTCCTTGCTTTTCCCAGGAGAGCCTCCAGCTAATTACACTTCTGCTGGCACACTGACACAGATACCACAGGGAATGGACCCAGAGGAACAATCCCCACGGTCCCACCACTTGTATGCTGGTCCTAAAAACTGAAATAGCTGCAGTAAGGGGCACAATTTCTACATGTCTGTGCTCACTGAAGTCTGATGGTTGCCCAGAGGGGTTGAGCAGTCTCAGTCCTTGAAGGTTTCAAGCCTGGATAAAGCCCTGAGCAGCCTGGGCTGACCTCGGAGCAGGTCCTGCTTCGTGCAGGACGTTGAACTAATCAGACTTCACTCAATGAAGTCTGACCCCTGAAGAAGCAAAGAAGTGGCAGTCCCATAAATGCACTCTGAATTTGGAAGGTCTCCTTTAGTAGTATTGTGCACTTATGCAGTACAAAACACCCTGTCTGTGACTTGCATGAGCTAGAGAGAGAAAACTATTTACATTTCCCTCTATAGGGACCCAAATTTTTTGGTTGTACACAAACCCAGGAACTCATTTTGATCCTAAAGGTTTAGCTTTAACACCAAATCATCCTTTGCTCTATTTTTTTTTCTCTTAAACAGATTGGCTGCTAGAACAGGCAACACCATTCCAAGTCTACCTCTATTAGGTTTTGTCCTTGGAGGTTTTTAAGACCCAACTGGACAACGCCCTGAATCTGATGTTGGACCTGTTCTGAGCAGGCAGACTGCATGACCTCCTGAAGTCCCTCCCAACCTGAACTGCACTAACTGAATTGACACATCTAGTTCTGCATTTCCCTTTTGGTACATGTGCAGAAAAATTCAGGATTGCAAGATTTCAAGTGTGACAATCAGGATATTAAGAGCACAGAGTCATGCTGAGTCATGGGGAGGGAGGAGTAGGTATTTCTAAGATACTGGTGGTCACCAGTATTCTGTCTGGAATACAAGAATTAAAAATAGCTACTGAGCTGGCACAGAGGGATTTTGCAGTCTCAGCCTCTGAAGGCTTCAACCAGACTGGATCAAGCCCTGAGCAGGCTGACCTCAGAGCTGGTCCCGCTTTGAGCAGGAGGTCAGGCTACAAACCCCTCAAGTTCCTTCCAAATCTGGATTTCCCTACACTCCTATGAAAAACACCCAAAGAAGTCACACTACTGTGTATAAACTTGAGATGAAGAGACCTGCAAAACACAGAACCAGCTGATCAGCCCCAACAGCTTTCTCCTAATTTCTGCTCCAGTTTATCCTAGTTACACAGTTGGGAAAGATCAGCTCCTGAAAGCCACTAGGAAAGCCTTTCCCTGTGTCAGCAGCAGCAGCATTCCTGCTGTATCCCTTATTCTCCACGGCCATGTCTGCTCTTTACAAGGGTCAGAGCCCTCAGCCTGCCTTGCCAGCCCCTGGGATGGCAGATGGCAGCACACAGGCATCTCACAACTGCTTCCTGCATGCAGAGCAAGCACAGACCAGCTGGAGAGAGTCTCCCAAAGGCAGAACGCACAAATCACAACAGAACACGGGCAGCAGCTGATTTGACAGCACCTCTTGCAATTTCTGTGTTTAATAAGTTTTGTCTCCCTCCCCCACCACCACTCCCAGTCACCCACTTTTTGCAAGAAGTCGTGGATGGCACCAGATTTTTCCTTCAGCACCTCCACCACACAACGGGCCTCGTCCTCAGTGAAGATCATATTCTTCATGGATGCTACAAAGTCTTTAAATTTTACTTCAGCATTCTCTGCAACACAGAAGGGAGGATTTATTTACTTTGGACTCCACACAGAATTATTTATTTTGCCTCGAAACAGCATGTGATGGGGTATCATTATGCATTACATTTAATTCCAGCCTGAAATGCCAAGAAGCAAGAGGTCACCAGCATTTAGCAAAAACATCTCTCCAATTTAAATCCGATAACAATCTGCCAGCTGATAGTTTTGGGAAAAAAAAGAAAATCCCACCACTTTGTTTGGACAGTTGGTAACATTTATAGTGTTTCTAGCAAGAAGACAAAGCAAAACACAGATTTTGGAGGGAAAAAAATAGCATAAATGTGAAAAATTGAAGAGTCCCTTCCAGTGTATTTTGACAGAAATTGAAGCTGAGCTCTCAATTTAAAGAACAGCCTGGCTGAACAAGCACATGACAAGTTAATTAATTTAAAAGCTGGCCCTTTTTTTGATTACATTATATGAAAGATAAAAATATTAGCTTCCAAACTTAGACTGAGGGAACTGCTGCAGAAGCAATTTAGCAGTAGGAAGATAAATCAGTAAGATTCCTCGTAATGGCTGACAAAGTGTTTAAAAGACACAAACAAGGAACAGCAATTCAACTGAACTATGCTCTAACAAACAAAAAACAGCACTCAAAAAACAGGCTGCACGTAGGTAGGTCATTAGGTGGCCCCCTGACTCCAGGAAATGGAAGCACAAGACCAAGGCATCCCATATCCCTGTCAAATATTCACCAGTGCACAAAAGTATGTGAAAGGATGGGAGGAACAAAAACAACACAGGCTGAAAAAGTGATGCTTGGTTCAGAAATTGTCCCAAAGATCATGGAGAAGGGTTCAGGTTTCTCACCACAGGTGCTAAAACATGCCACTGAAACCAAGCTAAACATCAAACCTAAACATCTCCAGAGTCTGAAGTAGAGATGAAGAACAAAAAAGCAGTGGTGATACCGAGAAATTACTAAATATAAAACCAAATCACTACATAACAGAGCACAGGGAGGGAAGCACTGAGAAATTCTAGCACACTCTCCCCTAGTCCTAAATCCAACTTAAGTCTTGGCCACAGACTGCAGCTCCCATGCCTGCTGCATTGACATCAGCAGTGATGCTGTTACCAGGAATATGCCAAGATCCTGAGACCACAGCCCCAGTTAGCTGGGAGTCTGCAGCAGCTTGGGCAGGACCAGCCTGAGCCCTGTGCTCCCTGAAGACAGGAAGACCTTGCCCTTGCATCCAAGGAGCTTACAATTAGAACAGGGGAAGATTTCTATATCGGGATGGCAAATCCCAGCTGACACAGGAGAATTAGGAGTTCACAGAGAAGGTTACAGCCTGCAAAGGAAATGAGAAGGGACGGGTGCACATGAGAGCTTTTGATGCTGCAGGACAGTAACATGCAGACATCGAGGCAGAAGTACAAGAAGAGCCTCAGGCATGTTGGAATCCAATCCAGATATCACAAAGTGTCACCAGGAAGCTCACATGGAAGCATTTTGGAAGACAGGTCTAAAAAGAGGGGTTCCAAAGAACGCAGTGAGTGACCAGACAGCAACATTGGAGAACCAGCCTCCTGCACAAACACGAGCAGGGAATCACTGCTCGGCCACTTAGCTGCTCTCTGGCTGCCCACAAATTTGAGGGTCTCACCTCATGGTTCAGTAAGTTTGGCAGGCTTTGAGCAGGTCAGTGGCCTGTTTAAAGCTCTAGGGTGGGACACAACGCTCATTAATCACTCCAGGCATCTGTGGGAGAGTATGAGGGGAGTTCCCCTGTCCCAATGAATTCCAACTGCACTGAAGGGAAAATTCTGAGTCTTGTTGGAAACTGCCAGACTATCTCCACTGGCAATCTGCTTCAGATAACTGTGCTGCACTGGGTCAGTCCCAGAGAGGTCCGTGAACATCCCCAGAGAAGACAAGCTGCACTCCCAGCCTCACACAGACTCTGGGTTAGAGTCCATCCCTGTTAGCAATGCCTGAACTATCCACTGCAAAACTCTCTCCCGTGCATCTGTGTGGTCTGTGATCACCCATTTGCTCACTGTGGGGACACAAAAGCCCAGTCAGAGCTGAAAGGACTCAGATGGCACGAAGCCCTTTCCACAGTGCCAAAGACAAGGGAGAAATGAGCACACACAAGAAGAGCATCCTGCAGCCACGAATGTTTTCCTCCAATCCCTTCTTCCCAGCACATAAGATGGGATCCCCCTCCCCACACATTGTCCCTGTTCAGGTTTGCAAGGAGGCTATGCCTGAATTATCAGTTTCTTACCTTTATCTGTTTCATTCTTCAGTTTCTTGCCACTGCTCTTCTGGATCCCCTCATTCACGTTGTGTTTTACTACTTCAACCGCTTCTCGCTTTTCCAAAGTGCCAGAGTCAGAATTGTCCATCAAAGGAATATAAGTAGTTGCTTGAATAAGAGGTTCATCCACCAAAACTGTAATCAGAAGTCCAAAGGGTGGGTTAAAGCTTCATAATAACTAAAATCAACGTTTTTAGAAAAGCTGCATAACATATCAGAATTGGATTAAAGCATTTCTAACCTCAATAGTTAGTTATACTCCCCATTTCTGTTAACCTTCACAGCTTAACTCATTAAAGCTCTTCAGGTAAGTCCATTAAATAAAGGTCTCTAATGCATAGTAATTTAATAGCTTCAATTAAATTTCTACATCCAAAGCTGCCTTTTAGCATTTTAACAAGTAACAGAGAAGAACCTTTACATCTTGACTTTCATTTCACTTTAATGAGAAAGTTGCACAAAGCCTCAACGAGACTGGTTTACTTGTGGCTGTGTATGAAATCATTCAGCATCCCTAAATTATGGGTAAAGTCTTTTGTCCCTATTCTGTTAAGAGCTGGTACTTCACTGCCAGCATTTTCACATGGATTACATCACCTGTGAGCTCAAGCACTCAGGCAGGACATGCAGTAGGGACAGCATTAAGGCTTATTTTGCAGACTCAACTGCTCCTAATGAAGATATCTCAGCTGTCAGAGCAGGCATCAGGCATCATTAATATGCAGAGAGGTTCCCAGAGGTACTGCCTGACCCTGGGTCTCCATTCACACAGCATTGGATAAGGAGCAGCCTCTGTCCAAAGAACTCTCCAGCCAAGACAAAAGGGAGAGGAAGAGAGACAGACCAGGGACAACAGACACAGCCAGAGCTGGATCTGCTGTTTGCCCAGCTCCTGAGCTACACTGCCTGCAGTATCCAAGAGGTTGTGCACAGAGCCATATCCCAGCAGGAGAGCTCACTGACCCAGCCAGCCCAGGCTGCAGGGCTGATGGACAACAGATGCCACACAGCAGTGCAGGGAGAGGAGGAATTGGGTGGGATGCAGGGTTTGAGGCATCAGTGAAAAACAAATATGCATTCCTGGCTGCCAGAGAGCCAGTTATAAAACAGTTCTGAACCCTGGCTGCTGTTAAGAAGCAGAAGAGGCCAGATGGACCTTTTTGTGCCACCTGCTAGTCTTTGCACTTAAGCAGCCAGCAAACACCTGCAGGTACACTGCAAGCTCAGAAGTGAGGAGAGCTCTCCTCTGGCAGAAATATCCACCATCTAATCTGGTTACCATACTCACATTTTCCCTTCCTCTCCTACCTAACTTCCCCTCCTTTCAAAACCTCTTGAATGAGACATTTTGCAGTGTCAGTAACACCTGAAATCCCCCTAGTACTGCCATGGCTGATCCTGATGTCCACCACAGCTCATTTTTGCTCTGTCATTTTGGAGAGGTGGCTTTAAAAGAAAACAGCTTGTGTTCAAATAATGCATGAGCTGTTCCCCTGTAGCACTGACAGCTCAGCTTTACTGCTGCCTGAGCTGGTACTGACACTTCTTTGCCACATACAGACAAGCTTGTGGCCCCTCAAAAAAAGGGCAATGCACCCATTTCCATCGGGAAAAGCACAAGAACATCAAAAAAACAACAATCACGTTCTAGGTTCCCCATCAGCAGGCTTCTCCCAGGAGTCATTTGGAAGTTTTTCAGTTATACAGGAACCCTACACCGCTGGGAACCCCACCCAAAACTGATCTGGACCCCTGATGACCTGACCAGAGTATGAAGGACACAGGGAGCAACTCCAGGAGCAGCCCACCAGCCTCCAGCTTCATAGCTGTCCCTGTAGAGAAGAGTTCTGAAGCTAACAAGGTGGCCTCCAAGAACTTCACAGTCACACTCTGTCCAAAAGCCACAGACACAACAGCACTCATTGTAAAACTTAAAAAAAAGAAAAAAAAACAACCCACAAACACAGAGACACACAGAGCCAAGAGGAGACAAGAAACAGCATCTTGGCAGAGAACGAGGGATGACGAACAGTGAAGGCCTTGACAGCAAAGACGAACAGTTTGTGTTGGAGCACCAGCCAGCCAACAAAAGGACAATAAGAGAGGAATGTGGTCAAAGCAACCAGCTAAAAAAACTGCAATCTTGTTCAGGGCAGATGATTGCAGCAGTTCCAGACATGCCTTGCTTAGAGCAACTTAAGAGCCTGCTCAGCTTATACTCTAAGTCTCCACATTAGTCCTCATTCAAGCGTGGATGTTTGGATCCAAGAGAGCTCAGAGAGATTCACAGCATTATCCAATGCTCAGTGATACCAGATGTTGACAAAACTAAATAGTATTTCAGGCTCAGCAACCTTTCCTACCTGGAATTCCTGCTTTTTCAAATTAAAACTTATTATTCTACAAGTTTGTTTCCCAAAGGAAGAGAAACAAAAGTATGGATGGCAAAAGGGTTTAATAGCCAGGTTTATCTGAATTAAATCAAAGTCTGTATTCTCACCATTATCAACTTTCTGCTTCTTTGCAGAGACTTTCTTCTTCCCTGATACATTTTCTTGCTTTATCTCCTGGTGGAGCAGCACAGGTTCTTGCTTTTTGGCAGGAGACACAACAGAATCAGCCTTACTATCTTGATCATCTGTAAGAGACGATTAAGACAATATGCTCTTCTGTATATTCTCAGCATTATTTTTTAAATCAGTAAATCTGTAATAACCAAAGTCCACTCCCAGGAAAACAAGCTCACACATTTTAAACCAGAACACGAAGTTATCCACATATACCCCCACACAGACAATTCCCAAATCAGGAGAGACCCCAAAGCCATAGGAAGGTTTAGCAGAGTGAAGAGCCACAGCACCTACTGATTTTACAGACAGGAATCTCATCTGCAAGCAGAACACACGGCAATGCAAGGAACAGTTTAAATCCAATCCAGATTTTACTGTGACAGAGCAGACAGCACGTGTTACCCACATTAGTTTCTCATTTAGAAGTGTACTTTTCCCCTCCAGGAACCCACTTGGGCACTTTAAACACACACCCCCAATAGCTACTGGGACTGTGAGAAGCAGAAAATAAAGAGTTTCCCATTAGGGAACTGTTCTTTTGAAAAGCAGTTTCTAGTGAGAAATTTTTTTATCATTTTGGACAGCCTGGGCTATATTAAGATTCTCGTCAGGGCTGACACGCACAGTGCAGGGCTCTGGTGTCAGCTCCTGTAATCAAGGATAAGACTTAGTTGTGGCTGCCCTCAAAGCTGTGCCTGCAGACCACAATTTAACTGTGCCACAGAGATTTTTGGAGAACACCCACAAACAAGATTTGATACTTCTTCTGTTGGTGGTGGGTGGGGACTTTTTCTCTCCATTTTTTCAGAAAAAGAATTTAAAAAAAAAATAAATCAAAAATCTACCACATCAAGCAGCAACATTACTCTTTTTCCTCACTCCCTGTGCAAACCTGCTCTGCCTGCTCCTCAAAAGGGGATCTGCAAATACCTCAGGTTTCACTTATTTCTGGAACTGGGTATTTTTATTCTTTTTTTTCACTTCTATTCATAGTCAGACAACCACACTGAGACCTGGCAGCTGCTGAGGATATGGTCAAGACAGAAATGATTCTGAGGAGTTTTTGGTCTGTTCTATGTTGGGTATTTCAGTGACAACAGCTAGACCAGTTTTAGCATCAGTTCCATTCAATTATAGAGGTGTAGCAGGTGGGAAGCAGCTATAAGTGCTTCTTTCCATGAATCAGCCACCACACACCTCTCTGACATCAAGCCTGCACTTAAACAATGATTTATTTTGCAGTCTGCTACGAGATCTCTCTAGATGTCTTCCCTTATCAGAGCAACCACTCTTAGGAGTCTTTTTTTTTCCCCAGAGCTTGACCTCAGAATGCACACAGCAAACATTTAGTAGGTTCTTTCAGGTAATCAAAGCTTGAGAGTAAACCACAGAGCAAAGCAGAAACACGAGCTACCGTGTTTCACTTCATCTCTAGTAGAAGAAAGCAAGGACGGGAGGAGGAAAACCAGAGCATTGCTGCCAGATGAAAACCGGGGTGGGGAGAAAAAGCAATAGCTTGTGAAAAAAGGAAAAGGTCAGAAGAGGGCTTTGCCCTGGAGAGATCAGGCAGAACAGTTGCGAGAGACACTCTGTGGCCTCGCAAAAAAAGCAGAACACGGTTTTGGCGTTCTGTGCAAGAAGCATATGCAACGTCAGATACCCATTCCATTTTTCTGCTTCTTCTGCCCAGGCTTCTTCTTAGCTGCTGTTGGTTCAGCTGGTGGAGTGGGCTGTTTTGTAACAGGGACTGGATCTACTTTCTTGCCTGAAGACTTGGATCCTTCCGAGTCCTTAGTTACGTGATCATCCTGGGCGGCCTTGTGCTTCTTCTCCTTCTTCTTCCGCTCCCTGACGCCGGCGGGCGCCTCGGCCGCGCCCGAGGGAACGGGGCTGACGTGCTCCTCGTCTGTGCTCAGGGCATCAGAGAGCTTAAAGTCCCGAGGGGCACTCTCGGAGTCAGACTCGTGGATGTTCCCGTTCTGAGCTTCTTTCTTCTTGTTCTTCTTCTTCTCGGTTTTCTTTTTGTCGGCCTTGGTCGGTTGGAGCTTCAGGTCCCTCTTCTGTTTCGCCAGGACCTCATCGTATAAAGTCTCTTTCATGAAAAGGTAGAAGAAGAGGAAGATGACTGTAATAACCACACTAGGAATGAGGATGATAAAGTAGGTGGACTCATAAAACTCCATTGTGCTTTTTTTCAGCTGTAATTCCTTTTAAAAAACCTAGAGGGGGGAAAAAAAAAGAAAAAAAATTAGGTTTTGAGCAGGTTTTCCCTCGATATCATTTCCTCCAGTGATTACAATAATAGAAGAAGATTTCTCATTGTTATAGAGTAGCCTTAAATGGCTTTACTAAAACTACCAAACTACATCAACCATGGAACAACTTCTGGAATCATTTACCGTTTCCTTCAAAGTTGTTAACCTGGATAGGAAGAACTTCAATTTGCCACACTGCTGATCTGGGAAGAGAGCAGTTCTCCTCTTCCCTTGCTTTTTCCTCATTCTTCCTTCCCTATGTGAACTTCATAAAGCTTTTGATTTCAGAAATACATGACACAGCACTTTCAGAGGCTGTGAAATAAGGACTAGTACATGCAGAACACCAGTTTTGGTGGGTTTTTTTTTAATAAATCAAACATAATGAATTAAGATCTTCATCTTGGTAAGTGGGAGTTAAGTTTCAGCTTCCTTTTGTTCCCAGATTTACGACAGCTTTCGAAGTGGAATGAGGGGAAGAAAGGAGAGAACCCTGAATTTTAGTCAATCATAAAGAATCAGGTAGTTTCAAAAACTGCTTTTTGAAGTCTAAAACTCAACTTCAAACTCATGAAAATTCCATACATTTACAGGAAAACAGGAAGATCTATTACTTATTTTGCACATGTAACAGTGTATAACTTCCAGGGCACTTACAGACCAGGTGACTCCAGGATAATTTGCTGAAAACATTATGTCCCAAACGTTATTTTTTTTAACTTATTTTTTTTAACTTTTTTTTTTTTAATTCCTACACAACAGAGTTAAAATCTGGCTTGTCTTGACCCCAAAGTTAGAATTTTTAGCTTCCTTCTGATTCCCCCCCCCCCGCTTCAAAACTAATTGCTATGAACAGACCTGGATTTTTGCAGGAACAATCCAAATCTTCCTCCAAAGAAAAAGGGGGGAAAAAAGCACCAGACATTGAAAAAAACCCAAAACAAACATAATCCAAACTCTAATTAAGCAAATACAATTCCTGATGCACCACCTCAGTTTAAAAACCACCACGGGAAGCAAGTGCTTCAACTACATTTCCTACACAAGAAAAGACAACTCAAGTGTCCCCTGGGAATGAAAGGCAAGGGATTTTTTCCCTGTGCTGCCTAGGAAAAGAAAACAGATGTGCCTACCCAGGGCACAGGGACTAAAGTGCACGGAGAAGTTGTGTGGTGCAGGGAGAGGAAAGGCTCTCCCTGCTTCTGGGCTGGCAGGGGATTAGTCTTTATTTAAGGCTGTTCTACCTCCATTCCTGACTGTTTTGGAAGCTGCTACAACACAGTGGCTTTGCCACCCTGCCACACCGGAGAGAGCTCCACGTGGCACCTGGCTCTGGCTCAAGAGGGAACAGCTGATACATATAAGAGATCCTGGACAGAGAGGAGTTACTGTGATAATATATTTGTACAGTGCATTGAGCAGCAGAAAAAGCAAGGATTGGGAACTCTAATTTGGCTATTAGGTTATACAAATAAAAGAATAACGTTTCAACACACTAATTATTCATTAGTTGTCTTAACTTTAAGTCTCCTCCCAGTTTGTATTTATTTTCTGCTCACTGAAAAGACCCGGGTCTAAAATTACATCCAGCACAGAAAGTTTCAGAAGGGCTCAGAGGGATGGGAGGAAAAGCTTGTCTTTTGGGGAGAAAAAGCACAGATGCTCAAAACTAAGCTGTGGCTTTCAGAATGATTAATTACAGCTACTTGATAAACCCAGCTCCCTGCACTAAGTGATCTAATATTAGTCATGTCTTGAAGGAAGCAGATCTTGAAAATTTGTCTCAGCCAAAGTCAATATTGAATGCTTACGGGAAAGGCTAATCCCCAAAGTAAATATGTAATTAAGCAGACTTTTCACAAGTGTAATTAAGTTGATCATTACAATACATTACTGCAACAGTTACAATACCCAACCACAGCGAGCCCAGCACAGCCCAGCTCTGCCTTGCCGGGAACACCAGCACACAGCTGGCCATAAACTCCTCCCATGGCTTTGGCAAACCAGGACTATCCCACCCTGCAGCCTTCAGTCCCAACACTTTTCCCAGCATCTGACACCAGATGCTCAGGTCAAATCACAGGCTCAGTACAACACGTGTTGGGAAGAGGTTTGAGACTCAAGGGTCAGGAGGTGCAGTGGTCATAGAGGCAGGACTTAGGCACAAAGGGATCATTGCTCTGGGACCAGAGAGGGGAGGACACATTTAAAGGCTTCAGCTGCTTCAAGAGGAGCCATAAATACATAATTACAGCAGCTAGTCCGGGTGGGGAACACATGTCAGATCAGATGAGGGCTGATCTCAGAGCCAGATGAGCAGCGCGAGCTCTGCTGAGCCTCCGTCCACCACCCTGTTCTCCCCTCCCTGCACTTCCCCCCGCTGGAGCAACGGGATCCTCTGCTGGATCTGGAGCATGATACTGCAATGATGAGGTTCAGAGCCTCACCAGTTACTGCTCCTGCCCTCCTCCTGCTCATCAGGGTGAAGCAAAGCATGAGCCACACGGACCTTCCCACCTCAAACGCTGATCAGAGGCAGATTTATCTCTGAAGTCTATACACAAATCCAAGTTTTCACACAGAAGCAGGGTTCAAAAGACAAAAAAAAAAAACCACCACCAACCCTGAACCCAAATAAAAGTCTCAGGATTTAATTAGAATTGATTAAGCACGCACAGGAATGGCAAACAAGAGCTCTTGCTATGATGGTCATACACTTATTTTCCATCTCAGCCCAGTAAAAGTATGTAAAGCTCACTCTAGGATACCACTGCTGCTGGCTCATATACAGAACAACAAAACAACATCCTTCACCATCCACACCTTGCCAAAATGTCTTTATAAAGCAGCATCCTTGCCATGGGGTAAATCAGCAGTGTTTTGGCTCACACACAATTTCCAGTTGTCCCCCAACAATCCACAATTACTGAAAATGTTTTATCATTCCCATTTATATTCCTGTGTTACGCTAACAAGCCATCTAGGAAAAAAACAGAAGCAATCTATAGGGGGGAAGAAAGTATCTTATGCCATGCAAAAAGAAACAGGATGAAGAAGCTCAGTCTAATAAAACAGGGAAAGCAATACTACATTAACTTTAACATACCTTCACATACCAGCTGAACTGCTCCTCAGAGTTTAGTTTTACCATCTTTCCCATTCTGGTGAGGAGACACCCTCACAAATAAAGTGCATTTTTCTCCCTGCAAGTGCTGCAATGGGGCTTTTATCACTCACAGCTCCCTCGGAGAACTCCCCAGGGCAGCTGCTCCAGCTCCCCCTCAAACCCACAATCCCAGGCAAGGCACACCCGGCAGGAATTGCTCTGCACACCCCTCTCACTGCTGCCTACCAGAGACACAGCAACTTCAGCTATGTCTGAAGTTCAAGGTATTTGGTTAAATACTCACCTTTCACTCATATTTGATTCTTCACCTGCTGCTGGTCACGTTCCTCAGAGCCCAGCACCCGTGCCAGGCTCCCCCCTTGCAGACACGCTCCCAGCTCATCCATAAATTCAACAACTCACAACATCTCTTTAGTCATTCTGAAAAAGGGGAACAAGCCTCATCTGTCCCAGGCCATGCACAGACTCTGCTACTGTTCCCATCCTGCCTTTAACAAAAGAATTGCACTTTTGTTCCCTCAACAGAGCCCGTGCCACAGAAAAATGGCTATTTCTGAACTCCAGTGCAGTACTACTGCTTGCACCTGACCTCCCCTGCCTGTTAAGGTTGCCCTGGATTTTCTAACACACCCTTTGCCTTTTTGCATTTAAATCCCCAGTTTCACCCTGTGCAGATACCACATTTCACGGGATATTCATTCAGTTTAGGTCCAGGGGATTAGCTGACTTGAGAAGACAGAAATAAATTACAGCTCCATCTGGCTAATGAGTCACTCGTAGCTCAGTCCCAGCACATGAAAAGCACAGTTTCTATAAATGCCTGGGTCCCAAAATGCACATTCTCTTCAGGGATTTGTGCCTCTTTGAAAAACTAACATTAAAAGGGGGGGATATAGGTACCAAGGTGATTTTTTTTTTAAATACTAAGCAGTTTAAGAGATATCACATATGATTTAGCTAAGGCAACAGCTCCTTTAATTGGGATATTTTCCCTGGGATTTTCTCAAGCTGGCAAGCAGACTAAAAGCCCTCACATGCAACAGTCACTAGGAACACAGCAAGAAGTCCCAGAGCAGTATCTGTATTTAATAAATTCCTCAAATAGATAACACTATTTTTGTTCTCCCTAATCTGCACACAGTTGGGAACACGCTCCATATCAGGCAGCTGCAAAGAGGATCCTCTTGAAAACAGCTTCACTCCCAAGCTCATCCTCCCCCAGAGCTCTTTGGGAGAGGATGCCCAGCAACTTGGGATAGGCAAGGCAACTAAACCCAGCTCTGCCACAGGAAAAAACACAAAATTAAGCAAGATGTTTAGCCATGCCATGCCTATTCCTCATCCACACAGCAGGAGCAACCAGCTCTCTGTGACTTGTTCCTGAGTACTAAGTAACTAAAGCCCTGCTGGGCTCAAGCTCTAGGAAGGGGGGCTGTCAAGAAAACCAAAGGGCACTTCATTTAACATCAGCACTGGTACAACATACAAAAACTTGCAGAGTTAGAGCTTAGGTTGGTTCAGCTGTGTTTTTTTTAAGCAGCCCTAATGTTATTGAAAAAACAAGATGGGTTCTTCACACCCCGAGACAAGACACAAAAAACAGCAGAGCTGCTGCAATGTGGCACAAAGAGGCAGAGTTAAACTGGAGCTGCAGGAGCAGGCAGGGATTTCAGCCCATCAAACTTGCTCTGAGTTTGTTATCACCTGGGTAACTTCAGCAGGTGAGACACCTGGGAATGGAGGAGCCTTTGCAACAACTCAGTGTCCTCAGCCTTCCCTAAAATGTGATGTCCAGAGAACAACAGCAAGGAGCTGACTGCACCTGAACAGTTTTTAACACAGGAAAATAGGATATGAGACATAAATCTCACCTGACAACTTCATAAAGAAAATACACAACTTCCAGGACACACAATCTTCTCACAGGTCACTTTTAAAATTGCACAGTTTAAAGTCATGCTTGAAGCAACCACCACCCAGTAAAGCTGAAGGACTAAATGGCCCTGCCAGTTTTGATCCCAAAGGCAAAACCAGAGAATTATAGAATGGAGTCATGGAAAATCCTGAGTTGAAAAGGACACATACCTATCAGAGTCCAACTCCTGGCCCTGCATAGGACACGCCAACAATCCCACCCTGTCCCTGAGAGCATTGTCTAAATACTCCTTGAGCTCTGGCAGCCTTGGGGTCGTGCCCACTGCCCTGGGGAGCCTGTTCAGTGCCAACCACCCTCTGGGGGAAGAACCTTCTCCTGAGATCCAAACTAAACCTCCCTGACACAGCTCCAGCCATTCCCTCGAGTCATGTCCCTCATGACAGAAAGAAGAAGCTGCAGACTGGGATGAGGTCTCCCCTCAGTCTCCTCCAGCCTCTCTCCTCATATGGCTTCCCCTCCAGAACTTCCACCACCACTTTCATGATCCTTTTGTCACTCTTTAATACCTTTATAACCTTCTATTAGGGCAGGCAAAACCGCACACATTACTCAAGGTAAAATTTAAGCTGCCTGTTTGTATTCTTTTTGAACTCTGCTTCCACACACAGAGCGTAGAAATACAGATATAAAAGTCCTCTGAAACCCAAGACTGGGGGGAGTGGGGGAGGGGGAAGAAGCACAACAAACAGCAGTTCAAGCTCGGAGTTTTTCATTTCAATACTTGCCCTGACAGCTTGATTTGTGCAGCCACAGGAGAAAGCTGCAGACACTCAAACACGGGCTGAGCCATTCACGTATTAAATCTACTCTTCCCGGGAAAGAGACCTGTTCAAGGGAAGCTCAACAGTGCTTGACACCCCCTCCAAACCGCTGACAGCAAGAGGAGAGCAAGACTTGTCAGTAAATCTTGCTCTTCACTTTGTTCCGCTGATACAATTAAGCCATTTGCAGAGCACAAGCTCGGTGCTTCAAATACCCTCTAGGTAAATATTTTCCATTCCAAACATGCCGCTGTTTGTACCATCTGTTGGGCTCTGTCTGCTCTCAGTTGCTTGATGTTAGTTAACACAGACAAGCTATTTATTAAATTCCAGAAAGAGTAGCTTTGCTTCAACAAAAGCCTTTACTTTCAGGGTGTTTTTTTTCTTTTAACACAGCTTTAGAGCCAACACCTGATAAAATGGAGCAGCAGTGCCGAGAGCAAGCTGGGAGTGCAATATGGCTACACAACCCTGCCACCACCCTCTGGCAGATGCCCCTGGTCTTGCCCTGGCACCAGCAGTGGTACCTGCTGCTGTTTCCACCACAGCCCAGCTGTTCAGGCAAGTTCATACATGGCAAGGCAGGGCAGGGATTCACCAAGCGGCAGCTGACACCCTGAAACCACCTGGGCTGCAGCTTAAAGCCCAGAACAGGAATTAGCATCAGTGAAAGTGGAACAAGCAACCTCTGAGTTTATCCAGGGATAAAAGCACAGACACCTGTTGTTGGCACACACTCCGCACTCCTGCCCAGCAGCTCACCCAAATACCCTGAAAATGCACAGACACAGTTTTTCCTCACACCAGCGACCCACAGGGTTCACCAGAGCATGGGCACAAATACTCTGATAGCAGCAATAGTGTGAAAGTGGGACCAGGGCAGTGATCATCCCCCTGTGACGGGCACTGCTGAGGCACCTCGAATCCTGGGGTCAGTTTTGGGTTCCTCATGACAAGACATTGAGGGGCTGGAGCACCAGAAGCAGCTGAGGGAACTGTGGGGGGCTCAGCCTGGAGAAAAGGAGGCTCAGGAGGGACCTTCTTGCTCTCTACAACTCCCTGACAGGAGGGGAGAGCCAGGGGGAAGTCAGGGCTCTGCTTCTAGGGAACAAGTGACAGGACAAGGGGAAACTGGATCAAGATGCAGTAGAGGAGATTTAATTTGGATATTAGGAATAACTTCTTCACTGAAAGGGTTTTCCAGCACTGGAACAGGCTGCCCAGGGCAGTGGTAAAGATCCCATCCCTGGAGGGATTTAAAAAAATACATGTAAATGTGGCATTTAGGGACGTGTGTTAGTGCTGGCCTTGGCAGTGCTGGGGGAATGGTTGGACTCAATCTTAAAGGTCTTTTCCAACCTAAATGATTCTGTGATTCTACACTGTTCAGCACTGGAAAGTCTTAGGAAACCAAAACACTCCTTGCAGTATTTGTGAGTGGATACTATTTGGGATAAAAGCTGGCATGTGTCAGGGCCATCAGAAAGTGTCCTTGGCTCCACCACACTCCAAAAACTGCAAGTTTTCCCTTAAAATCACCAGCTTCTAGCGCACACCCCCCCCCTATTATCTCCACAGTCAGAAGATAAATAATCTTTACTTTCTTCCAAAGTGCCTGGAAAGGATCAAAGGTTTCTTTCTTCCAGCAGGAGAGGGCTGGGGCAGGACTCTCGGCATTACTCAGCAAGTCTGCACCTTCCCATCGCTATTTCCAAGGAGTCCCTGAGGCTTCCCCGGCTCCTTCCTTCACCTGCTCATGTACAGACGTGCCCTGCCCACACCACCATGAACTATTTGAGAGGCATTTAAACACCAGAGCAGCGAGCTCAGGCTTTTGGGTCAAGCATTTCCCCTTTCCCTGCCCTCCACACAAGCAGAGACCAGATCTGACATTTGCTCTTCAACCGCCACTCGCTTTTTGTGCACAGGGAACTGGGAAGTGATACTTCTCAAATTAGGGAGGTTAAAAAAAAAAAGATCACAGAACCTTCTCAAAATACTACTACAAGCAAGAGCCAAATCTAGCAGATTTATGGCCGAGGCTGAGTTTAGGTTACCAGTCTGACCAGCAGCTCCACACGGGTAGTTTTCAAGCATCAAGGGAATCTCCTGCAACATGAACCAGTCCAGCAGCACGAGCCAGGTGCAGATCTTGGGTCAGCCAGGCAACAGCAATAAAGACACACAACCACACCTCAAGTCTGCCTGTGCCCAGCACCTGGATGTGAGGGAGAAACTGGGCCATGCCTGTTTTGTTCTCCAGATCAGCTGTCTGGGCAGTTAACAGAGGTTTGTAGAAGCCAAGTTGCTGTGACACCCCATGGCAGCTCGGGTTTATCACACACAAAAGCCATTTACACAAGTTTAAAGCCTCTGTGCACCTTAACAAAGGCCATGGGACAGCTGCTGTGGTCTATTGTATAAACAGACATTCATAGTTTAATCTTCACCTCAGATGCACAGAAAGCCTCAGAGAGAGCAGGTACCATTCCCTGGAGCCAGGGGCAGGTATGATACAACAGCTCTGATGCTGAGCCTGGCTGGGTTTGCTCAGGGGTTTGCCATGGCCCTTTCAGCTCACACAGCACCCTTTCCTAGGATTTGGGGATTTGGGCATTACCAGGGTTTTGGCATTACTGCCCCAAGTGTTTGCACATCCTCCAGCTGGGGTCACAGAGCTGCCCCTCACCCACTTCATCCCCTGCTCCATTTGCTGACATAACCACATGCAGCATCATTCCCAAAGTCACCTCTGCCAAAACCAGGCCAGGTGAAGGGGCTCAGCTGTGAGGGTATCAGGGTATCTCACTCTAACACGCTTTAATCCTTCTCTGACACAGCAGTAAGTTGCATTACCATAGGTATATTCATTCTGAGACTTCTGCACCTACCCCTGCTGTGCTCTATTTCATTTAACTCAATTAAAACAAGCCCTACAGCACCCACAGCAATTATGCATTTGACCACTCTCTGGTAACAAATGAGGNGAAGGTGTCCCTGCCCATGGCAGGGGTTGGAATGAGATGGGCTTTAAGGTCCCTTCCAACCCAAACCATTCTGGGATTCTGTGATTGAGGAAAGCAGGTATGAGCAGTAGCTTCTCAGTGCTCAAATTCCTCTCATGCTTCCACAGCAGTGTGCAAAGAGAAAACAGCTGGAATGAAACCTTTTCCCTTTCCCAGCGTACACAGTAAATATAACTACATAAATATACATTCCTGTATTATGCATTTGTGTTTATCTTTAAAAAAAATAAATTTAAAACAAGAGGAGACAGAAAGACAGAAACAAAAGAAGAAAAAGCCTTTGGTCCAACTTTTTTTGGGGTTTTTTTTTGCCTTAGCAGATTCTGTGAAAGTATGAATGGCATCCCAGTGCTGGGAGGCTAATGCTCATTCAAAAAAAAAAAAAAACCAACACAGGTTTTTATATGCAAGAGCTGCAAATAGCCAAGGAAAAGACCTGTGTGTATTATTACAAGCCTAAGCATCCAAAAGTGAGGTAAAATCACCTCCCTGTGCCCCTCCCACAACCCCACCAATGGTGACTTTTCTCAGGTTGCCTGACAGGAGCAGCATCTCTGCCCATCCTCACCTCCCCTGGGCAGGCACTATCTGTCCTAGGCTCTGAATCCAGGGCAAAGCAGATATCCTCAGTGCCAGAAGAACAGGCAAACCACGACTTTAGATTGCTAAAGAGGATGGCATGTTGTTTATGGGCTGTGTTTCTGCAGTTTGGACATAATCTAAGAAGAAGCCCACCTTAATTTATTGCTCCATTCTCTGGATTTGTACTCACCTTTGCCATCAGCCACACTGGTCAGACTATATTCTAGCCTGTTCACTTGAATTTCTCCAGACACACAAGAAAGTTTGAAACCTACCCCTTTATTCTGTGGGTCTCCAGACCGCCTGGTGCTAAAGCTTCTCTCCTAATTTCTCACCAAAGCAGTGGCAACCAAGAAGCAAAAAAAAAAAAAANAACCAAAAACAAAAAAAAAAAAAAAAAAAAAAAAATCCAGCCTTGCAGAGTGAGCAAGTCACTCAGAGAGACTTAAGCAGGTCTGTAGAGCTGAATTTATTAACCTTTGTACCCCCACACCCTGAGGGTGCAGAGGCTGCCAAAGCTATCCCACAACTGAGCCATGAACAGCCCAACAGTGTCACACTGGTGCTTTCACCAAGTTTCCACCCACGCTGAAGGAGGTCTCACAGGAACTCAGGGAAGGGGGAGCACGTGTGCACGGAGGTGATGGCACAGGAGGAGGACAAGACACCTCAAAATAAACGAATCTGGAAAATTTCCCACAGCAACGTATCACCGAAGTCTTCCTGCGAGAATGTATTAAATTCATGGTGAGAACATTAACCCTGTTCATATTGGAATTTCTTTCCACTGTAAAAATAAATCAGGCAGAGATATTCTTAGTATTAGCACCATAAAAATTACTTTATCTGGACTTATTTTTAAATGTGTATTTAAGGGATGGGAATGGAATTCTTCTGCCAACAAAGACAGGTATCAACCCAAGAGAATCTATTTAGCTTCAGACTCCTTAACCAGTCAAGATTTGACTGAAGAATGTGCCCCTGTCCTTTACCCTGTTGTGAAAGGAACAAAAGAAAAGGAAATGACTAACCAAGGCAGCAGCACATTAATATATTTTGGTATGTGAAAAGGGAAAATCGTAGCTGGTATTTTTAACATTCCCACCAGGAGAACGAACTGCCATACGCACACCAGTCGCCACAAAAGCTCAGCAGCTCCCAGGGGTGGGGGAATAAAAAGAGGGGGGAAAGAAAAAAAAAAAAAAAAGTGGAATTCTGTCCAGAGGAGGAGTTCTGTGTTTTCCATTTCCCAGCATGAGCTCTGCTGGAACGACAGCCTGGAAAGAAGGCATGGCTGGGGCCAACAGTGATATCTAAGTGATAACAGGTGCACTTTGACTGAACTGTAGGGAAAACCCAGCTTGGAGAGGTATTATGAGGGAAAAGTTGAGAGTTTCTTGGCACTCTGCCACTGGCAGACAACCCTGCAAGTCCCATCCCAGCTCTGCTGGATGCCCTCACCCACAGGCTGATAAGAGACAGGGGAAGAGAAGTGTGTGTGTCCGGGGTGGCATCCAAGAAG
This sequence comes from Pachyramphus minor, assembly GCA_013397135.1. Taxonomy (NCBI): domain Eukaryota; kingdom Metazoa; phylum Chordata; class Aves; order Passeriformes; family Tyrannidae; genus Pachyramphus; species Pachyramphus minor. The sequence continues at coordinate 149,689 of VYXB01002932.1, forward strand.
TCACAGAGCACAGCTCCATCCATCCCACACCATCCCAAGCTCCTCCAATTCCCTGCACGCACAAAGGGGCCCAGCTGCCAACAAACCACTTCACCTTCATCTCCTTCCCTGCAGTTACTTTGCCACTGCACCCACACAAGCCGAGCCACTGGTGTCCCAGTACAGCTGGAGTTAACAGCTGGTTTTTAATCCCCTGTGGGAAGCTCTTCGGGGCAGCCACGGTGACAGAGCTTGCTCAGAGCAACAGGGCAGAAGCCTGAAGGACCGGTGTGACAAACCCAAAATTACAGCTTCCAAAACCCTTCCTAAAAGGAATCAAAACCAATCAATCTGGCACCAGCCCGCCAGTGATTTGTGCAGCGGGATGGCACAGCACAAAAGCATTGCTCGCTCCGGAAGAGGAGCTGGATCACTGCCTGCCTGTCCAGCTCCAATTGTTCCCACACTTCATAATTAAGGGCTACAATTCGCCCTTCTTCCAATGCCAAACCCCAAAAGACAAGTAAAAAAAATCAACTGTAATCATTCAGATCCCCCCCTCCACCTCCCCCACTGTTGCATGCAAAGAGATAGAGAGAAACTAATATTTCATGTTCTTGCAGAGGGATTTGTGCTCAGCCATCCCATAGCACAGCCAGAAGCCTGAAGCTTAAGCAGGTCTTTACCCTGATATCACAAAATGACAACCCTGGTCATTCCACCAACAAGATTTTCCCATTATTTCTGTTCAGTGTGCTGTTTGACACAGTTATACAAAGAGATTGGACCACTGACAAAATAAAAAAATAAAAAAGCTTCGTTAACCTCTGGGTGACTCGACAATCCTATTGTTAAACAGCAATGGACAAAAGGAGAAGCTGACAGCAGACAGATGCTCTCATCTATCTGAATTCCTAGAGGAAAATGAGATTGACCTGCACTGGGAACAAGTTAAAGGAGAGTTGTTAACTCGCACAGGGAAATCAAAAATCTTCACTGACTGTGAATCGTATCAGAGTGAGATGCTTTCATGTGGTTTCTTCTCACTACCTGGAGTTTTTAAGATACTATTTACTGCACACATTATGTCTAAGCAGTTGAGCAATTTCAGTTGTCTCTAAAGAGAAAACGTGTGATTGCTTCATCAAAATTACTGTAGATGGGGCAGAGATGTAGCTAAATGAGAGCACCAGGAAGCAGCAAGTGAAACAAGATTGCTGCACCCCATCATCAGGCTGGATCTTGGTAATTCTTCAGCTGGAAAGGGAGAGAAATAAGCAGGGGAGATTTTTCTCCCTTCTCACCACATAATGCTAAAAGATTGGAGGGGGGGGAAGTATCCACTAGATAAACAACCAAAGTTCACAGAGTGATTATAAATTTTCAAATATGCCAAGGGTTTAAAACTCAGGGGTATTCAGTTAGTTCTCAATCCCAAGATTTTCCAGGGGCAGCTTCAGTTTAGGGCGGATGACAGTAGGAATGAGGACTCAACATACACAAGTCAGAGTTCCTGTAAGTTGACAAAGGCATCATAAATAGAGGCAGCATCAACATGCAGAGCACAACCACCAAACTAGGATCTAGGGAGTGCTATGAGCCTCCCAGGGTGGAACTGTAGGCTCCTCCTCAGCCTACACAACTGGGCAAGCATACCTGGTTTTGCTTTCAATACTCTATACCCACAGTGGTGGGTTAGAAAGACACGAAAACCTTGGAAAATCCAGCCAGGCTTGAGCAGGCATCACTTGCCACCCTCCCTTCCCCTGTGCACGTACAGCTCCAGTGCTCTGAGCTACACCCAAGAACAGGGGCCGTGCCCAGCGGAGCCGCTTCCTCCGCTCCCACCTTGCAGGGCGGGGCTGGAGCCAGAGGACAATGCTGGCATGGGAACAAATGGGCAGCGACACCCCATGACTGCATTTTGGCTGCACGTCGGGGAAAACGCTCTCGGACCTCGATCCAAGGAGCTGCTCGGTGCTGTAATGGTGAACCTGCTGCCTCCTCACAGAGCAGGGGCACTGTGTTTTATTTCACCTGGCCACACTCACCACCGCACCGAGCCAGAGATGAACCAGAGCCCAGGGCTGCAGGGAACACGTTCTAACTGATACGAGAGGCACCCACCACTCTTTTGCTGGTAGCAATCAATCAGTTTTAATCCATAGTCACATTAGGAACGACACCTCCAAAGAGGATTGGGTTTTATTTCAACTGTGCATTAAATTTAAAATCATTTGCCAGATTAAAGCATTGTTCACGCTCTGTTTATAAACCCTTCGAACACAGGGGATGTTTAGAGGTGTGCTCAGGACTGAATTTGGAGCTTCTGCTGCTGATGGGCTTCCTACAACACTGATATTTATACTTTCTGCTCCAGCATAAATTTGTACCAGCTGAAGGATGATAAGTCTCCCATCACCAAGACTTCCACAGTAGATATGAGATAGTTTTGACTGCTCCATAGCAAAGCTGTCCTTCAACATTTATCCTAAGGCATGTTATCATACAGGCACAAAGACAGCACCTCTATATCCAAGCCAGATCCCTCACGCTGGAGAATAATGGTGCTGTTAATACTCTTAAGAATAAAGTTTCAGAATGGTTCAGGAACAAAAGAGGCTTTAGAAGCAATCCCTACAACACAAGTTACCCCAGTTCATTCCAAAGCATAAACTGCATCATGAGCCGGGCCTTGCAACTCAATTTAAAAAGCACAACACAAAGTTTAAGAAATTGCTGCTGAACTGTGGTGCTTTGTCTGCTCAGACAGGTGAAGTGTTAAGGTCTCTCTCTGCTCTGCTTTGAGACACTGCACGTAGCCCATTTTCACCTCATCAGCCATCCAAAACACCTCCCTGCACCAAAACAGGGACCTCAGCGGCTACAGCTCCACAGAGATACCATCCCTTCCTCTTCCACACCAAGGATATGAGCTCCTGAACAGCAGCACCACGCATCCCTCTCCATAAGTTTTCTTTTCACCTTGTTAACCTCTCTGTGCTTCACTGAACAGTCTGCTGAAGGTACTCACAGCTAAAGAAATGATACACAACTGGAGTCATCTCAAGGTGTCATCACCCAGCTCCTGCAGGATTTGGGCAGGCAGCTTAAGAAGGTCACACATATTCAGGAACCAGCGCAGTAGTTTGGCAGAGCCCAAGGCAATATTTGCATCTTGTCTTAAACACCCAGAGTAGGAGATCAGGCTCCCCTCCAGCACCAGGGAAAAGGCTCCAGCTCCTCCACAGACTTGCTTAATACTTGAACTACACCTGGGCCATGTGGTGAAGGGTTTTTCTTTTACCACCTCCCTCGTGTGGCTTTTGATTTCACAGGTGAGTGATACTGAGGGTCTCTGTTCCTCTGAGCACAGCAGCCAAGCAGACCCTACAACACTCCTTACTGGTCCCAGTTCCACAATCCAGTTCACAGTCCAGCACAATCCATGTGTAACCCCAGATACTGTACAATGTTGGGACCTGGATGACATCACACAAGAACCCCCCAAAAGATGTGTTCAAAGTGCATCTCTATGGGTTTCCTGGCCCTTTCCACTTGTGACCATAAGGACCAAGCTTGTAGGAGCTTCCTAAAGGGACTGAAAACATGTAATGAATGCATATTTGAAGAGTTTTGAGCTCAAGTCAATAACCCATTATCCCAGAGTTCTCCCCCAAAAATGGCCTCCTAACACATCTACACACCCCCACCCCAACACACGGAGCTTTACTGATCTGAGCTCGAGAACATGCCAGGTTGTTAAAAAGGCCTAAAAATGTTCAGCAACAGAAACCCAAAGTAATTGAGGTCATTTCTCTCACGCTTCTCTGGGTTCTCACTCTCTTTGCTGTCCCACAATCTGCTCTTCCTTCAGCTTGCGAGGATTGAACAAACACTTCACTGCAACCCCACAGATCTAAACTTACTTGCCTCCAACTTAAGTTACAACTCAAACTACTACTCCAGTAGCCTGTAATGAGGAGCAGGGATTAAGAAATCTACTTAGAAATAGGTACACCAGACCTGAAGCCAAGAAATTCTTCTTTTGGCACGTAAACAGCATGGAAAAAAAAAAGGTAGAAACTTGGGAGATCGATGGTGGGGGTCTGAAAACACAGGCTTGTGATGGAAACATCTGACCAAGAATTTTCACAAGCCTTTAAAACTTCTGAAACCCAACCCCTTTGCTGGCACTTCTCACATGCCTCAGACTGCAGACCATGTTATGCAAGTCGTAATTGTGCCTCCACAGCCCTCCCTCCCTCCCTCCCACCCACGGTGCTCCACACCTCACAGGATCCGTGTGCTGAAGCACACCAGGGAGGAGAAAGGAGTGTACCTGTTCCTCCCACACCTGGCCTGCTGTACTGCCACCTGTGCAGAGAAAGCCTGGCTTTGTTGTACACCTTGAACCAGGCTCTAACCCCTGAAAAGCTGCTTAAAAAAAAAAAAAAAAATCTGGTTTACATACACACACTAAGCTGTAAAAAGGTTCACTAAATTTAGCACGCAACCCAATCCTGGTGGTAAGTGTAGCACAGGCTGTAGATATGGAAGTGACCTTAGATGAAGGTAACAAGGCAGAACTGTCAGTATTCCCATTGAGCTGCCGTGGGAAAGCCCAAGGAACCCAATAAAACCCTTTAACACAACCTCTATAAATCCTCCCTGCAGCTTGGTGGTTTCCAAGGCTTTGAGATGCCACCTCTGCCTCTCCTCTGAACAATGCTGCTCATTGTCCACGCTGGGACACACCTGGGAGGCACCTTCTCAGCACACACAGTCCTTCTTAAACTTGGAGAAGTGAAGCTTGATGGACCTCCACCACCACTGCCTTAAAGACAAAACCAGGAGCACGAAGAGAAAAAGCAGCACAGTCCTTTATCAGCCTGTCACAGCTGGAGCCACACGTGGTGCCCACAGGTATTTAACAAGGCAAAGGTCAGCAGGTGTGACACAGGATAAAACATTTACCCATAAACTCCATTTTCTGCCAGTTCCCAGCACCACACCCTGAAGAACCACAGACATTGCCCGGTCTGTGAGGAGGATGCACCAAATCTCCCTGGAGAACAGGCCCTGAGATTTAGCTCAGTTGGTCAGAGCACGGTACTAATAACACCAACATTGTGGATTTGATCCCCACACGGGCTTAAGAGCTGGACTTGATGATCCTTGTGGGTCCCTTCCAACTCAGAATATTCTGTGATTCCGTGAAGTTAAAGGAGGCAGAAGAGCTCCCTCCTCACCCTGAGGGAAAGGTTCCTTCCCTAAACTCTGATCGCTTCCCAGATGTGAAAATGCCCTGTGAAATATCTGCTGGGTATGAGCTGCTGTAGCCATGGTGATGCTCTCAGGTACACCTGGAGCTGAAGCAGAGACAGGCAGAAGAGATGCTGCAACTGGTTTTCTGTACCTGTTTCAGGTCCATGCACAGCATGGCATTAAGGAAAAGGCAATGGCCACACGAAAGCCAAGCTGGGATGTCCCCATGGAACATAAGCAGTGACTGAGGGGACAAAGCAGCACAAAACATCACAGCAGCTTTTCAAACCAGTTTGGGAGGCAGGAAGCAATATCACTTTCTGGAGCCAGGCTTGGCCTCCTACCCACACTGCAGCAGAGACCCTGAAAGGAAGATGCACTTGGGAACAGTCTTGGTTGCCTCAGGGAAGTGGTTTCATATCACATCACAGACTGGTTTGGGCTGGAAGGGACCTTAGAGATCATCTTGTTCCACCCCCCTGCCATCAGCAGGGACACCTTCAACTAGACCAGATTGCTCCAAGTCCCATCCAGCCTGGCCTTGAGCACTTCCAGGGCTGGGGCAGCCACAGCTTCTCTGGGTAACCTGTGCCAGGGCCTCACCACCCTCACAGCCAAGAATTTCCTTCCAACATCCAATCTAAATCTCTCCTCTTTCAGTTTAAATCCATTCTCCCTCACGTAGCTCACCCACCAGCTGACGGCCAGGGGCACAGGTCACAGACAGGACCAAGAGAGGGGCACCAGCAGCAGGTTTGCTGGTGACCTCCTGGCACCTTCACCTGCAGGTGCTTGGCTTTCCCTTCGGTACAATGGGAAGGGAAGTTCCATGCAAGAGCCTGGCAATGGCACAGGGCCTGGTGGAGAAAGATCCCTGTGAGCCAAATGCAGGTCACCAGCTTTAAACACTCCTGCTGCCCAGCACTCCCCACCCGAGGCGTGGGAACCATCCACTTCCTCCAACAAAACAGACTTCTTTCTTTGTACTTCTCTGAAAAGTATAGACTTTTCAACTTAAAACCTCACAGCAAACAGGCTGAGGAAAAAAAAAAAAAAAAAGCAGTTGTGGCCAGTGGTCGGATCAAACCAGTAATAGTAAAATTAGGAGCTGACTGATATTACAGGCTCTCTTACCAGTCAGTCACAATCCAGTCCAATCCCCACGAGCTCCCTGAAGAGCTGCACCTTGTGCAATAGCTTAGTCATCATCTTCCTTGACAGCCACACACTTGCACACGGATTAAGAGTCCACTCACATTTTCCCATGAAAATTTTCCCCTCCACCCTGCCACAAGCAGGACTGGAGCAGAGTGGTGCCAGCCCAGAGCAGGGAGCTTGTCCCTCACAGGAGAGGAGATAATGCTTTTATCTCCCAGACTCAACAACTTCCTTCCTGCGGTAGCAGGCAGACAAAAGACACCTCTTCACACCACAGACAGGAATGAGATGTACTAAAATTTGTCACAACCCTGAAATAAAATACCCTGCTTACCATTTTCAGCCCATATAGGAGGGTGTAAAGCAGAATTAAGCCAGCGTTTCTTCTACAAGAAACTCTTGCACGGTGGGATTTGGAAGTGAAGGAATGAGGAGCCCAAAATAACTCTGTTTGAGTTTATATTGCTCTGGCAGCTAAACAAGAGTTGATAACACTGGATCGAGGTACTTCCCCTCCGCAGGATGAGAGCTGGATTGTTTTTGGAAGGACCATGAATCACGGGCATAAATATACCAGGCTTTAAGAGCCTTCAGCACCCACGTAATTCTGAACTCCAGCTTTATTTTCCCCTGGGTCATTCGACACATGCTCGCCGAGCTCGACACCAGGCAGGCAGAGAAGGTCAGCTGTTCAATTAATAGGTGCAATCCCAAAACCAGAACTCGTGTTTTGCTGCGTAACATCAACACACCTCTTCCCAGAAAGAGCCCTCCCTGATGCTCCATTAGTCATTCAACTACAACTTGAAGGAAACCAGGAGTTTTTGCTCTATTACCTCAACTTTACAGCATAAAAGGGCTTAAAGATGTTTCCTGCAGCAGGGGAGCTGTTAGCGATGCAGCGACTGCTCTCCAGCAGAGCAGTGATTTGCAGGATTGCCTGGCTGCAGGCAGATCTAGACAGGGAAGCCAGGAGGGAGGGTGTCCAATGGGAAAGAGAAAAAAAAAAAAACCTGCAAGAAGTGCTGCTTTCTGTGCTTTACCACCACTGAAAACCCTGCACACCTGACAGCAACCACAGCTGTTAAAGCTGGAGAGCAACGCTATTTATAATAGGGATTATTAGTGCAAGAAAATGAGTAGCTTGCCTGCATGACTAATTTACAGACACTTTCTCCAAGTTATAATGCAGCTTAAGTGATGCCTAAGCAAAGATGAGCTTGCATTTGAAAAAGAAAAAATGCTATTCCTCCTAATTAACTCTTCTTGGGAAGAAAAGGAGAAGGAATTACTTCTCTTCAAGTTACCCCACAGCTCCTGTCCCTCTCCTCTCTCTCCCACTTCACACACACTGCACAGCAAAACTCAAGGCTTGAAGAACCTAAACTGCTTCTTTGCAGGCCATAGTTGTGAGGAGACAATGTTCTTTATTTGTGTTTGAGTCAGAGAAGAAGCTTTCCAGAGTTTTCATGTGCGTACGTGCAACAGACACCGTATCTCTTTTTCCTTGTTTTCTACAGTATCTGAAAGATTTTAAATTAAAAAAAAAAAACAAAACCACCTTTAGTTAAATTGGAAGCATTAAAAAGGATCATGAGATTTGCATTCTTTAGCACCTCAGATTATTACAGTTTCCACTGCTATGGCTTCCCCTTCTAACTCCCCACCAAGCTTCAATTAAGGAATCCTCATAAGAGTGGACCTGGGCATCTCTTGTACCAAGAACCTGCAGCATCCAGGCCAACAAGATGCCAAGGCAGCAGAATTTATGCACTCCCAGGAGACCCCAGTTTAATTTTGCTGTATGGAGAGAGGCTGCACCAAGCCTGCCCTCTGCCCAGGACCTATATTTAGGGACTGAGCTGACCCGACAGTGCCCCCATAAGCTCATTTATTGAGATTCACTTATTCATTCTAATATAATCTAATTAGACTGCAGCAGTCCTGTACACAGGCATGGCAGTGACCAGGGGAGGACAAGTTCAAACCCAGGGAACATGGCTCAGGTGCTACTTAGTTCTCACATAGAAGGAGGAAAAAAAAGCGCTGCAGAGGAATGAAGGAATTGCAGATGGATATGTACTGTCTTCCTGGTTGGAGCAGCACCTGGATCCACTCTGCTCCTCCCCTCCACCAGCTAAAAACCAATTCCTTAACTGGAAGAAGCAGCAGCAGAGTCCAGATCAATGCACTTTTCAATGCAAGAGCTGCTGCTCCTGCTCTGAAATCACTGCAAATGGGGGCAAAAAAAAAAAGGCAGGAATTTGAGTCTCTCAGGCACTGCCCACGCCAGCAGGCACAGATGTGTTCCCAAACTACAGACCACAGGCATCAGCCTGGAAAAAGTGCCAACAAGTCCACATTGTAAGAAAATACTTTAAAGGCTCCACTCTGGCAAGAAGTAGGAAGTTCTCAAAGCTCCCAAGTGCCCCCTCTCCTGCGACCAGCTGCAGTTCAGGCATGCGAACAGGAAGAAGCTTTTACATTTCTAAAAACATAAATAAATACTATTTTTTTTTTTTAAAAAGCCTTCATGTGTTTAATTTGCTTGGACATCTTGTATAACCATGAGAGGAGAAATAGATTCCTAGGAGTCATGGGCTGGTAACTCTCCAGTCTATCATCTCCATAGTTTATGCACAGTCATTAACAAGAAGTGATTTGTCTGGGACAGATTTAGTCCAGCAATTCCCTGTCTTGTTAACCTGAAACAATCACCCAAGGAACGTCAAAAAGTTTGAGAGCTTGGTGCAGTGAACAGCCCCCTCCAAAACATTCATGTTTTTAAAAATAGTCCAATCCTGCTGCTTTGTCAACTCAGAGCAGGAAGCTCAAGAGCCAAACACAGATGCATAAAATTTCCTTTATGTTAAAAAGGTTTTGATGGGCAAAGGCAAAAGGTTGTCACTGACAAGGAAATCCTGAGCATATCAATAAGAGAACAACACAGAGAGACTTAAAGACTTTGACTTGTTTAACCTGTCAAAACAAGGGGTCAAGAGGGGATCTGATTGCTCCCTCTAATTACACCAGGGAGGGAAAACAATCATTTAAACCAAATGGAAACACTAGAACCAAAACCAAATTGCACAAACAGGCCATAAACACCGAGAGGATGGAAATTCAGCGAGACTTAGAGGAGGCTCTCTGACTGCCCTCCCGTGGGATGGGGGCAAAGAATAAACCCATAGAGTTTCACCTCAGAAGTGGTTGTGTTACGAAAGGCACCCACAGCACAGATGGGTGCTATAAATGGGGAAACTAAACTCGATTTGGGCTCTCTTCTGCTCTCCAATGCTGCCACAGCTTTCAGAGCAGAGGGCAGGAATGAAGAATTACCTCCTCCTGCTTCCTCCCCATCCCTCTGGGACAGCACGGAGGGTATTCACACTATTTACTCTGGCACGTAACTGGGGGATGACCAGGGAACTAAACTTGGGAGCTGAAGCCTCACAGAGTCAATGGCAGAAGGTGGGTGTCTTGGCAGCAGCAGGGGAAGGGATTAGGAGCAACCAAGTTTGATGCTTAAAATAAAACACATGTCCTCTCCCCCATGTCCTCATGCTTTAAGGGTCTTGGGTGTAGGTTAAATACAGTTCTGGCCATCACCTCTGTAATTTACAGGGAATTCCCATTCCCGAGGAGTTTTGTTAGCTCTGGGGTTACAGTGCCAACGTCAAGCAATGATTTGACATTTTTGAGCCATAACCACCTAATCTCCAACAGTAGGAGCGGATGATGCAAACAAAAGCTGTTACACAGTTAATCAAGTAACACCACAGTTTTATACCGACTTGAGCAAGTGTTTCCCTTTTCCTTCAAGGGGTTCAAAAACAAAGTAGTCATCAGGTCTCTAACAGGGGTTTTGTGACAGCAGGGGATAAAGGATCAAATCAAAACCTAATTGTGTTCTTCATATCCTACTGCTGCTACTTCTGAGAGCAGAAATCATCTTCTTGAGACCGTCTAAAAAAGGAAAAGGTGCGGGGGGGGGGGGGGGGGGGGAAAAAAAAGGAATTTGGAAANAAGGATCAAATCAAAACCTAATTGTGTTCTTCATATCCTACTGCTGCTACTTCTGAGAGCAGAAATCATCTTCTTGAGACCGTCTAAAAAAGGAAAAGGTGCGGGGGGGGGGGGCAGTAGGAAAAAAAAGGTATTTGGTAATAACTCTACCAGAAAATGAGTGTTTCTATCCAAACCCCAACCTTTCGCTGCCGTAGTTACACACAAAAGTTATTTTAATCACACTATGCAGAAAGCAGCATCAGCATATGAGGCAAGAGAAAAAATATGTGGTAAAGCGAGTTGCATGGCCTGTTCGCGGGCAGAAATTACAGCGCAGTTATAGGGAAGAGGTCCACGAGGCAGGGAAAAACTTCCAGCCCAAGCCAAACTGCGGGACCACAGCAATCCACAGCAAGGAAGATATCTGAGGGGAGGTGGAACATGGAAGCTGGGTCTCTTTTTAACTTCTCCAGCAGTCAGTTCGGACTTCCCAGAGAGGGATTTTTGCCTTGTCATAGGTAAAGAGATGTTAAACAAAACTTCTCAGTTATGTGTATTAAATACAAGTCTTGTTGTTGGACAGGGGCAGCAACGGAAAGACTAAAAAAAAAGGAGGGGAAAAAAACCATAGTTTTAAACAGAAAAGAGCCCCAGCAGGACATTGAGCTCTGCTCCTCTTCCACGAAGCAAGAAATCATCTTTGAGGTTTCTGAACAATGACCTCAAAATACACAGCAGAACCTTTGGGGGGGGTGGAGGGTGGCGGTGCAAAGAAAGGTTATAAAATGACAAACCTAAGGCACACGGGTGTATGCACATCACTTGGCACTGCCTAACACAGAAAAGATGCTACATTATTCTTAATAACCACCTACTTAAAATACTTCATCCATTGAAATTAGCCGGCTAAAAAAAGCGTAGCTTTGCCACCTTAACTTTTCTCCCCTTCTCAAATAACCTGCACACCGAAGGAAGGGAGTAAGCCGTGAGTAAAGAGGAAGAGACGAGGGGGGAATCAACACCTCCGGGGTTAACACAGCCGCACACAACCCATACAGGGGCCGGACCACAGGGTAAAATAGAACAAAAAAGATAAAATAACACTCCTGCCAGCATCACCACCACCCATGACGATGGGAAGCAGCATTAGAAACCAGCACAGGCACCCAGCCCGCTGCGATGAAGCGCAGTGCCCATCTCAGCTCGCGTGGCCGCCCGGCCGCCGCAG